>JAKXYG010001435.1:472500-880432 GCA_025895645.1 Cardicola forsteri | reverse complement strand
TTTTGCATCCACCGTATCAAGGGATTGGACGAAAAAGATCAGTAACCACCAAATCCGAAATGACCTTCAACTTCATTGGTATCGCGACAACGAAGATTGCGCTGGTTTGGACATGTGCTTCGTAGAAATCCTGATGCAATCTCACGTATCGTAACACTGGCTTGTCCAAATACCGACTGGAAGAAGAGGAAAGGAGGTCAAAAACGTACTTGAATGGATGCTGTTCGGGACGATCTTTACACAATTTTGGCCGGCACCTTATCTTGGAAACAATGGCTAAGTCAATAGACCGACATATCCCTACACGCCTCCGAAAATCGTGAACAATGGAAGGGGATTGTTAGAGATGCTGTGCGAATTTGGAACTAATGAAGATGTGGCATTGCCACTAATTTTTGTTGTTGTTTGTTGTATTCTTGTCTCAGCGCTACTTTTCGTAAAAATAGACAAAGCTATCTAATTTGTTGTCAAATCCATTATCCCAACGACTACATATGGTACACATATGCTTTAAAATACCTTTTAAGTACCCTGAGTAGGTTTGTGACCATCCATTCGTACTCGGTTCTTGCTCTGTTAGTTTAAGCGCTTGATTGCGCCTAGTCTATAATGCGCCACGTCGAAGAATAATCAAGGAGTATTACCATCATTAAAAATTAAAATTTTTTAAGCGCATTACCCAAATCCTCAGAATCACTGGCATCCCAACTTATCTACATTTGACAAGTCAACTTTCACTAAAAATTGTAATTAAATCAATCTGATCGTGGCGTATTAACCAACCTTGAGTACTGGCATCGTCCACCAAAATCACTTCATGAAGCAATTCGGAAGGCGTCCTGTCGAATACAGTTCGTATAGTGCGCATCAATGTGGACCATGCTTCGTTGTGGAATACAATGATGACGCTAGTCTTCAAATGAATCAAAGGCTTGGTGTCGATCACACGGGGACAACTGCCAAACAAGAAAAAAAAATTATTAAATTATTGTATAAATACAGGGTGTCCATAAAATGTATCTAGAATTTCATAAAGTAAATAAATAGATAAATATGTAAAAAATATTACAAAGTGAGCACTAGAAATTAAAGTTTACGTTTGCTTCATTTAATACAACTCTATATAGATACCATTAGTAACACGAAGTACATCGAAATGGTAATCAATATCTCGTCATATTCGCCGTAGTATATTGTCATCCCAATGGATGGTATCAGTAATATTTTGCTTCAAGTCGTTGATGCCCTGCATCTGTGTTCGACACACCATATCTTGAAACATAATTCCATACAAAAACGTCCAGGGGAACGAAGTGGTGAGGGAATTGGGCCATCCCTTGGAATGTACCGGTTTAAAAATATTCGATTTAGAAACCCACAAACAGATAGTCCTCAGTGTGGTGGTGTACCATTTTGTTGAAAAATAATACTTAATTGATCATTCTGTGAGTTGTGGATATTGCGTGCAACCTTTTTTCGGATTTGGCCAAACCTTGTCATCGGAATCATGTTGCTTTCACTTCTTTGTCGCAATTTTATAGAATGACATCCTCCTGTTTTATCTTCACTAATAATTATTTAAAAACGCCAGGTTGCTGGCCTTGTACTTATCCCAACGGCTACATATGATATACGTATACCTTAAGACACCTTTAAGTACCCTGGGTGTATGTTTGTACCCACCCGTCAAAGCGGTAGCCCAGTTATACCACTGTGCACTCGGTCCCTGTTGTTATTTGTCTAGATGCCTTTCAGCACCTGGTCCAGGATACACCACGTGGAGGATTGAACAGTCAGGAATATCACCATCATTGGAAATCAAGACTTTATAAGTATTACTTATACTCAGGTTCATTAGCATCCCAACTCAAATCCAATTACGAATATATTCTTTAGCTTGGTTAGATAAGCAATAAATTGTTAAACCAATAAACTTATCGCCACCAATGTAAGTGAACTGATAAATACAATGGAAGATGGAAAATAATGCTTTGATGTTAGGCAAAAGAAGATTTTTTGCGGTGTGCAACATTATTAGGTAGGTAGGTATCCTTTAATATCATTTCTAGCACAATCTTGATAAAACTCACATCATATCTTTAAGAAACATAATTTTATAAAACCCGGTTTTGTGTAGCTCGAAGCAACAATCAATGAAATCCACGAAACATCTATTATTAATTAAATGTTGTGCAATAATTTCTATTTATTTATCAATTAAACATAGTTTTTGTGCATGGTTAGATTATTTAACCATGAGTATATTTGTGTTGGATTGACTGAATTAATTTTTACAAATAAATATGTCTATCAGTCCAAATACACTTGAGACAAATTTGGTGTTAAAGTGATCAGTCATTTCTTTATGTAATTAATTTTGTTGTAAAGTTCCAACAGTTGATAAACGTTTTGTTTGCCACAGATCATGAATCATATTTTTACCAATTCGTCTATGAATAGTTCAATTTTAGACAGAAATAGGTTTGCCAATGTAGAACATAATGGGCTGCACTGTCTATTTGAATTTACCATACATATTAAATCTAACACTAATGTTTTTACTACTTTAAGTGTTTTACACGGAAAACGCATCTTTCAGCAGTGGACATTTTTAAGCAGAGCCGACCGTGAAGCCGCATTTGGTGCCGGTAGTAGGAATCAAACCCATGTCCGCCCAAATTCGAGTCGAACGTTGTACCGCTAGACCATCCCAGCATACGTTGCAAATAAGAGTTAATTCTTTGGCATATTATCAAGAATTATGATTTCAACTTCGCTTGATGATGCGCAATTCTCCTAAATATTTCAGTCTATTTTAACGAGGTATATTTATTGTTAAAATGACTCAATATTAATTAGTCATTGATTTATTATATATTCCACTTGTAGCATTATTGTATAACTTTAATCTTTATTAGTTTCTAACTTTCGTTGCTTATACCAAAGTGAAATTTTTTATATTCTATAATGCTGATTGTACTTGAACTGAAGTATTTAAGCTGATTGTAATAACAATACGCAAACCCTTACTACAATGCTGTAAATACATACTTCGTCATAAATGTCTCTAGTGAAACATTTATGCAAAAAACAAGGAACAAACATGCACAGCCAAACAACCAAATTTCCTTAAACCCAGTAACGAACGAATTACAGAACTCGTTCAAATTTCATTCCACCATCCTTAAGCAAAAAAACCACATTAATATAATGACTAATTATGAACTACATTCTAATCAATAATCAACGTGACCTTGATATAAACAACCAATCAGATTTGTTTTGGTTCATGATACAAAAACAGTATATTTGACAGCCTATATAGCCTGCCAAATATCAAGCTTATTTTCTTAATAAATGTCGAAAACACCAGTCCGAAAATCGCCATTTGTATTTAAATAAATCTGAAATAAAGTATATCAACTAATCAATAAATAAATGCATATCAAAAAATGTCCTCATGATTCTTCCATATGTAAACGAAATACTGCAAGCACAGCAGATATTGGAAATGATAAACCTTTTTTAACATCGCAGCGAAGTTAAACAAGGGTCTGTATTTAGTACGTGCCGTGGGACCCAACTATGAGTCGAGCGCTTTAATCTTCTCTACCACCTCGACATTGCCTGTTTGAAAGTCGGTATTCTCCAGATCATACGGTCTATGGATTTAATATAAACTCCATCAGTTCTAAGTTGGATATTCAAACACTATTATAATGTTTTAAATATAAAATTCGTAGTCCTCAAATCACCATGTTATAATTGCGGTAACTACTTACCAATGACAAAATAAACCCCAATCCTCAACGCCAATGCTTGCAACCCTAATAACAGCGATATAACTTTTTAAAGTAAAAATTATTTGACTTTTGATTTATATTATTAAGTTGCACAACTGTCAGTAACGAAATTGAATCCTATATTGACCTACTATGATATTTAAAAACATTTAGCACTTTTTACTTATCTTAGACATATCTAATACTTATTAACAAATACTAATACTTTACCATATTTAGATAATACTTTACCAATTTATATATATATATATATATATATATATATATATATATATATATATTGTAATTATAATATAATATTCAACAATATTGGCTCTAGGAATAAATCATAATAATTCCGTTTATTAAACTTAAAAACAAACACATGTAATTTGTTATGAAAGAATATTATTGGTCAAAATACATTAACATATAAAGTAAAGTTACAAACTTTATAATGTCGACAATTCCAGTAACAGTCACTTCTATTTATAACTTTTGCCAGCCGTTTTAAATCTGAAACTATCAAGGCACCAATAAAATCCTTTGAAATTCGATTTTTCATAACATAAGTGATATTCTCTATAAGTAATACGCTATTTTACAACTTGTTAACCTATCCTTTAAAAAACTAAAACAAGATTAATAACGTTTAAGTCTGGAGTGTAGAGAACAAAATGTACATAGGTCGGTTTTTACTTAACAAGGTTTCTGCAGTTCAAATAAATCATGATCATTATCATCATCAACGGGGGTAAACACCCCACCGGTTATTATCACCTAGGGTAGTCAAAATACCAAAAACGTCTGCAAAAATATCAACTTTTGCAATGTGCACTTAATAAACGACACTTGAAATGTGCTGGCATTCAATGTTAATTACATCCCGAGTTAAAACCCCCAATCGTCTGTCTTTTATTGTGCTAGATACATGGCCTATAAATGTTAAGTAACTTACAAATATGTGGGAATGGTCAAAATATTTTATTAGTTATTAAACGAGTGCGTTCAACAGAGAACAACGAACGAAACCATATGAAAATTACACAGCTTTGCTCAAAATGAGCAAGCTTTTGTGTATCCACTTTGGTAAGAGTCCAAGTTTCGCATGCATAAAGTAGAATGGAACAGACTAAAGTCTTATATATTCTAATCTTGGTTTTAATAGAAATATTACTTTTGTTCCATAAAGGTTTACTTAAACGCCCAAAGGTTGCAGCAAGTAAGTTATACTAAAAAACACATTACCAATTGTAAAGTGTATCCTAAAACAGAATTTTGAACGTTTTCAATTCTTTAAATCATTTTGTTAAAATAACAACTAAAAAAGAATATTATTGGTACCTTGATAGTTTCAGATTTAAAACGGCTGCAAAAGTTATAAGTCGAAGTGAATGTTACTTGAATTGTCGACATTATAAAGTTTGTAACTTTACTTTATATGTTAATGCATTTTGACCAATAATATTCTTTTATAACAAATTACATGTGTTTGTTTTTAAGTTTTAATAAACGGAATTATTATGATTTATTCCTAGAGCCAATATTGTTGAATATTATAATTACAATGTATTTAATATATATATATATATATATATATATATATATATTGGTAGTATTATCTAAGGTATTTGTTAATAAGTATTAGATATGTCTAAGATAAGTAAAAAGTGCTAAATGTTTTTAAATATCATAGTAGGTCAATATAGGATTCAATTTCGTTACCGGCAGTAATTCATATTTGTAATATTGGTAATTATTTTTGCATATTATAAATATCATAATATTATTAATTTTTATATTAATAATAATTATTTATTTCAAAACCATTTGGCTCTGAAGAGCATGGAACAAGATTGTTCTAAATGACTATACATTTCATTTTCGGCTTTAAAAATCGTGTATATTAAAGATTGAAATTCTATTTGGATTTTGTCAAACCGTGTAGTCGGAATTTTGTTTTCACTTTTTTGCCTTAATTGAATGAAATGATATCTTCTTACTGTTACTATAGAAATATAGGTTTTTACAAAGACCAGGATTCTAACCTTGGTTGTGAAAAGAAGAGCTTCTTTTCACAACCACCGGACTTGGAACAGGCTACGGTAAAGATAACGAGAGTAAACATTTAATTGGTGCAAACATGATACTGACACATATGCCAATGAGAACTAATTTCTGCTACATCCTTCAATATTTCTAACGACTCAGATTATTCGGTCCCGGTTCATTAATTCAAAAGCTGTCTACTTTAGCTAAACCCCTACATACGTTTTTCATTTCTCGCAACAATTACAAGGAAAATGAATACCATATGCAGTCGTTGGACTAATCCTAACATTAAAAACAAGCGGCTCCGTCAATCTTTGCGAGCAGTGGCGCTGTCACAGGTATGTGATGTACCAGTCAAGAAACTTCATTTTTCTTCTGCGTTTGTTACGCCTATCAAACCATTGAAATTGATGTCGTACAAATGTAGAAATAATAAAGAGATGAAAATACATAATATCAAGAAAACATAGATGAATATTTTACACAAAAAATCAATTATTATATCCAAAATTAAGTCGAAAAAACATATCATTAGTTAGTTGGATGAAATTTTAAAAATAACAAAACACTACACACAATAGCACAATAGCACAATAATAAAAACAAGTTGAGAATGAACAATTAAAACTTTATATTTTTCTTTACATTCAACAACCAATCACGTTTAAACATACATGTACTTGCATACAATCTATTGACATTTTTAAAGGATGCACTTAAATAAATGTGTGGAAAAGAAGACATATTGATCAGACAAGAAATAAAGTACACGAAATATTTACTATACTATATTTGTATAAATATGTTAGTGAATTTTTATTCTTTTTTAAGTTTGTAGTCAACATGTCTTACACGAAGCATTTTGTAATAAATCGATATTTTTAGCCCAATAAAACGATAAGTGTCTAAATTGTGACGCCAGAAAATTCCTCTTCACTAAAGTGAGTTTTGCAATTTAATTGCTTGTACTACCTGTCTTCAGATAAAATCGTGTTATACTAGTTCAGCAAAAATAAATGAAAGCTACTTCTACTGAAGTATCTAAGCCAATAACCATAAATAAATAAATAAAAATAAATAGTTCACGGTACCTGGCACGAAATGGGTTACGTTTTAATAATAACCGGTGTGGTTTAGCAGTACAGCACTCGACTCGAACCTGGGTCGGCGTGGATTCGATCGCCACCACAGGCACTAAATGCGGAATGACGTTCGGCTTTGCTAAAATATCTACTGCCGAAAGATGCGTTTCCCGTGTAAAACATTTAAAGTGGTAAAATTAAATTAAATTAAAATTTACCAAACAAAGCACTATTACTTTAACCCGAAACACAATAAATAGAATTCTAAAACAGCCAAGTGTTGACATTGTTACGGAAAACAAATAATGTATATGAGGATTTAGCGAAAGTAGATAGCGACCGACTTAATGAACGGCAACTAAAGGATTGATAATTACGCTGCAACAGTTGAAAATATTGAACGATATGGCACAATATTCTCTTTGTCATGTTTAGCATTAATTCCACTTTTATTCTTGTCCGATTTACAATTTCTGTCTACTCGTAAAATAATAACAATAATAACAATAATAATAATAATAATAATAATAATAATAATAATAATAATAATAATAATAATAATAATGATGTAGCACAAATGAATAAACATGTTATACAGAAAGTTTGTAACGTTAATATTTTATTTTCTCATTTCAATCAACAGTCAACCGATTAAACGGAAGTAAAACCACAATAACATTACTGAATAATTTTAGCAATCAGGTATACGTTTACTTTTACAACAAAAACATAAATAGTACCCAATGTCCGAAACAAACAAAGAAAAAAACAAAATGCAAATTCAAATTTACATTTAAAAAGAAAAAATTAATAAAATTTTGCAGTAAATGCACTTTGGCAATTTTTCTTGATACATATTTATATTGGTAAAGTTGTAAACCCCATTCCTATGTATGAATAACTCTTCTAGGTTATAAAACGCGTATTTATTCGTTTAATAAACAAATACGTATTTCATACTACAATATACGGACACTAGAAAAGTCGTACTACGCTAAATTACCATGACTACATAGATAACACTTTTTATATGCCATCATCTTTTTATTCACTTATATATATATATATATATATATATATATATATTGTTTAAAAATTGCATGTATACACAATTTTATTTATAGATATAAATATTTTTTAGTGCAATTAGTTTTAATAGAACTGTATTATTATCATAAAAACCAAATACTGGAGTTAATTTGACTTTTGTAATTAATACATTTTTTGAAAATATAACTGGAAAATAATATTTTAAACGTAAAAGGAAATATCGTCAAACGTGCCAAAAATCAACTTTGGCAGAACATATGACACTGCCACTATTTCAACCATTCAATACCAAATCTATTGGTAGACAAAATTGATGCTCTACAACTATTAATTAATGAAAAAAATTATGTCAACCAATTGTTCTAGGTTAGTTCAAGAATTCTGGTTAAGCGAATACATGGACAATAATTTCATTTGTCTAATTATTATTTTGTACTTTTACTTTGTATTTATTCTTTTGTTAATGGTATTAATTACGTGCTATGTATGTATCTATATGCAGAATGTACCTCTAGTAAGTTATAAAAGTCTATATCAACAATAAATAATAATAATAATAATAATAATAATAATAAAATGAAGTGCTGTACCATTGTATAGTAGCCGTTAAAAGGTCCGCAATAATTACATCATTTTAAAAACACTGTATTATTGTTAGGTTATCCGAGTCTAGTAGTGTTTAAATCTAAACTCTAAGCCTTTCCATTTAAAAAACCAAATCTCTAAGTGCATATGAAAAGATACCAAATTGTTTAAAAAGTATGTTAAAAACAGCTAACCCTAGCTCCTCTCTTCAATGTAATCAACTTCATTATAAGATTTAAAAATTATAAAATTCAAAAATAAAACATTTTACCCAGCAAAAATTGCAAAACGTAATAAATTATTCCAATTCCAATTTAATTGCAAAAATAGATGACAAAAAACAATCAATAAAAATAATATCAACTAAAAAATCCAACTACAAATACCAGTTATCTTACTATAGACAAGGGTACTATACTATACGTCTGTAGTGTTACTTTCTTTACATAAACATCTAATCATTTTTCAGCATTTCATGATCAGTCTCTTGTTTCTAATCTCAAAGCAAAAATTTAATTGAATTTTGATTAATAATATTTTAAGTTTTTAAATTTTCAGAATTTTCAATTTAATAATTAGCAACTGAAAACAAACAATTTTATACTTATATATATATATATATATATATATATATATATATATATATATATATATATATATATATGCAAATCCAATTTTAGTTTTATTTACAAAAAACAGAAACTAAAACAAACCCTGGATTTCGATAATCACGAAGTTCACGATAATATCCAATCAAATCACTAGCAACTAAATTGAATTGATGTATATGATGGGTTTTCTTTGATTCACTTTGCAAACTTCCAGGTACAACAACGCCGTCACCATTTTCACCAAAAGATTTTTTATTAAATGTAGCAAAAAACGAATGATTTTTTGTTTTAAATCTGTCATAGCCAAAACGGTTAACCATAGATTGGACTGTAATAAACAAATAAAAAATAACAAAACAGTCATTAAAAAGTATCAAACATATGTACTAAAACGATAAATAAATAAATAAAAACATTTATTTTATCAAAAATGTAAATAAATTGAAGGAAACATACACATAAAATTTTATCAGTACATGCCCACTTTTTAGATAATTTTACATTCCATTAAAGTTTTTATGTCTACTAAATGTATTACTAAAACGTTAAACATGTATTCTAATAAAAAAGTATTTAAAACTAATTGTTTATGTTTAAAAGATCTAATTAATCGTTTCTTAAATGAAGCGACTTAGATAAAATAATTCCATCTGGTCATATTAAAAATATAATTTTAGTAACATTTTAACTCATATTCCAAATTTGTCAAATCCAAAAGCAAATTAAATATAATTATCGTTGTTAACAAAAGAAAAAGTAACATAACATAGCAACGCTACTATACATTATTTCAAATAATAGAAACCATCCAACTGTAGCAAGTATGATTTATAAAAATTAATTTTTTTTAGTTTAACAATCCAGTTTTTAACATTTTCTAGTTATGACCATTTAATCAAACAACATGAATTTTCCCCTTAAATGAACAAACATCACATTTTTGTAATTCGAGTTATATTCAGTTGTTCATTTAAATACCGTAATTTTAATAATTAACTTTAACTGATGATGTTTTAACAAAATTGAATAAACGCTGGTCTTAGTTTATTTGCTTTCTGTTATTACAATCTATATGGGCAAACAACTAATACCAAGTATCTCCAATTAACGAGTATTGGATTCAATCATCATACAACGTCCGCGTACTCGTTATAGAACTATCATTAAAATAAACTAGTTTGCAAATCGAATTTTTAAAACTTTTCACCAATCTTTCTACTTCAACTTACCTAATTTTACATTATATATGACATGGCTCTTAAATAGTCTAAACTCGCAAATATCTAAACTACATAAAAAAATTACAACTATTATGCACATTAGAATGAAAAAGTAAAGTTTAATACTAAACACAGTTAAACAACTTTTAGAATAATAATTAAATCCTAAGATATAACCGTATAACAGCAAGATGTAAAAAAATGGTTTAAAAAATGTGTAAAAATTAAATTTTAAACTCACCGTAGCAAATAATATCATATTTCTCTTACTGAACCTTATATGTTTGTACTAAAAATTATACTAAATACATTTGTATTTTTTAAATATTCCTTTTTCTCGTTAATAAGTATAAAAATAAATAATTTAAAACATAAATACTTGTATCAAAAAATAAATTATTTAGTTCAAACGAAAAAGAAGAATACCGATAATCAAAACGTACATTGATGTACCTTTCACATTCTTTAATTATTATTAACATTTCATAACAAAAAACATAAACCGATAATAACAAAAATATTAACCTATAAATTAAAGATAATATATACAATAATCTCTTACTTAAATAATTAGAAAAAAACCAAAATACAAACAACACTCAATATTTCAACATTTAATATGAATTAAACATTCAGAATTAATTTAATACATATTGATTGTTTTTTTATGTGATATATATATATATAACTACAAAAATAACATTTTGAAACAGATAAAATAACGATATAACAGCTTATTAGTATATAAAGTATTTATCCTTACTTCCATCATCAGAATGCTGAAATATAATAAAATTTAACAAAAGCAAAAACACAAGTATGAGAAAAATTAATTTTATGATATAAGTACGAGGAAACATCATATACTCAAATGTGCGGACTGTAATTAAAATCCAATTGTCCTTCATTCTTAACCTTTTAAAATCAAAACAAAATTAAAATAAAATTTAATTACTAAAAAGAAATAATTAATACAAAAGTACTTTATTAATTTTAGTTTTAAATTTAATGCTTTAAATTATTTTAAATTATAAATTATTATTATTTTTAAATTAACTTCTTTTTGTGTGGTTGCTTTAATAATTATCAGAATTGTTTTGCATTTTATTTTTAAAATATTTTAGATAACATTAACTGCTCTAGTTGCAAGTAACCGACTAATTTTGACCGTTACTTTTTCAAGGATTTAGGGGTAACCTTCAGTCCCTTTTAACTTTTCATCCCTTCACACCAAAGCAGACCAAACCTGCTTTTAACTCACCAAGTTTTTTCAGAGTAATCTAACTAATATATTTGTTAATTATTGTTGTTTGTTGTATAAGTTTTAAATTAGGCCTTATATTGAATACTGTACCCAACTCATGACATCCCATCACAAAACTGACATTTACAATTTGAGAAGGTCCAAATGTACATCACTAGATTAACGAGATTGCTCAAACATAAGATCTACTCTAACTGCCTAAGCTTATTTACGTTATTTTTACTACATAGTATCATGCTTTGAGGTAATTTTAATTTACTGTATCAACTAATAAGTTCTGGAGTTTTAGCCCCTTATTTTGTCATCTCCAAAAATTCATTTAGACGATACTTCTTAAAGTTATGAAAGCCGAGGCTTTAACTTCGTTTACGGCTACATAATTTTTTGCATATTATTTTAACTTAAAACAACCTGTTATTGCACATTGTTGTTACACCATCTCTTAAGACTTTTAAATTGTCTTATGTATCCACCTGCAACTTGTAACTTTTTGATTGCAATATTTACCATGTTTAAATAATATAATTAAAAAACCTTTCTAAAATTTATAACTAATATTTTATACAAAAAATTAAAATTATCTTGTTTTTATTTATTTTTGTATTTAAAAATAAGTTTTTTGTTTATTTTCTCTAGTTTTTAAAAAGTGTATGTTTTTGAGACTATATCGAAGCCAATAACCGTAATAATAATAATAATAATAATAATAATAATAATAATAATAATAACACGTTTAACTTAAGCAAAAGCGAAATTACTAATTTGGCAGTAATCCTCAGTAACAACAAATATTTAAAAATGAATTAAGTAGCAAATTATTAATAAATTGTTACATAATAAAAATACTTTTATAAAATGGAAAACTGCCAAATGTGTAGGAATAATCAAATTAGTAGAGCGCTAAACTCAAACCTGGGTAAGTCTATGATCTGCGACAGCCAAATTTTAAAACGGTATCACTTAATTAGGCTACGTTTGCGAAACATGTTGTTCTCCAGTAATCTTAGCACTAATATTTGTTATCCACGAATAATGACATTAAGATCAGGTAAAAAATTTTATTGCTAAATTTATATGGTTTAAAACTAATGTTGTAATTGAGAAAAATAATGCAAAACCAAAAACTTTGAAAAATTTAAAAGATAAATAAATGGCAAAAAAACAGTTGTTTATTTCAACCAATAAAAGTTATTAGTACATTCAAACAAAAATTATCAATATTCTTATAATATTGTTTCTAGAAAATAATTATAATTTGTATAATAAATTATATTGCATATAATTTTGTTAAATCTAATTTTCTACTACAAATGTTTACTTACTAATAATCATTTAAGCAATATATATAATTTAAAAAGTCCTATTATTTAATATAAAATCTGTTTTATTATTGTTTAATACAAGTTGATACAGATTGATACGCGAGTTGGGTAAAAGTAAAACTCCTATTGATCCTTGGTTCTAATTATTAATGTTATCAAAAAGATAAATAAAAATAAATAAAATAAAATAAATAACTAAATATGGTAAAAAGAAAAAGAGCCAGGTTAGTTAAACTTGGAAAACTTGGGATTGTAATAAGTTTTTTTGGTAATTGTTGCACGTCATACAATTTTTAATTGTTTTTTTAATTGGTCGAAATTTGATTAAATTTTATTAGATGTGGGTTCTGTTCTCTGATTGGTTTATTTTCTAGTTAAGCTGTAATTGGATATTTTGAGCACTATTTAAAGCAAATTTTTTTGCTTTTGCCTCATTTTGCAATGGCGTTAGTTGGTGCACTGGACTGGACGTAGTTATTCCAATTAGAAGGAGGTAAAAAATGCTATTCACGCTTTTAAAACAAATACCAATAGTGAGTTTTATCACTGTGTATCTAAACTAAACCATGGAGAAGTTGAAAAATTTCCATACAATAAAGTTTTTTACATATGCACTTTTTACCAGAAGCGAGAATTTCAAAGTACCGGACTTCGTAAAACCAAGTAGCTTCATTTTTATGTAATTTCTTGTAAAATTAAAAATTTAAATTGTCTAGCACGGTTAAACTGAGGAACGATAATTATGTTATAGCCACACCAAATTTGAAGCACGAAAACACATGCTCAAGTGAAGAAATTGCAATTGATCCTGACAGGACAAGGTTATCCAAGGAGGAGAAATTTGAAAAGAAGTCAGAACGAGGGATTTGTATAATCTTCGGTAAAAATAGGATCACAGTACGATAAAATTTAACCTACCCTGAAGAAACGCTGACCCGTTTAAAGGAAGAAGAATTAGTGGCACTGTACTTTGTAAAAGTGGGCTTACGTTTTGGTAAATAATTATGCAGACAATAAATTATTTTGCATTTTTTGTAGTGTAATCCAAATAAATTTTATTATATTGTGTTTGTTTTTTGTTTATTACAAAAATTGAGGAACATTTGCGATTGTTAGAATAACAGTAAGATGGGAAATTGTTTGATTGTCTAATTAATGTCCTAAGTTAACGCGTGTGATAAAACTTGGGTAAACAGGCTCGAATAAGTAGCCAAAATCGGATATTTTATGCAGCTATTATTTTAGAACCCTGAAATCACTGTATTGTTGCCTCAAAATAACACTAGTATTATACTTATCCATCTCAGTTTCTATAAGGATCGATCTCGTTTGTAAAGAAAACATTATTTGACCTAATGTATGTAAAGTATAAGCAACCCTTTCCATTTATTCTACCCAGTTGCATTACTTTTGTTAACAGTTAAATATTTATCTTTGTCCGGTTTAGTGCATTTAATGCAATCCAACCTAATAAGAAAAATATATATTACGTGATACGGTCATGTGATTTTGATTACTGTTGTAGTAATCGTAGGTCATTCATTTCTAGCAATGAAATGCAGGAAATTGATTTGAAATTAATTATTAAGATCGCACTTAACATGAGTCACTTTTAATATAATACATTGACAATATATAAGTGATTGAATCAAGATACACATAATCTTTTTTCTAAGTTGGACATTGCTAAATTTGATTCTGTTTACTTAACCGATCTCAATTGGGTATTTATTTTGGACATAGCACGATGAATAACTTCTTCCCACTCCCTGTCTTAGTTTTTAATCAAGCATATACAGCTATGTTTATGGCCATGCATCATGTAATAATGTTTATCATTTGTAAAAACAACCTTTTCATTCACCTTGTCTTATTAGTCAATGAGCGCATATACATTACATGCACATGATACACAAAAATAACCTCCAGATTTAAGACCTGCAATACGACAATGCAATATCTCCTGTCCCAGTTTTAAATTAGTAAGTAAATCTAAAATTATTTTAAACAATGATTACACCTGCAAATATTATTTGTACAGTACTTAACTGTCCATTTATTGGTAAATCAAAAGGCTTGTGTAACATTACTGACGGCTAAGCACATAACGGATATTCTATGTGATTTTCATATCATGTGATGCTGTAAAAATAACATTTTAGTTGTTAAACTGTTGTTAAACTCTACCGTAAAATAGGTATTAAATAAAATAACAATTTTTTATTTTAGAAAACATCCTAATATGACTCTCAGAAAAATGCAGGTTCAGTTAAATGATAATTATTACATTGTAACAAAAACCAACATAATCATAAAATATGATCCCTTGTCGTAGTTTATTATAATAATATTTATATTATTATAATCTAAAAACTTTACATATAATATTAAAAATATTTTGTAAATTGATAACATCTACTTTAATAATAATCTGTAATTTACCATTTATACACAATTTTTTTTCTAAATATTTTTACACTGGAAATATTCATTTTTTATTAATTAACTTTAGAATAACTACATTTTTATACCATTAAGCAGAAACAAAAATTATTTAAAATGGTTTAAGAAGAATTAGTACGAATAATCAGTAATGCACGTGTATATTTTTCCTATGTAATATTATTCGTTGATCATAAACCACTTTTTAAAATTTTAATTCTCATTGTGCTGTCCGAATGTAGTTATTCCAGGGCAATATGTATTTTAGGTTTAGACAAACGACCTTTATTTTTACATGAAATAAAATCACTATAATTAAAATTTAATCAATGAAATGGTTTTCAGTGTGAACATGTCCATTTTCAGTAGACATGTCAATAAAATCACAAAAGCCAATAGAAAATAAGCTTTTTATTATCTACTATTGGTAAAAAAGTAGTCAGTATATTGGGATAAAATTGTTAATTTGGGGGAAAAATGCAGTTTTATTTATTTATTAAAGTTGTTAAATTATTAATTCTAAAAAAATTGCAGTAACACTAAAATGTATCATTAAATGTTAATTTTCTATTTTGTAGAAACACTATTATTAATGCACGTACTATTATCAGTTAATTTAAAGCATTGTGTATAATTTTTGGTTCTAATCTGTTTTTACACTTTTATTTACTTAATTTATAGAAATAGTTACAATATTCCAATTATTAATGTGTCATATTAACAAAAGAAAGAAATTACATTATAACTATTGCATAGAATGAACAATAAGTACGTAAACTAAAATCGATAAGGGTTCACTACTGTAATGAATTTTTACTATTGACTAACGTTTCGCTGTAATGAAATTAATGCAGTTCATCGTAATTATATAGGTCTTTTGTAGATAATAATAGATACAGTATAGGAAGGTCTCTTATAACCTGAAATAAAGTGTTGTAAAAATCAATAATTTATTTGCATTTGTTAAAAACGGCACATACACAATTCTTAATTACATATTTTTTTACGTAAGGAACACAGAATAACGTAAAATCGTATTTTTTTATAATGTACTACATTATTACAAATAGCTAAATTCCAATAATTTAATCTTTATAAGCAATAAAAAGGTTATTAAAATTTTTTATTTACCTATGCTAATTATTAACTGAGGGGTTGGTTTTATATAGTATATTGTTTTTTAATTCAGCAGTAATATTGTATAGTATAATCTTGTTTGCTTTAACACTATATTCCCATCATTATATTGTAAAAGAGGTTTCTATTTTGGCTTGTTAATAATACTTGTAAATCCTTATTTAGTATTAATGGTAATTCATTATTAAATCTTAACCAGAACTTCATAATCGTTGTTATTTTGTACTTTAAACTCATAAAATCAACCGTTGTTTTATGGTCAAATAAAACAACTCTGTCATCAAACTCTTTGACTCATTGTATATGCATTCAATAGCACTACGATAAAATGGGATGCAAATCGATAAAGGAATGGAGATAATAGCTTACTACACATATTGCATCAAGTAATGTTTTGTTTAACACAGTGAGTTGATGTCACAGAACTACGATCGATAAATGTATTACTAATGTTATATGGTTTAATACAAACAGCATGATATTTTGACTACAGTGATTGCATCCCATATGAAAATGAAGGTCGTTTGTCTGAACCTAAAATACATACTGCCCTGGAATGACTACATTGGGATAGCACAATGAGAATAAAACTTAAATGTGGTTTATAATCAATGAAGTAAAGTTTCTAGATGATAATAATATAATAATATAATTATTATAATGAACTACGACAAGGGATCATATTTCATGATTATGTTGATTTTTTGTTATAATGTAATAAGTATCATTTAACTGAAGCTGCATTTTACTGAGAGTCATATTAGGATGTTTCCTAAAATAAGAGATAGTTATTTCATTTAATACCTATTTTACGGTAAAATGTAACAACAGTATCATTAAACCAGACTATAATGTTATTTTTACAATATCACATGATATGAGAATCACATAAAATACCCGTTATGTGCTTAACCGTCAATAATCTTACACAAGCCTTTTTGATTTACCAATAAAATGGACAGGAGATATTTTATTGTCGTATCAGTATTGCAGGTCTTAAATTTGGAGGTTATTTTTGTGTATCATGTGCATAATGTATATGCGCTTATTAACTATGTAATAGGACAAGGTAAATGAGAAGGCTGTTTTTACAAATAGTAAGCACTATCACATGATGCATGGCCAGAACATAACTGTATATGCTTGATTAAAACTAAGACAGGGAGTCGAAGAAGTTATTCATTGTGCTATGTCTAAAATAAATACCCAATTGAGATCGGTTAAGTAAACAGAATCAAATTCAGCAATGTCCAACTTTAAAAATGATTATGTGCATCTTGATTCAATCACCTATATATTGTCAATGTATTATATTAAAAGTGACTCATGTTAAGTGCGATCTTAGTAAATAGTTTCAAAACCAATTTTCTGCATTTCTTTACAAACGAGGTCGATCTTTATGGAAACTGAGATGGATATATTTTGAGTGTCAGAAACAGTGAGTTCAGGGTTCTAAAGTAATGGCTGCATAAAAATATCCCATTTTGGTTACTTATTCGAGCCTGCTTACCCAAGTTTTATCACACGCATTAACTTAGGACATCAAACAAGTTCCCCATTTTACTGTTATTCTAACAATCGCAAATGTTCCTCAATTCTTGTAATAAACAAAAAAATAAACATAATATAATAAAATTTATTTAGATTACACTACAAAAAATACAAAATAATTTCGTCTGCATAATTATTCACCAAAACGTAAGCCCACTTATACAAAGTACAGCAGCTACTAATTCTTCTTTCCTTTAAACGGGTCAGCATTTTTTCAGGGTTTAAAATTTCTAAAAATTAGGTTAAATCTCATCGTACTGTGACCCAATTTCTACCAAAAATTATACAAATCCCTCGTTATGACTTCTTTTCAAATTCCTTCCTCCTTTGAATAGCCTTCTCCTGTCAGGATCAATTGCAATTTCTTCACTTGAGCATGTGTTTTCGTGCTTCGAATTCGGTGCGGCTAATGACATATTTATCGTTCCTTAGTTTAACCGTGCTAGACAATTTAAATTTTTAATTCTACAAGAAATTACATAAAAACGAAGCTACTTGGTTTTACGAAGTCCGGTACTTTGAGATTCTCGCTTTTGGTAAAAAGCGCATATGTAAAAAACTTTGTGAGGAAATCCTTTAACTTCTCCATGGTTTAGTTCAGATACACAGTGATAAAACTCACTATTGGTATTTGTTTTAAAAGCGTGAATAGTATTTTTTTTACCTCCTTCTAATTGAAATAACTACGTCCAGTCCAGTCCGGTGCACCAACTAACGCAATTGCAAAATGAGGCGAGAGCAAAAAAATTTACATTAAATAGTGCTTAAAATATCCAATTACAGCTTAACTAGACAATAACCAATCAGAGAACAGAACCCACAACCAATAAAATTTACTCAAATTATATGACGCACAACAATTGCCGCAATATGTATTTTAGGTTTAGACAAACGACCTTATTTTACATGAGAAATAAAATCACTATAATTAAAATATCATGCTGTTTGTATTGAACTATATAACATTAGTAATACATTTATTGATTGTAGTCCTGTGACATCAACTCACTGTGTTAACAAACATTACTTGATGCAATATATGTGAAGTATAAGCTATTCTCTCCATTCATTTATCGATTTGCATCCCATTTTATTGTAGTGCCATTGGATGTATATATTACGAGTCAAAATTTTAATAGAGTTAGAAAGTATTTAACCATAAAACAAGGGTTGATTTTATGAGTTTAAAGTACAAAATAACAACGATTATAAAGTTCTGGTTAAAATTTAATAATGAAATACGATTAATAATAAATAAGAATTTACAAGTATTATTAACAAAAGTCAAATAAAAACCTCTTTATAATATAAATAATAAAAATAGTTAAAATGTTAAAAATAGTAAAGTTATACTATACACAAAATTGCACTAAATTAAAAAACAATATAATATATAAAACCAACCCCTCAATTAATAATTAGCATTAGGTAACAAAAAAATTTAATAACTTTTTTATTGCTTGTAAAGATTAAATTGTAAAATTTAGCTATTTGTAATAATGTAATACATTATAAAAAAATATGATGTTACGTTATTCTGTGTTCCTCATGTAAAAAACATGTAATTAAAACTGTGTATGTGCCGTTTTTTTCTAACAAATGCAAATAAATTATTAATTTTACGACACATTATGTCAGGTTATAAGAGCCTTCTATATTGTATCTATTATTATTTACAAAAGACTTATATAATTACGATAAACCGCATTTATTTTATTACAACAAAACGTTAGTCAATAGTAAAAATTTATTACAGTAGTGATCCGTTATCGATTTTAGTTTACGTACATATTGTTTATTTTATGCAATAATTATAATGTAATTTCTTTTTGTTGTTAATATGACACATTAATAATTAAAATATTGTTAACTATTTCTATAAATTAAGTAACAAATGTGTAAAAACAGATTAGAACCGAAAATTATACACAATGTTTTAAATTAACTAATAATATTGTAAGATTCACTGAGATCTCGGCCCTGATTTTCTTTGATTTAACTTGATACAAATAATTATCAACACCCCAGCTAAATTCACTAAAAAGCTCTTGTGTGATCTGAATTATCGTTCTGCAATTTATTATTACAAAATAATTCAAAATTACATACCAATACTGTTTACCAACAGGAAAAAACAGGACACAATATACTCACAGAACCACAATCACGTTAACAACAACGTGATACATTCAAATACAAAAAGGCGCTTCAAAACAAGGTTCAAACAAAGTCAAAGTGTTTAAATGTACAATAATATAAAAATTGTAATTGAAATAAAAATGAATAATAATTTAAATATTTTATTCAACAGTAACAATAGTACGGTTCAATACTAATAATGTTTCTACAAAATAGAAAATTAACATTTAATGAAACATTTTAGTGTTACTGCAGTAATTTTTAGAATTAATAATTTAACAACTTTAATAAATAAATAAAACCGCAATTTTTTCTAAATTAACAATTTTATCTTGATATACTGACTACTTTTTTATCAACAGTAGATAATAAAAAGCTTATTTTCTATTGACTGTTGTGATTCCACTGACACCCCTACTGAAAATGAACACATTTACACTAAAACCATTTTCATTGGTCCGAATTATGATTACAAAATTTTATAATTTTTTTTTGTATGACGGTTAACAATTGCCATTTTTTTGAAGACAGAAAGTAGGGATGCAGATACCACTCTGGTAGGTAGGGTATTGTATAAAGTAATTAATCTATGGAAAAAATAATGGTTTTTCAATCTCGAGAAAGCCCTGAATTTTGACAGTTTACAGATATGACTTTTAAGGGAGTTTTAAGCTAGGGTAAAGAATAGCGAGATAGAGCCGGAATTAATTAATTGATAGGATATTATTACCCCAAAGAAGCCTGTCCTTTAAAGGAACCAATCTTATGGGTTCAAGTCTCTGTTTGTAGGATAGATTATTAAATCCACAGAGCAATTTAATGACTGCTCTCTGTGTCTTATCTAGTATTTGGATGTCAAATTTTAAAATCGAAGCTGTAACTTGAGTGCAATATTTAAAATGTGGTCTCAGCTACAACATATAAAGCAGACGCAAGCATTTAGGAAGAGTGTTCCCAAGATTCCTTTTAAAGAACTTAATAAGCCTGTAGCATGTTTAAGTAGCTTTGGTGTGATGTTCGGTGAACGTAAGAGAAAAGTCCTTAATTGATTTAATAGATTCAATAGGCTGAGTATTGGTAGGAGGCTGGGAGTAAACATTACCTGACAACCGCCCAAAAACTATGTGTTTACATTTGGTATTATTGAGCAGTAACGGATTGGACACAGATTAATTAAAAATGCTGAGAATAGCTGCACATTCTTTTATAATTCTGGAATAGACACTGTCAGCCCCACAGGACTTCAGGTTTCAGGTTTGTACAAGACTTAAATAGGAGGAAAACTCCTTTCAATACTCTGTTTAGGGTATCAGGTATCAATAAAAATAAAAAATAGTTAAAAAAAGGAAATAAAGCATTAAGTAAACTTAAGAAAGTAATATTTATCGTACGCCAATTTCAACGCTTGAAGGGATGGGGCTAACACAACATGTGGGAGCAGATTGTTCTATGCAGTAATAACCCTAAAGAAAAAATGATAAAGACCTAGTTGGGATTGAACTCGCGGCTTGAAGAGCTTGAGTGGGTGTCTTCTACGGGAATCATGGGAGAGGGCAAACATATGCTTAAACTGGGTAGAGTTTATAAGTTTAAAAACTAAAATTAAGTCGCCCCGAAGTCTCCTATCTTTTAGTGGAAAGAGACAAAGAGCTTCCGGTTGCTTAGGGTAAGGAAAACTTTTAAGGGTACGCGGGAGACTAGTGAAGCTTCTTTGAACTTTGTCAAGTTTAATTATGTCGGTCTTCAGGATAAGCGACGTTACTTGAATACAGTATTCGAGATACGGGCTAATGTATAATTGATAAAGAAGTCGGGTACAGTCAACTGGAATATTTCCTAAATTACGCCTGAAAAATTTTATAAGACGATAGCAGGTTAACGATGCTCTATTATGATGTGATGAGAAACTAAGGGAGGGATTGAAAATCACATCAAGATTTTTCACCGTGTCAATCTTAGTGATAGTCTGAGTACTAGGGACAGTGTACCGGTTTTCTGAAGGTTTTCCAAATGAGAAATAATTGCATTTGAAAAATATTCAGGGGAAGTGCATTATCCATAAACCACTGGTAAATGTTAATAACATCCTGTTGTAGTTGTTTGGGGTTAGAGCCCCAGATTTTGACATCATCAGCATAATGCAGGATGTCAGATTGAACAACTGTAGGCAGATCATTAATATAGATATTAAAAAGGAGGGGACCCAAAACTGATTCCTGAGGGACCCCCGAGGAAATCGGAGAGGCTGCACTACCTAATTTGACACAAAACTTACAATTAGTGAGAAAGTCACGTATCCATTTTAGGAGCGGAGGATTTATCCCAAAAGCTTTCAGCTTACCTAGCAAAGCTGAATGCGGAACTTTATCAAAAGCTTTGCAAAAGTCGAAGTAGATTACATCGACTGATGATGACCGATCCACCATGCCGGTAATGCTCTTAGTAAACGTCAATAGATTGGAAAGACAGGATCTTCCAGGCATAAACCCATGTTGAGCTGGATTTATTAGGTTATTCATAGAGATAAAATTAACCAAGTGGGATTTAATGATTTTTTCTAAAATTTTACTAGAACCGGATAAAATACTAATCGGCCTAAAACTTTCCGGCTTAAACTTGGATCCGGACTTATAAATAAAGGCGAGTTTCCAAATAGCAGGAACCAGAATCACTTTTAAGTTTGGGAAGGGAGAAATCATATCCTCACTTGTTCTTGATGAATTTGAAAAAAAGACTATTGTCGGATCTGGCATTGTTTAGGAGTGAGTGGAATCTATGGCTTTTGAGCCGCCTGAGACATGCTACTGATTTATTATTATTATTATTATTTATAGTTATTGGCTTAGATGCTTTAGTAAAAGTAGCTTTCAGCACACAAAAAATATGTACAATTATAAAGATACAACACAATTAACAGTGTGTAACATCAGTCTAAAAAAATAATAAGTAAAGTAAGGTTAAATTACATAGGCTAAAAAAAGAAAAAAATTCAAAATTAACGTATATTCAAAAGTCATGTTTAATATGATATGCGTAAAGAGGCATGGTATTATTTAATGGACACTATGGTTAATAGTGTGCAAATATGTCAGTATACATAAAATGCGAATGATTTATGACTCATGAGTGAGCATGGCTAATAAAATAATACTCTGGATAAAGGATAATAAATGGTCACAAATTAAAATGGGCAGATTACAAACAACGGTAATTGGTCAGACCAAAAAAAACAAAAAAACACTCATAATTTGGATAGGCTAATGTAAAGGTCATTTTGAACTTTGTTGGGATTGGATAGTAACCTTGCTAAATACGGCAGACATGAATTTAAATATACATTGGTTCTGCACTTAACGTGTATATGTGATCTTTTTGTCATTCCCGATGCAAATGATTTGCTGAAATCACGATAAAGTGGATAATTGGAGTTGTTGGAAATACGACTAATTAATTGAAAACATTCCTTAAAGTGTCGATGAATTATTTCATAAAGAATGTTATTGTAAGGAGTACCTGATGATCGGCTAATTATGGTAATACATTTTTTAAACTTTATAAAATCCTTTCTTTTTAGTCCCGGAAATATTACAAAGAAGAAGTACAATATTATTGGATAAAATGTATCTTTAAAATACGTATTAATAACATGTTGGCAAACACGCAGGTTCCTTAAACAATTAAAGAGGCTTTGTTGATAAAAACTAGATCAAGGCAAGATGAGGAGCTACCAATCTTAAACCTAGTGGGGGAGCGAACATGTTGGGTAAGTGCGTGTTCGATACTAAAATGAAGAAAAGTGGAATTAAAGGACTTAGGAGAGCAGCTGAGCGAGTTCCAGTTAATAGAGTGGGCGTTGAAGTCTCCTATTAGAAAATGATAATCATGTTTGGACGCTAAAATAGAATGAAGTTCCAGAAATAAAAAACGGTTAAAGGCTTCAAGAAGCGCTGGGGGACGGTAAAGGATTGAAACGAGGACGCTTTTGCCTGATGAGAGAGTGATAGCAACTGAGAGAAGATCGTACCCTTAATCATGAAGCTCTGAAGAGGGCTGAAGAGAGAAACTGATATCTTCTTTAATATAGAAGAGACATCCCCCACCTCTGGAGCTCTTGGAGTCAAGCCGAATGATATTATAGCCATAGATTAGCAATTCGTTATTATGTATATTATCCGAAAGCCAAGTTTCTGTAATCCCAATAATATAGGGCTTTGAGACTTTAACTAGACTGGTTAATTCAAAAAGCTTATTCGAAAGGTTAAACGCATTGGTATAGAAAAAGCTTAATGGGATAGGGTTGGTGAGGGGAGTAGCGCTCCTGTGTCTTTTAGGCGATGATGGAAAGGGACGCGACTCCGGGGCGGAAAGGGAAAATCCTGTAAGTTTGAAATAGGAATAGAGGTGTCCTTGAGCTTAAGAGGGGTAAGTTTAACAATTGGGATGGCCAAAAGTTTTTGGGAAGCTATTATGGGCTAAAGCGTGAGACTTAACTATTCTATCAGACATAGGATGGTCTTTATGTAGACGGATCCCGGGAAAGTTAATGCAAACGGAGGGCCAGATATTTAAGATTTTGGTTACAACATTAGGGGTACTACTGACAATGATTGGGGGGAAGGTATAGGGACGCTTGCACGTCATACGGGAAATCTTAACTTTAGGGGACGATGGAAGACAAGATTTAATAATCTCTGAGACAATATCTTTATAATTGGTTGCCGTCTCAAGAATTCCTCTAATGATTAAGTTATGTTCTTTATGTTTGTCTGCTGCAAATTGCTTAGCAGGGGAAAGAATTTTGTCCTGCAAGAGTCGGAGGACGGCATTAGTTGTCGAAGATGGGGGATCCTTGACTAATAGAGAAAGACTTGCTACAGAGTATTTGAGCAATCTGATTTCTTCTGCCTGTTTTGAAATGGAAGTTGAGTAGGAATTGTGCAAAGCCGCGACGGAGTTTTTTTAGGTCTAAATTACTGGTTTTGATCTTATTAACTAGCTTAACTAGTTCAGATGAGGAATCATCTCTGTGACCAGCATACATGTGGTCCTTAGACCAGAGACAGTTTATACAATAGGAATCATCGTCACTATTGGATAACTCTAAGTAAAGGAATTCTGAAAGACCAGTACAATTTTCGTGAAACCAGGTACTACACTTAGAACAAAACATACCGGTCTTTACAGACTTACTACACCCACGTCTTCCGCATAATGCTGGTTGGGAGAATTTTATTGTAGTGTCTAAATACTATTAAAAATAAAATAAAAGTAAATATCATGATGCAAATACAAAGTGATAATCAAAAAAGGGATTTATAAAAAATAGTTCAAGTACGAATTATACAGATTATACACGAACAAGCAAATGTACAAACAAGTTGCACAAATGACACCAAGCCACAAAAATAACAAATATATATATATATATATATATATATATATATATATATATATATATATATATAAGGTTCAGGTACGATTTATGCAAATCGTACTGAAATCAAACAATTGAGCAACAGCAGGTTGCACAAATTGACACAAGAACAAAAACACTAAAAACGACACAAAAACAAACAACAATGACACGTATAACAACGAGCAAGCGCAAAACAACAAGCTATTTTTGATCAGCACGTCACGCAAGCGTACCGCAGTGACAATTTAGGACTGTGAGACCATTAGAGGTTAGAGGTTGTATAACTGGACTGCCGGTAATAAACAGAAACTGGGTACAATACGGGACCTGGAATATTGAGTTAAAATAATTCCAAAACAGGTTGCAGCTAGAAGGTCCAGAAGTCATGCCTCCATGTTAATCTTTGAAGTGAGGGTAGGAATAGTTAGGTTTCTGCTTGCTACTAGTGTACTTAAATAATATTTTTTGCTAAACTTAGCTTTATGTAGTACAGGTGACAGGTTGATACATGAGTTGAGTAGGAGTAAAACTCCTTTTGATCCTCGGTTCTAATTATCGATGATATCAGTAAGATTTAGGAGAAATATGAAATGGATGGTGAGGTAAAAGGGAATTAGTCACAGAAAAAATATTTGGAATTAAGACAAAGCCAAGGTTGATAGTGGAAATTAACAATTATAGAAAACGAGTAAAAATTAGAAATATACAAAAATAATAATAAAACAAGTTATGTATTACAATGCAAAAGCACTGTAATAATTTTTAAAAAAAGAACAGAGAGAAAGACAAATAACGCTCCAATAGACGTGTAGCGTGACACGCGCCTCATCTTGCAAATGATTTCCTTTATAACCTTTGATAAGCCTAGTGCATTCGTTACGAGTCTCTAAATAAGTATACTGAAAACAAGGTATTTTGGTAGCTTTCCACAAGCAGAAGGCCTTGTTTCTCTTATAAATTAATCTACAAATGTTTCTTAGAAATCTGGAATTGGTATGATTGGGAACCCTAAAAGGAACAAAAAGATTAATCCCATTATTAATTAACTTAATGAAGAAGGAATAAGCTTTCTCAAGATTATAAGTGTCTAGCTGCTTCTAGTTAACGTTAGATAAAAAATTTCTAAGCCCATTGCAATTAGCTTTTTTGAAATCAGGTATGGGTTTTAAGTTAGGTTCACTAATAGTGGAGACAAAAAACGGAAATGTACTTCAAAAGATAATAAGAGGTGGTTGCTTTTGCCTAGGGGTGGCAGATAGGAGGATGCGTCTATAGCTGTAGATTTATTAGAGAAGACGAGATCGAGGCATGTTGGATTAATGCCACATCTATATCCTGTTAGAGAGAATACACGCTGTTTGAAAATATGTTTAATGCAGAGATCCAAAAGTTTAGAAACAAAGAAGTTAGAAGAGTTTGTGGAGGAAACCCAGTTAATAGAGGGACAATTGAAACTCCCATAATTACAAAATGTATAAATGGTAAGGAGATGTATTAAAGCTCATTGATGAGCTCAACATTGGAGTGATGAGAGAGAGAGAAAGTTGAAGAATAATACAACAGAAAGTACAAGGTCTTAGAAGTAAAAGCCCCGACCACTAAGTGAAGAAAGTCATAGTCAGCTTTGTGGCCTAAAGGATGTGCTGTGATGATAGAGTAGGCTAAGTCACCTCTTACGTAGAATATTATAGTTGCTTTATGAGAATCATGCCGCACTAAACTATAGCCATCCATGTAAATTTCTGGGTCAAGTACATTATTGGAGAGCCGAGACTTGGTAATACCAAATGGATGTAAGTGAGAAGGAAAAGATAAAAGCTGTTGAATCTCAATAAATTTGTTGTCGAGTGGGGATGGCAATAGTGGAGATAGTTGGCGTAACCTGCAAAGGATTGGGGGGCGAGGAGAACTCCGGAGTGCTAACTGAAAATCCTGACTATCCATATTAGTATCCAGCCTAAGGGGGGGGTAAATTTAACTATACGTAGCGTATGGTGGAGGGAATAAAAGATGTGGACTGTTTAGCTAAGTGTTCTGATAGGTCTGGTAGGTCTTTTATAATTTTAATACCTTCAAACTGGGACTTGGCATTGGTTCAGTTTCTAAATACAGTTTTTCTATTTGTAGAAGATGAACCAGAAACAAGAATGGGTGGAGACGAGTAGTGTCGTTTACAAGATGACATCCCGATCAGGAAGTTTTTAGCATTAGGATGACATTTTATTACGATATTGGAGACTACTTCCTTATAGTTGGTTAGATCAAGACTAACTCCTCTAACTAAAGATTGCAGTTACGTTTAACGCAGTCAGTACAGTTCTTGACTTTTTCAAAAATTGTTTTTTGAGATAATTTGAGGATGGTTTTAGATACCGTAAAAGAGGAACTAAAGCTAATTATTTGAGCTTTGAGGGAGATGATTTTTTAATCTAACGCGTTAGATAAATTGGATACCGAGGAAATGATTAGTTCGGCTTATGGGAAGAATCAGAGACCTTATCCGCCAAGCTAGATAAAAGGTTAGTAGCTGAATCAATCTTGGAGTTAAGCTCATTGACTCTAGAGGATAAAGAGTGATATCTGTAACTATACATATATATATCCGCAAAATTATATATTTTGATTTTTTTTAAATATTAGATATCTATTTAATAAAAATATAAAATAAAATATTTTAAGATTATAACTAGTTTAATTAATAAATCTACATTTGTCATTGTAATAACAAAGAGTAAACAAACTAAAACTAGCGTTTATTTAGTCGTTTTAAAAAAAATATAGTGATAAATGTAATATAATTATTTTAATTACAACTCTACCATAGCAAGTCCCAAGTCCAGTTAAGAAAGAATAAGGGTTTGTGCGCATAGTTAGCAATGTGACTTTTGTTAAAACCATATTGTTAAAAAACTAACAAGAAGACACTACTTTATTAAACTAAAATAAAAAACTAAAAACAACATAATTTCGATGATGGGATTTGGCAAAAACCGAATAAAATTTTAATCTTTGATTTTTACAATTTTCAAAACCGAAAATTTAATGTACAATCCTATAAAACGATCTTGTTGCTTTACATTCTTTAAAACAAAAAAAATAAATTAATAAATAATAAACTACTTAAATTTACGTATTTGAGCAAACAATAAACGAATAATAATTAATAATGTTTAATTAAATATTAATAACAAAGAAATGTTAAATGCTAGATAATTAAAATGTTTATATATTATTTACATTAATAGAATTTGCTACAAGACAGTATGTGATGCCGGTTATCAATGGTTTATTATAGAAGTATGCAATGGCAGATCAAGTGGGCATAGAATGTTGAAGGTCACACTTTATTGGCTGTTTTGATTGGTTTATAAAATTGTTGAGATATAAAACGGCAAAATTTTGGTTTTTTGCGTTATTTTACGCTATTTCACGTCATTAACTAAATTTCAAAAAGTTTATTTTTTGAAAAATTAATTATTTTAATTTATTAAACAAAAAATTTTAAAATTAAAATTATTATTATTATTTTAATTATTTTTTTAAAAAACCTTGTAATTTAAAACATTATTAAAGATATTTTATTTTCTTATTCATTTTGTAAATTTTGTGTTTGATTTGGTATAGGATTGGTGCACGTGGGAAATTTGTCCGCGCGTAATGTCACAAACACCTCAGGTATTATTTTAATTACTAATATGAAGCTGTATTTTTGTTTTTTGAATTTATTTTGTTTATTTTAGTACATTATAAATAATGTTAACATATATTTATTTATAAAAAAATTAATAGTAATATTTTACTGTAAAATCTTTTTAAAAGAATTTTGAATGTCGTGATAGTTTGTATTTATTGCAAATATATCTAAATTAAAAAAATGTTAATATTGTTTTTTGTTAAAATCAAAAATAATTTGTGTGATTATTAGGTATATGTCGTCTCATTTTTGTAGAAACCATGATAATTTGACGGTTGTAGTAGTTTTTTAAGTTATTTGTTTTTATTTTTTGTTAAAATGAATATTTTTTATTATTGGGTAAATTGTATTAGTCCAATTTGTTTATGCATTTATTTATAGTTTATTTAATAAATGCGTAGTGGACTAGATGTCCATAGACATTTCGATTAATAACGTCAAGGTCCAAGTACATGGCGGTATAACTGGGTTTCTGCTTTGGTGGATGGGTACAAAATTACACTCAGGGTACTTAGAATATATTTTAAGGTATTTGTATACGATATCTGACATAAAATCACGTGCTTACGTCGATTTTTGTGAAAAGTGGCACCGTTACAATGATTTCATCTATGAGCCCAGTCACTTCGTTATTCTTTTATGTTTATTAAGTTATTGAAGTCAATCGTTTAATATGCCGTACAAATATAGAAATAATGAAGAGGTGACTACGTCACCATCTACGATGTTTTTCGTGTAATAAAATTTTAAAACGTTTAAAATTCCTGTTGATTACTTGTTATTTTATGTAATTACTACCTAAGAAAAACTAAAGAAATTTTATTGTAAAATTAGACGATAATTATTAAACGTGCTTGTTTTTAGTTATAAAATTGAATAAACTGGTTTTATTTTTTTAACAATTTAGATTTGAAATAATTAATTTATATTTAAACCTTTAAATTTGGATTTTTGCGGCTGAGTAGTTTTTTATTAGAATGTATTTTTTTCTATTCGTAGCGTTGGGTATAATTTTTAAATATATGCTTTATTGTTTTATGTGTATCTCTTATTGGAAATTTCGGACGATTTTTGGTTCCGTTTAAAAATTAAATTTGAAACTCAGTTAACGTAGTTTGTATTAAATGTTTTACGTTTAAGACAGTACATTTTTTAAGTATTTTTGTTTAGATAAACTTTATTGTACCCAAGCGGCTTTTGGTATTGGGCAAAAGGATTTTTTATTTTGTTATCGCTTAGTGACGGAGTCCTCCATTATTTCTGTTTGCAAGGTGTATTGAACAATTTACTTCAAAGGTTTTACAACTAGTAAACAGTACATTAACGAAGTTTTTTAGCTTAATGAATGGCATTTTTGTGACGGTGTCAGGGTTGGCAAAGATTAATGAAAGTGCTTGATTTTTGTTAGATTTATTTCTCTCTCCCCAATGGCTAGATATAATATACGTGTATTTTGATATACTTTTTAAGTTTTCTGGGTGTAAGCTTGCATCTATTCACCAAGGCGGGGTCCCAGCTATACTTCTGTGTTGATCTAGGTACTTAGGTTTACCTAATTCAGAATAAACCTCGTAGACGTGACAGAAATGTCATTACTGTTGGGAATTGAGATTTTATAAGCACTTTAATCCTCGGAATCGTCAGCATTTTCTACATTTAGAAACTACTGTTGCTTTAAGTTGTCACTTTAATGTTAACTTCAGGGGAGATCATATTTAGTTGTGATTAAGTTAATTGTCTCTCATTTTATAAGTACATAAGTATCTAGGATCTTGTAAAATTTTGTTTGACATTTTATGGTACTTTAAAGCAACTTCATTTTTAATAAATCAAGTATATAGTAAGGATTAGGTTATGCTTAAAAGATTGCAATTTCAGATGGTGATATTCCTCATTCTGTACATACATGAACATCGTAAACCCAGACCAACACGGATCAGGAACCGAGTGAACAGTGATATGACTAGACTTCCATCTTGATGGTTTTAAGCATACGGCCAGGATCCGTTTATAATTTGTAGCTATTTGGTTAAAGGAGATAATTGTGACAAGTTATTAGACCGCCTTGTCAATTTTAAATAGCACAGTTGCAATAATGTCTGTTATCCGATAATATTTGTTATTTTTCTACTTTTGTTGTGAATATGAGGTTTCTTTTAGCGGTAAAATATTCAGCGAGAAGATATCACTTAATGTTTTACGAATATTGAGATAATAAAATGGTAGCTATGTCAAATTATATAGTATACGACTACAGGTATACTAATGGAATATATGCTTTTGTTTATGCGGTTGGTGATAACTATTTCTTTATCATTCGTACTTTTACGCAACATTGACAATCAATTTTTGTATACGTGACATACGTAGTAGGAAGTAATAGTATTTATTTGCTACATTTGTCTGACGGCACCATAGTGTACAAAGATTGTTGAGGCGTAGTTCCTAAGCTAAATTGCTACATGCGGTATAAGCACACATTTACACCATCTTGGTTGTATGTTTACATTTACTTTCCGGACGAAAGCCCAGATATATAGTTTTGTACTTTGTCCCCGTTCTGTTTTGGTTAAAGTGGAAGACTCATTAAGTGGAGGTGCGAAGTCAGGGATATCACCATTGAATCTAGAGGAAACCAAATTTTTGAGGTTATTTAGATTATTGATATTCTACGAATTGGACGGTAATATAAGGACTGAAAATATTTGATACGATACATAACATTATAAAGCGAATAGCTTGCAGTGGTGAATTGTGATAGATAATTATTGATTGTGACAATAAACGAGGGTCGATGTGATTTATTTACATTCTTAGGGGATTACTTATTGAATTGAGCTACTGTTTCTTTTTGGTGAATGAAATAAATTAAATTTTTTAAAATTATTTATTGGATTTGGTGTGTTTGTGTATATGTATTTTTTGTGAAAATTTTAAATATTGCGCAAAACATGTGATTTTAGTTTGTGCAACGTACTAGTGATTTAAAATACTAATTTTTAATATGAATAATAATTAAATCAATATTGTTATTAGTCGAGTAATGTTTAAAATGCAATGTTTCCTTATAATTGACGTTTTTAATAGTATTGTTACCATTACAATATTCAAACAAATAATTTAAATACGATTTTGAGGATTCTAAGTAATCGTTTTGTATATATTATTATTTTCGATTGCGATAGGATTATAATATTTTATGGTTTGAGGCAAACTTGTATTTTTTAATAACCTTTAGAGATATACATTATTTCATTTTATTTATTTAGATTGGTGACGTAGTCACCTCTTCATTATTTCTATATTTATACAGTATATTAAACAATTGACTCTGATGGCTTTATAAGCTTAACGCACATAGAAGTATAACGTAGTTCTCTGGTTGATAGGTTGAGCTTACCTTTCAATAAGGTTACTTGTACTAGAGATTATTATTATTACAAAACCCTTTTGCTTTAAGAATAAGCATGGGGCAATAAGACAACAATTACAGCAAAACAACAATAACAATAACAAAGTCTCGTTGGCGTTAAATATTCTGCAAATCGAAGATTGCGCTTTCTTTCAGCTTTTACTCAACCTTGTCATCTGGTAACTTTGTCATCCAGAAACGTTGTTGTTTGCCGGAATGACGTCATCTTTCATTGTTTCCGCAGCAGTATAAATTTTTACAGAGGCCAGGTTGCCAACCTTGCGCTCAAACCCTTCTCCTTTATCCAGACTTGGGACTGGCTAGATTGAATCATTTCTAATCTAAACTAGGTGGAGTTAATCATTTCTAATCCAAACTAGGCGGAGTTTAATCCAAACTAGAGAAGCTGAGGAGAATGTAATACTTCAAGTATTTCTGTAGTAATGGAATGGGATGGGCACAGATGATATCGGAACCTATAGTTCTAAACATGCATGTTTGATTATTGATATTGAATGACTTTAAAAATCTGTTGTGAAAATACACATAGAAATGCACAATCAAGTCTACATACTATTTATTGTGTATTGATTTTTTTCTGTCCAACAAATGATTCGTATATGTATATACGTGTGCATATATATTTTTCATCCAGTTCTGAGAGTGCATGCGTGATTCCTTCACTGAAACATTTCCAGTTAAGCTTGGAGTTTACAAAAACCTCGTTATTGCACCAGTTTATTTTAATTCTGATGTAAACGTAACACAACAATGGGATGCTAATGATCTTGTGTATTTGAGTAATCCTTAAAAATTTTCAATGATGCATCCTGGATTAGGTGCCCTGATACATTTAGACTAATAACAGCAGAGACCAAGTGTATAGCGGTTTAACTGGGTTTTCACTTTGCATGCCAGGCTACTTAAAAGATATGTATACCAAATGTAGTCGTTAGGCTAAGGGAGATAACAATGACAAAGATTTAGGTAGTTTCGTTAATCCTTGTGAACATTGGCGCTGTCACAAGGATTCCTTCTATTAGCCAAGAAACTACGTTTACGTTTACTAAGCCATTGAAGTCGATTATTTAATATACCGTATAAACATAGAAATAATAAAGAGGGGACTACGTCATTCGCAATAATGGATGAATGAACGGAATTTATTCGCTGACGATACGGCATTTTTAAGGTTACCATCATCATTATTGGGATAAGCATTCTGAACCGGTTATTGTCGCCCAGAGTAGTCCAAATTACCAAAAGCCTGCAAAACATCAACTTTTACAACTTGAACTTAATTAACAACACTTGAGGAATTTTTACGGATATGAAAATTGTAGAACTTAAAAATTATTATCTAGATACAGTTTAAATTTTAATACAAACACTTTTCAAGTTTGGTGATTGTTGTTAATAACATTTTTGGCAGTCGGTTTCGAGATACTAATAATCTCGAAAAATGTTTTTGGTGACAACTCACCTCTATTAATTCCAAGTTCTCATAGCATCTCTTGTAATCCTCTTCAACTGTTCACAGTTTTTGAAGGTACGTGAGATTGCATCAGTATATTTACGAAGAACGTGTTCGTTTGTTTTCATTGATTTCTTTTGTCTCCAAACTGGATTGACAAGTTTTCCAAACCAAAATGAATGAAATGAAAATTTTCTACACGCAGGAGCAGCAACAGTTAAACAAATTCGACGATTTGCTTTATTAGATGAACCATCGTCAGAAGTAAATGAAGAGCTCAGATACGTAAATTGCTTTGCATTGAGGGGGGGGGCACATCATCATTTAATACAATCCTCGTATCAGGAGCTTGTGACGATATGATGACTGATTTTTTCGACTTGATCTTCAAATCATATTTAACGGAAACTTTTACTAGGAAATTCAACGTGCGCTGCACCCCAGCTTCATTTTCAGCTAGAGGAACAGCATCATTAGCGTATTCCAAGTCGTTGATGGGCTTTGCACCAATATACACACCTTCCATTTGTACAGAAACCTTAGCAAATATGGCATCGATTGCATAGTTGAACAAAAGCGGATCAGTTACACAGTCTTAACGGACACCACAGCAATTTTCGATCTGTTGCAAACGCGGGTTGTAGCAGTTGAGTTCTTGTACAGAGCATGTAGGAGATACACTAGTTCCAATCCAATAATAGCACAGCACCAGTTTTCTGGGCACTTGTCCAAAAATCCGTTGTGATGCTATAGACGTCTTCAAAAAGCCGCGAGGGACCGTATTTGTAGACGTATGGAGGAATTCCATCGAAACCGGCGCCTTTCCTGGATTTGAGTTTTCTGCAAATGCGCATGATTTTATCAGTAGTGGGAGGGGTTTTTATGTTGATTGCTGAAGGAATTGTCGCAAGTACGGATTGGCCTTGCAGCCACCCTGATACGATTTCGGGATGGTTTTAAAGTCTGATTGAAATGGAGTAACCAGTCTTCATTTGAAATACCAGACGATCCAACTAACTTTGTTTCCACGGTATAGCTGTTCCAATTTCTTATATGGGATGCTAATGATCCTGAGGATTTGAGTAATGCTTATAAAGTCTCAATTTCCAATGATGGTGATATTCCTGACTGTTAGTCCTCCACGTGGTGCATCCTGGACTAGGTGCCCCTAGGCATCTAGACTAATAACAGCAGGGTCCGAGTGCACAGCGGTATAACTGGGCTTCCGCTACGGCGGGTGGGTGCGAACATTCACCCAGGATACTTAAAACGTATCTAAATGTATACGTATATCATATGTAGCCCTTGGGCTAAGGGAGATAACCCTGACAAAAAATCAGGCTGCCTCGTCAATCTTTGCGAACAGTGGCGACGTCACAAGGATGCCGTCTACCAGCCAATAAACTTTGTTATTCTTCCACGTTTATCTACGCTTGTCAAGCCATTGAAATCGATCGTTCACATGTATAAATATGGGAAATAATGAAGAGGTGACCACATCACCAACCAAAATGAAATGAAATGAATTTCTTATATACTTTTCCACTGACATTATAGTGAGCAAAAACTTCTAATACATGTGCTACAGAATTCCAATGTCTATGCTCGTCCTTCCCATAACTATTTCAAAATTCCACACACAATTAACTTGCTTCACTTTTTCACATGTCTACCTATGCTTGCGCATAAAGATATCGAGAATTGGTGGACAATCCGTTTGGTCCTTTTAAGTTTATTGAACGGAGGAGCAACAAACTATCTGTATCGATTTTTCTTTTCAGAATGTCCAGTGACTGATTTATTCTCATACCACAACTTGAAACATCAACTGGAGTTGATAAGTAGGCTTTGGAGAACTTGTCAGCATAGTCGCTGTGTCAGTAAAGAATAATCCGGAGCAGGAATATCAGAGGTAACCTTTATCATTCTGAGACGTAGACGAAGTGAACATGAAACAAGCGATTGATCTGTATCATTCTCACTTCCTGTTCGGCAGCCTCTGTATGCACCGGAATTCTTGAACCAGTGTTTGCTAGCCAAAACGTAATCAATTTGGGAAGAATATCTACCACAACTTGAACGAAGTGTTGTCAAATGTTTCACGGGGTGTTAAAAAAACGTGTTTGTGAGAACCATGTTACACCTAGCCGCGAATTTACTTAATCTTCCGTTCTCGCATTATCCGCTCGATTTCATCCAAGGTCCAGGGTCGGTTAACATCGTCCCTGCAAACTCTGTCATTAAAATCTCCTCCAATAACAACGATTTGCGATTAAGTTTTGAGTCGGGTGTACAAACCTAGTTACTCATAAAACTCATCTATTTCTTTTTTGATGTAATTATTGTTGAAGCATAGCTATTGATGACGACCATTGTTTATTTGGACACTGTGTGTAAACGCTAATCGTGACCATAAAACCTCCAGTCAGTTAACGCACCGGAAGCTGTTGGGAATAAACAAAATGCTACCCCATGGTGTGCTGGATTTGATGCACAAGATGATGGGAGAAACAATGCGACAGATTGGGAAGTTGTAGAAAGACAAAACTGTCCTGAACAATCCAGTTTTGTTTCCTAAAAACGAGCAATATCAATATTGTAACGACTTAGCTTTGTGCCAGTATATGATTGGGTCGAGACAGACGACAGTGACCGTACGCCCCATGTTTCTATGCGAAGAGGATGTCTGATGCTTATTGATTTTGGGGAGGGGTAATAAAGTTTTTTGGCTAGATCGTTTCTTAGAGATATTAAAATCAAATTTAGAACATTTTCCTATTGTGTAATTGGAAATAGAATGAAAGCAATTAATTGGGAACAAGGTCTCTGGAAACTTTACTAATATTATAAAATAGAAAGGAATATGGTATTTTAAATGTAATGAACATTTAGGGTTAGCACACCTCAAGTGTCGTTCATTAAGTATACATTGCAAAAGTTGATGTTTTTGCAGACGTTTTTGGAATTTGGATTATCCTGGGCGATAATAACCGGTGGGGAGTGTATATTCCTGATGATGTATTTTAAATGTACAGAAGCTGCTCAACATCTTGAAGATTAGTTTTATTTTGTGTAAAATATAATCCTTGAATCGTGTATTAATTTGGGTTTACCTTTTTATAGTGGGATGCTAATGATCCTGAGGATTTGAGTAATGCTTATAAAGTTTCAATTTCCAATGATGGTGATATTCCTGACTGTCCGCCCTCCACGTGGTGCATCCTGGACTAGGTGCCTATAGGCATCTAGACTAATAACAGCAGGATCCGAGTGCACAGCGGTATAAGTGGGCTTCCACTACCGCGGGTGGGTTCGAACATACACCCAGGATACTTAAAAGGTATCTAAAGGTATCCGTATACCATATGTGGCCCTTGGGCTAAGGGAGATAACCCTTACAAAAAACCAGGCGGCCTCGTCAATCTTTGCGAACAGTGGTGACGTCACAAGGATGCCGTCTATCAGCTAAGAAACTTTGTTATTCTTCCACGTTTGTTGCGCTTATTAAGCTATCGAAGTCGATCATTTATATGTCGTATAAATATGGGAAATAATGAAGAGGTGACTACGTCACCAACCAAAATGAATGAATGACTTTTTATAGTAAATAATTTAAACCTATTTTTGATAGAATATAAAATTAAGTACAGAAAACCATTAAACTAATCCAACTAGAAATAAGTTTGATAGCATTGAAATTGTTTCAATTTTTTAGTAAATTATTTAAGTCCGAATTATAACATATGGCTTTAAAGTATTCGGTAGTTAACAAAAACGATGTTTTAAACGTGATTTTTATTATATCTCCAAAAGTAACATAATGCACAGCTAGCATAGTTGCCTCCAAATAGCTTAAGCCTGGTCTGGTCAATTACTGCGAACAGTGGCATAGTCATAAGGATGCCTTATATTATTTAAGAAAGGTCGTTAAATTTTTACGTTTTTCTTATTAAGCCATCGGTGTCGAACTTTTAATGTTTAAATATGGTAATAATAAAAGATGACTATCACCACAATGAAGTAGGTGCTTACTAGATAAACAATATTAATGATCCTGAGGATTTGAGTAGTGCTTATAAGATCTCAATTTCCGATGATAGTGATATTGCTGACTGTTCCTCTTTCATGTGGTGCTCCCTGGGCTAGGTGCACATGCATTTAGACTAATAACAGCAGGAATCAAATGCACAGCGGTATAACTAGGCTTCAGCTTAGACGGGTAGGTGCAAGCATATACCCGGGGTATTTAAAAGTTATTATAAGATATATGTATACCATATGTAGCCCTTTGGCTAAGGTGGACAACCCTAACAAAAATCAGATAGCCTCATCAATCTGTGCAAACAGTGGCATCGTTGCAATAAAGCCTTTTACCACCCAAGAAACTTTGGTATTCTTATACATTTGTTACGCTTATCAAACCATCGAAATCGATCATTTTGTATGCCGTACAAATATTGAAATAAGAGGTAACTGTCACCAACCAAAACTAATTACTAGATAGTTTCTAATTTAGGCTTGTGATAAAAGTAATCGAATAATAAAAGCGTCAAACTCATTGTTGGTGTTAAACATTACCAGAGGTTGACGTTACAAAACTGCCTTGTTATATATGTACCGGCATAACGTTGACAATACTGTTCACCTTGAAACCGGACAATATTTAACTAGAACGTCTAAGCACGAAATAACGAGTGGATTGTTATTATTATTAGCCTGGTCTTGACGTTGGTAGATAAACTTTGTCAACCAGAGGTTTGCTCATGATTTGTAATTGTATATTGAAGGAAGGTCAATGAACTGTCCGTTTTCAATTCATATTTTATTTGGAATTGGCAAGCATATCTTTTAGTGTTTACTTTGTTTATCAATAGTGTTTAAAAATGTTTATATCTAAGTTTTGTTTTTACGTCAATGTTTTAAGGGAACTGTCTTTCAGCAGTGGACAGTTTAGCGAATCCATACGGGGGTTTGCATTTAGTGCTGTGGTAGAGATTAAACCTATACCCACTCAGGTTTGAGTCAAGCGCTGTACCGCTAGATTATTGCAGATTTGTAGTGCGGATTTCACTTTTGATAAGTTTGTGGGAATATTTTATTGGAATTTAGTTGTTGATATAAAGAGAGCTCTGTAAGACATTGTTGTCATTCATTCTAACCCCTTCGTCTGTTTTCAATATTTTAGAATCTTTACGAAAATGTAAATAATGGGGCAGATAATTATTATGGCACTTTATTTTCCCATTTGTCTTATGGAATGGGTGAGGCTGCTGGTGGAGCACCATCCGCATTACATCCTACTAGCGCAGAAGCCGCGGTCCATGCTCAAAGATCCATTCATCCAACAGAATGGTCTAACCCGACAGGAGGTTACGGTCATCATCCTTCATCGTCGTCTGCTCTGGGCGCTCTTTGTTCACAATTTGGCGATCTCGGTCTCCGACACGATAGCTCTCCGTGTTCCGCACCATCTTCGTACGGCAATCATCACACAAACCACCAAACAATGGACGACCCAAACACATCGGCGCTGTTAGCAGCATTTATAGCTGCTGTAACAGCTGCCTATCATCCAATGGCAGCTCAAGCAACACCTGGTCATCCTCCAACCCCTTCGAACTCGGTTGTTACAGGTGGAAGTGCATCTGTACATAATCAAAACGCTTCGCTATTGTCTAATCAATTGGAAAATTACAGATTGATGAATGCTTCAATGCTTCCATATTATGGCGATGGAGATGGCAGTAGTGGAGGACAACGTCAGCAGCCTCCAAACTATATGATGGTCAATCATCACCAGCATCATCATCACCATCAACCGACGGAGTGTTGGCCGTCTCCAGTTCAGTTTGACGGTTCGTGGACCAGTTCGAATCCAAACACAATCAAACCAGTGTCTAGTGGCTGTTTTTCCAATTCTCAAATTGACAATAGCAGTTCCAACAACATGTATTACGTACCACCCAACATACGTGCCGCCAACGCTTCTTCAATAATTCCACTACACAATAGCAGTACGAATAATGGCAATTATGCAGCAGCAGCCGCGGCAGCAGCTGTTCAAATGATGATGTCTTCAGGAGGTCCGCTGCCTCCGGTTTCTTCAACGTCGACGTCGGAGATGACTTATTCGCAGATGCTACCGTTTGATCATCACGGCAGCAATTATCATGGCTTGTGGTCGGGACACAATACAATGGTGAGCGTTCACTTTCTGTTGTTTCACATGACATGATCACGTCTATATTGCATTCCTAATTAGATGATATTCATGTGGTACATCCTGAATCGAGACTAACACAAATTAAATAGTAGATTTTTATAGTATAGGAATAGCCACATGATTTTAAACAAGAACTCAGTTTTAATGTACAAAATACAATAATACATTACAAATAAATTATAAATACGATATTGTAAATATATATTATTAGTAAATTTAGAACATTACACTAAATGCGGTTCATCGTTAAACGTTGAATAATAATAATAATAATGTCATTCTTTTTATTTTCGTTAGTGACGTGATCACCTCTTCATTATTTTCTATATTTATATGGCATATTAAACAATCAATTTCAATGGTTTGATAAGTGTAACAAACGTAGAAGAATAACGCAGTTTTCTGGCTGTTAGACGGCATTCTTATGACATCGTTACTATTGGGATGCTAATGATCCTAAGGATTTGAGTAATACTTATAAAGTCTCAATTTTCTGGGCGATAATAACAGGTGGGGAGTGTATATCCTTGATGATGTATTTTAAATGTACAGAAGCTGCTCAACATCTTGAAGATTAGTTTTATTTTGTGCAAAATATAATCCTTGAATCGTGTATTAATTTGGGTTTACCTTTTTATAGTGGGATGCTAATGATCCTGAGGATTTGAGTAATGCTTATAAAGTTTCAATTTCCAATGATGGTGATATTCCTGACTGTCCGCCCTCTACGTGGTGCATCCTGGACTAGGTGCCTATAGGCATCTAGACTAATAACAGCAGGATCCGAGTGCACAGCGGTATAAGTGGGCTTCCGCTACGGCGGGTGGGTGCGAACATACACCCAGGATACTTAAAAGGTATCTAAAGGTATACGTATACCATATGTAGCCCTTGGGCTAAGGGAGATAATCCTTACAAAAAATCAGGCGGCCTCGTCAATCTTTGCGAACAGTGGTGACGTCACAAGGATGCCGTTTACCAGCTAAGAAACTTTGTTATTCTTCCACGTTTGTTGCGCTTATCAAGCTATCGAAGTCGATCGTTTATATGTCGTATAAATATGGGAAATAATGAAGAGGTGACTACGTCACCAACCAAAATGAATGTTACTATTCGCAATGATTGACGAAACTACCTGATTTTTTGTCAGGGTTATTTTTCTTAGCCCAACGGCTACATATGGTGTATATATATACCTTAAGATACCTTTTAAGTACTTTGAGTATATGCTTGCACCCATCCGCCGTAGTGGAAGCCCAGTTATAACGCTGCATACTCAGTCCCTGCTGTTATTAGTCTGGATGCCTATATACACCTATACCAAGACGCATCACATGGAGGATGAACAGTCAGGAATATCGTCATCATTGGAAATTGAAACATTTTAAGAATGAACCAAATCTTCAGGATCATTAGTATCCCAAAACTTTGCCGAATATGTTTTTTTTCTTTGTTTAAAAATACTAAAACTCTATCGGAACTTTATAAACATTACTCAAATCCTCAGGATCTTTAGCATCCCAATAATGATAATAATAAATACGAAAGAAACTACAACAAATGGTTTGCATTGTACGCTCTAAAATACTTAACTAATACGACAGCCGTTTACCGTTACTATTTGACTCACGTGGCTCCAGTATGTTTATTTACGTCCGGATTGTAGGGTGGTAATTTCATTTTGTAAAATATTTTGAAATTAATGTATTTTAGTCTTACAAATTACAAAATACTTGACTAAAATAAATGTTACATTTATACAATTGCCTCCAGTTAACACAATTATAATTTTTTTATAACCATTTTCAAATATAATGCAAATGGTTTGAGAAATAAAAATGTTCAATTAAGAAAATTAATTTTGTAGTGCAAAATCAAATTTAGGAACATCAGGTTAAAAAATGTAGAGACCGCTACATTAAACGCGTTGGGAAAATTCTAGAAATCAATGAATGCTTAAAATACTAAATATGGTATAATCTATTTTTATATATGTATACATATTTGTAATAATTATTTTAAAGCAACTAATTTGTTTCTTTTTCAATTTTTTAAGATGTCAATATTTTTGTTTTGACCTAAATTAGAATTTTATAATAAAATATTCGTTTTTATAAAATATTCACTTATGTTGTTAAGATGATGTTTAACGAACGTTCTGGCAAAATTTAGGTGTGCTTCATATAATTAAATAGTGTTACAAAAACGATTGAAATATAGCGTATTAATTTTGAATGTACCTTACTTTCTACTATATGTAGCTGTTGGGCTAAGAGAGATAACTCTGACAAAAAATATGGCAGCCTCGTCAATTCTTGCGAATAGTGACACCGTCACAAGGATGCTACCTACCTTTCAAAAAACTTCGTTATTCTTTTATGTTTGTTATACTTATCAGGTCATTGGATTTGCTGTACTGATATAAAAGATACGAAGAGGTGATTACGTCATCAACTTTTTGGACGTGATGAATCAATCAGAAAATACGATAGTATTAAGATCGAATGAAAATCATTTTTATAATTTAATTTTTTGCACATGTTTACGTGGAGATATTTTAGTTCAGATCAGTATTATGACGTCACATAATATGGTCGTAGTTGTATTACATAAACTTTCGCTATTAAATATTGCTTATGTCTGATGATGTTAAACACACGAAGTAATAATAGATTAATTATTTTAAGTTATATAACTTTTTCTCATTAATTAATTTCGTTCGCATGGATGTGGATTTTAAAATACGATTTGTTCATTGTTTGTATATTTAAATATAAATATGTATAATTAAATATGCAATATCTTACATCATTTTTAATTCATGGATTCATTACTTCTCTATTCTTAGATTGTTTCGAACGATTGCTTTTTATATTTTAGACGAAAAAACATTTCGCATATGTATGAAACGTGGAACGTTGGTGACAATACACCAGCATGACTCCTCATTATTTCCATATTTGTAAAACATATTAAACGATCGACTTCGATGACATAACAAACGTAGAAGAATAACAATGTTTTTGGATGGTATACGGCACCTTAGTGACGACGTCACTTTTCGATAGACGAGGTCACCTGCTTTTTTGTCAAGGTTATCTTCCCTAGCCTAACGACTATATATGGTCTACATATACTTTAAGGGATTCTAGTGAACTAAGTGGTAGCTCAGTTTATTCTGCATGCTTTTACAAATAGTCAAACTATTTGATACGAAGTCGCTGTACTCAGCCCATATTCTTGTTATGCTGTATTATAGTCCTAACACACCCCTTTCAACTGTTTTATTTTTGCCCAGATCTGTGACACAATGTCTAAGGTCAATAACAACGGCGGACATGCCTTATCCTCCGCCAGCACTCCTCGTTTTATCGGTCATCAGCAGCAGCAACTCAATGGAGCGTGTTCCAATCCGACCAATCGCAACACCAACTTCCGCATGTCGTCTACGACCCACCGCCCTCCCAAAACATGGACCAGCCAGCCTGTCAAAAATGGCGCACCAACCAGATCGCATTATTACACCAACACCAAACGCAACGGCGTTGTTTCTTCCAGTCGGTCGCAACCCACTGCCACGCCAAACGGCACCGACAATGCCACCGAAGACGACGTTCAAGCAGATTTAGAAGAATCGAAGCGTCTTCACCAGTCCCTTTCCAAAGTCATCAATCCATCCAACTTCAATACACAACAGATTGACAAGGCTCGGTTTTTCGTCATCAAGTCATTTTCCGAAGACGATATCCATCGATCCATAAAGTATGCCATCTGGTGTTCGACTGAAATGGGTAATCAAAAGTTGGACACGGCCTACAGCGAAGCTCAATCGAATAACTTTTGTATCTACCTATTTTTTTCGGTCAACGGGTCGGGTCACTTTTGCGGCATGGCCCAGATGACGTCACATGTCGACTATTCGGCACGAGCGCACATTTGGGCTCAGGACAAATGGCAGGGCAAGTTCAACGTTCAGTGGATTTTTGTCAAGGACATACCCAACGCGGCCCTAAGACACATTCGACTCGAGACGAACGAGAATAGGCCGGTGACGCATTCGAGGGATACGACCGAGCTGCCATTTGCCAAGGGCAAGCAGATGACTGACGTGTTTGCCACCTACGCGCATACGTCGTCGATTTTCGACGATTTTTTGTATTACGAACAACGCGAAAGACAGGAAGTACGTTTGTTGCTTGATGGTTGATGGCAAGTGGGATAGTGTGTTTGTGAGGTGGCTGCGGCGTTCCAAGACTTGGCCGATGCCAGCACCATTGAAACACAATTATTGAAGCAGTTGGTTTTGTGTTACTATTCCAAACTAATCAACATAGATATACAATCGGAAGCATTTGTTTAAGAAACCGATGATTTATTTTGATATTTACAACCGCCGTACGCAGATTTGTGTTGATTTAGTTATTGATTTTCAATCATTTTTGTTTCGCTGGTTGTTCATTCCGTTTATTACCTTTTGTATCAAACAGTGGCACTGTCACGAGGATACCATCTACCAATGAAGGAACTTTGTTATTCTTCTACGTTTGTTACGTTTATTATGCCATGTCGGTCGTTTAATATGGCGGACAAATGTGGAAAATAGTCAATAAGTGAATACTTTACTAACCAGTCTTTTATCTAAGGGAGATAACCTTGACCAAAGATTCAGGCGCCCGTCACAAGGATTTCGCTTATTAGCCAAGAAATTTCGTTATTCTTCTACATTTGTTAAGTTTATGAAGCCATCGAAATGTGCTGCATACCTTATTGGTTATGTTGGCTGGGTTGGCGTAGCGTGAAATCAGTGACCCAATACTTAATAGTCCCATGTTGTTTGAATCTAAACAGACAGTAGTTACCGAAGTCCTAGTTGGAAGACCAAGATTGTTTCACATGGGACCTTGAAGCAAATCAATAGTCCTCTACATTGCATTTTCTCACTAAGTATGTTGGCTGGGTTGGAGCAATGTGAAACCAATGGTACCACTAATTGTACTTTGTTACTTATACGTTGTCAAAGTATAGACAGGCTTTGGCTATCAAAGTTCGAATTACTGAGGTCCCAGTTAGGAAACCAATGCCGAATTAGCCTTAAATTACCTCCTGTGAAGATTGATCAATTTAACGGTAGTACACTGTTTACAAAAATTAGATAGTGCGGTTACTCTAGGATTGTGTCCAACACTATATGTATTGAAGCATTTTATTGGAAAACCCTACCATTATGTGATCAATTCCAATACTCATCAATTAGCGGTACTTTGTGTTTACTTACTTGCCCTAATAAATTATAATAAACGAAGAAACCACAAATAGCGTTTATTCAGTCACATTGAAACGTCAATTTAATATAATTAAACAAACTACAGTATTGAAAACAGTAGGCGAATACAGATTGTTTATTTAAAGGAAAAATCGATATTACTGAATTAAGTGGTCATGACCGGCACATGTTAAAACCAGATAGCTAATTTGTTTCTAATACATTTTAATTAATCGAACTGGCTACAAGATCTAAAACGAGTCACCATACTCAAATAAGATTGGTGAAACGTAGTACAGTCTCGTGTTTAAGGATTCGAGTTGAAAGCGTTAATTGGAGTCAACGTCCGTGATAATAGTAGTATAGTATTCACTGTTTTTTAAATGTACGGAAACAATGGCAAAATTATTATACTGATATATCCCTACACGCCTTCGAAAACCGTGAACAATGGAAGGTCATTATTTGTGATGTTACGGGAATTTGGAACTTGTCACCAACTTTTATTGTAACTTTGATACGAACTATGTGGCCTCGTTGATCTTTGCAAACAGTGATACCGTTAGAAAGATGCCGTTTATCAGCCAATAAATGTCATTATTATACGTTGGTAACGCTTATACAACCACGAGGCGATCGTTTGTTCTGCTGTACCTTTGGTGGCAGAACCACCTCTTCATTAGTTTCAAGTTAGCATGACATCCCGAATTCATATACGAAGAGGTTGGAGGGGCGAGGATAAATTGAATTTCTTGACTAGAAGATCAATTTCTGGCGACGACGTCAGTGTTCACAAGAATTGACGGATTAAAAGTGCTACACGGTCAATGGATACCTTGAGATTCCTTTTAGGCGCCTTGGGTGTATACTAGTACCCATTCACTGAGTGGGAATTCAGTTTTATGGCTGCGCACATGATCCCTACTGTTTTTCGTCTGTACGTCCATGAGCATATAGGATGACTATTTCATGCCTAACCAAATCCCTCTTGCTAAAGATAGATATTCACTAACCGATTAATGTAAAGCTTTCACAAAGTTGACTTAAAATGATATTTGATTTTGGTATTCAAAATTCCAATTTATTTAATCAATGATTTATTTGCCACAAATCTAACAATTGTTGAACGTAATTCTAGAAAACATAACTTTGAAAAGGCGGTCTAACGATCAGTAATTGAAAAAATGAAATGATTTTTGCTCATCATTTTTTTCAATGTACGAAAAAATGTTTTGCATTTTAACAAAAATTCACATAATTTCATCCCTACACCTCACAATATAACACTGTTTTTGCAATCTAAACTCAACGTTCTCTTCTATTTACGTAAGTATCGATATTTAACTTAATTTTAAGTAAAATTATATTTTTAGAAAGAAGTATCATTTTAAACAGTTTGAACACAATTGTAATTATAATAACATCACATTAAAACAACTAATTTCAGAAAAATGGAATTATTTAAAAAATCTGGTTATGACTAGTGGTTACAAAGTCAGTGTTCCGTTTAATAAATATAAATTGTAGTCATTAAAATTTGATTATTTTCACGGTTGGTGACGTAATCACAATTTTATTTCCATACTTGTACACCATACTAAACAATTGACTCCAAAACGTAGAATAAGGAGCTGTAAAAGCTGGTAGATGACGTCCTTATAATGGTGCCACTGATAATGCCAAGATTATCTCCTTTAATCTTATGGTAAACATATCCCTTAAGGAGTATGCTGGGTGTTTGTCCGCTTCCAGTTATACTGCACCTGTCTGGGATGCGCCATGAAAGTTGTATTTATTAATGGTCACTATATTTTTTATTTCGAAATATATATTTGTTCTTTTGCAGGGATCTCGTCGCAAAGATGCACCAAACCGCCGCAGTTAGTTGACCACTTCTTCTTTCGACCAACAATTCTTACTTGAACATCAACAATTGGTTTTCTCATTCGAAAACAACCAGACATTCTATTTTTATTAACCAACATTTTTTGTATTAGTTAGGCATCTATTTAACACGACACTCATGTGAATGCTTTGCATAAAACACACACCTTTGTTTTTCTTTTACAATTCATCGTTTTTATTTGTATCTTAGCTGTCATTCTTACCCGTAATTGTTTTTAGTGATTTCGAACAGAACAGATTATTGCAGACAGCTTTTTATCCAATGACATTTAGTTTATTTATTTATATCGCAAAAATACACTATTAGCTTTTATTTTGTTTGTGGTTCTTGCTATTTTTGATCAAGTCACTCAGACTCTTTGCTCATTGAAACACTGACACATAATTTAATCACGCTTATCCCCTCTTCCCCCCCCCCAACACCAAGATGAACCCATCATGTTTGACATTATCATCAAATGTATACACAACGCGTGTTTGACTTTGTGCTGGTGCACGTTCCATGGTGTGTGCACGTATTTCTAATATTAATTGACTTTGTTGATATATAGAAACAACTTATCTATTTAAATAACAAGATGATTGTGATTGTTTTATTATTTATATGTGCTGTGTGTTACTTGTATGTGATTGATAAGGAGGGGAGCATTTTGTTTGGAACAGCTTTGCATATTCGCCTATCGTTTCAAACGATTATTGGGAATATTTCATTCATGGTTGGTTGTACGGCATATTAAACGATGGATTTCGATGACTTCATAAACGTAACAAACAAGAAGAATAACCAAGTTTTTTAAGTGGTATCCTTATGACGGCGCCATTGTTCGCAAAGTTTGACGAGACAGTCTCTTAAGGAATACACTGTTTTCCTTGGTGGTAGATGTATTAGCGTCACAGTGAACTATTTATTTGTGCCGAAAATTTGACTTGCTAATGCACAAGTCTCAGGAACCAAAATAAGAGCAGGAATTATGCCAGAATCAAATATTCTAGAAAATACAGATTATTTAGTCTGTCCATTGTCTCACTGTGACTTTACTGTCATTGGTCGGTTGATTCACTTGATTTTGGTTCGGTGTCGTCTTAGCAGTAATTATTACTTAAAGTCAACTTACAAGTATTGACTAACGTGGGAGATGATTGTTCTCTACCTTTGAACTCAATACAGAAATTATATAAATATATGCACAATGTTTGGTTAAATAGACAACTGTACAACAGCAGAATATTTGCATGCAATGACAGATCAACACCCAGACGTTCCATCAAGGTGATTATCAATAGATGTCTTCAAATAATTCAAAAAGCTTTGCGCCATGGAGCATTCATCCGCCATCGTACTGTCGAAGTTTCCTCGTCGAATTGAAATATACTGTCGTTTGAGACGCATGAGATCGGCCATCTTGCACAAATCTCTTCCCGTCAAATCCAGTTGTGGACTCGTAGCGGATTCGGATTTGACCAGAATGGATTGGGGCAGGCCGACAATGGACTGACCCGAATGCTGGCAGCGTAGAAGGTGCTCGATTACTTGTTGAGTGACAGTATCTAACTTCTGTCATGAAAAAAGAAACAGTGTTATTAGCTAGTTGTAGAATGCGTGCTTGTCCTTATCTACGATATTGTCAGCTAGGGAATTCGACTACAATTCCGGTACTGATGATCATTGGAGATTTGAATAATGTTTCCAATGTATACCGTTATATTTAGGATGAGTAAACACACCCAGGATAGCTTAAGGTATATATATATATATATACCACAGAAGGATACCATTGATCCTGGAGATTTGAGTAATGATAGTATAAAGTCTAAATTTCCATTGATAGTGATATCCCTGACTGTTCCTCTACATGCCGCAGTCAGACTAAAACAGCAGTGGATGGGTATATTAAGTCATACGTATATCATATGTGGCCGTTGGGATAAGGGAGATAACCCTAAAAACCAGGGGCTTCGTCAATCTATACGAAGAGTGGTGCAGTCACAAAGATGCTATCCTCCGATCAAGATACTTCGTTATTCTCCCATGTAAGGAACAAAGTCGATCGTTTAATATTATGCATAAATATAGAGATAATGAAGAGGTGACTACGTCACCAATCACAATGAATGAATTGAGAAGTCTTTAGGATAATGACGGGCTGTTTGGTTGACGTTTGTGAATAGTAGCGCTGTCCCAATGTTGTTAGGATGCCAAAAAATTTAATATTTTCTTATGCTTGTGCATATCAAATTTCCTTCTAAAGGACGCCAATGTTCAATATTATCTATTGGAATGAAAACTGAGGTGACTTGTCACCAATCAAATGATACTGTCTATTATGACACCAGACTTCTAGGAACACGTCAGCGTCAGGAATGAAATTATCATTAGTTGTCCATGGCCAAATTGCTGCAGGACGCCTCGGCCCAGTCCATATAAGTATCCGACCCAACGAACCTGTAAGTAGTCGGTTGGCGACACGTGCTTCAACTGGGTCGATTTGTTGGGCTTGACGGGCTTGCATTTGGTTCCAACAATCAGACCGACAAGCTCATCTGCAATCCGATCAACGTCGTGTCCCGATTCCGACCATTCGTGAGGACTCGCCAAAATGAGCGGATTGTCCCAGCGCTGTGTGGGTTGGGGCTCTTCGAAGCGGAGGAGCATGCTGGTGAACAAGTTCGGGTCAGGATAACGACCGATCTATCAAGTAGAACAAGAGTAAAATTGGGACTAACAATCCGATTTTTTATCAATGGGTTTTTTAAGGGATTATATGTTTTAGAATTGTCAGATTCTGAGTTACGAGTAGATGACCTTGGCCCTGTAAATTTATTATTTATAGTGAATCTGATCAATTCAAATTGTCCACAAATGGTGCTACGTCACTACCAATTTAGCAAGTAAGAGAAACTTTTCACTATGACTACCGTATAGGTCATTACATACTGATGATTCTAAACAAGGATGAAACAGCTGTACAGTGCTCCTGATTAACTTAAAAACGTAGTAAATTTATTATTCAAGTGAAGCTAACAATTCTAAATCCTACTTTTATTGCTAAAAGAAAAGATTTATAAAAAGGATATTTGGAATCGAAAATTATGCAAAAACGAGACATTACAGGATATAGTCCTGTAACAAATATAAAACTTGGCTAACAATACCTATAATTTTGCAGCACTGACATTGTACCTTCAGTTAGGGTATTCTGTACTAAAACTACAGCAGATTAGCGACTGATAGGATGTGATAAGTTTACACCTAGGGTACTTAAAATCTATTGTGAGGTATACCTAAACCATATGTAATCGTCAAGTAAAGGAGGATAACCCTGACAAAAGATCAGGTGGCTTCGTCAATTTCTGCGAATAATTGCATCGTCTACCAACCAAGAAACTTTGTTATGCTTATACAACCACCGAAATCGATCGTTCAATATACTGTTCAAATATGGAAATACTGAGGCGGTGATTACGCCACCAATAAAAAAAATATTTTGCTAATATATAGTAATAGTATCTAATAAATTCATTCATTTGTAGTTGATGACACAGTCACTTCCTCATTATTTCTATATTGGTACGGTATAATAAGTGATCGATTTCGATGGTTTGATAAGTGTAACAAACGGAGGAGAATAACAAAGTTTCTTGGCTAGTAGATGACATCCTTGTGGCAGCGCCACTGTTCCCAAAGATTGACGAGGCCGCCTCCTTTAGCCCAAGGGCTACACACAGTAAACATATACCTTAATGTACCTTCTAAATACTATGGGTCTATGTTTGCATCCACTCGCCGTAACAGAAACCCAGTTTTATCACTGTGCATTCAGTCCCTGCTGTTATTAGGCGAGATATCTATGGGAACCTAGTTCACGATGCACCACATGGAGGAGGAACAGTCAGGAATATCACCATAATTGGAAATTGAAACTTTATAAGCATTACTCAAATCCTCAGGATCATTAGCATCCCTGTTTAATAAATATAAATTGTCATTATTAAAAAGAATTAAAATTAACTATTATAAAAATTGTGTAAATTGCATATAACAATCACATTTATGTACGTGTAGCGGAGGTTGGTAAAGGGCTAACGTCAAAACAAAGTAAGCATTAGTTCGAGTCCCACGTTCGACACTAAATGCAACCTTGGCTTCGGTTAAATGCCCAATTGCTGAAAAACTTTCAAGTTGCAAAACACAAACAAAAATACTAGTAAACGTTAGATATGTCTAAGATAAACAACAAGTACCAAATGATCCAACGCTCTTTTCACCAGTTTCGCCAACCGCAGTAGATAAACCAGCCTTACCTGATTATTCCACTGAGTAACAATGTCTTTGGGTACATTGCAATACAAAACCAACTGCTGATGTCCTAACGATTTGGCCAAACAATACAATTCGTATCGATAGCCTTTTATGTAATTCGGTGCGTCCATAATGATGATTTTGGATCGATTGCCGGTAAGAGCCTGTTCAATCTGGAAGACAAAACAGAACACCTTTAAAGTAGTTTTTGTTAGGAAAAAGCGAACATTTAACAAAAAGTTAAACACTACAGGGTCCAAAATGGGACTTGTCAATAAACTCTTATTTGTTATTTTTTTGTTTTAATTGAAGAAATGTTTTTTTCAACAGAGTAATTATGCTAAAACAATATGGGCTATCAATACTTGAAGTTAATTGTTTTTTATAATTATAAATAATTAAGTGTCTTGGAATTGTTGAATAAATAGCATTCAAGTGGGTAAATGGTAATAGTTACACTTAAAAATTACACATATATTAAGTTAATAACATAAAACGATTACGCAACAATAATTTCAAAGAAAATTATTATTTCTTTTCATAATTTTACAACTGTTTATATAACACAGCACACGTTACTGCATACTTGTTATTTAAAGAAAGTTGATTAGTTTTTAAATTTTATATGTATATAAAATTTAACATTAATTATGGCGTGGAAAGATCAATGAAAATTTTTTAACATTTGATCCCCCATTTTTGTTTTATCGACTTGTCAAATTTCTAATTTTATTCCTTAACCTTGGTACAATTTTGAACACTTACGGCAGTTGATTACGAGTTTAAATAGTGGAAGCTTTTTCTTAAATGCTAAAAATTACGAACGAATGGATAAAAGTTATAACTTTGGTTTAACTATTGAACAAATTGCAGATTTATTTGAAGTAAGTACAAGGATTGTATACAGAGTTTTAAAGGATTATACACGTCCAAGAACAGTTGGAACGGGATGTTCACCGTTAACTAGTAAACAAAATGATTTGTCTATAATCGCTAAATTGAAAAGAAACAGAATGAAACAAATACAAAACGAAGAATAAGTTAATTTTTCATATTCACTTATATGCAATCGGATAAAATCAGTCAATTTGCAGTTAAAGAAAACGTTTAAAAAAGTTCCTTTAACAGCACAACATAGAAAAATAAGTGTGGAAGTTGCAAAAATGTATAAGAACCGTTCAGTTTGTTTCTGGAAATCAATTTTTTTTACTGACGGGTGTGATTTAAAGTACAAACCATGGACAGTGCAATCCACGGCTATTTATGGTCCCGATTTTCCTCAAGACTACAATTGCATTGTTAAAAAGGTTGCATATCCATCATGTCCTCATGGATATTATGGAATTAAGTTCAACTACCAAAATAGAGTCAAACAAGCAGCCACTTACACAGCTCAAAATTTATAACCATTTTCAAAGAATTTCTTAGGACTGAACTACGACAAAATGCTTCCGGGCATTTAGTGGTTGCAAAAGATAATGCTCCAGTGCATACGTCGGAAAAGGTAACGTGCTTTTTATCATAATTTAAAATTTAAAGCATTTTTTATTGTTTAGACCAATAATTCCTTAAATAGCAAAAAACTGAGCTTCATTGAATTGCTTCTAAACATCCCGGATTTCAATGTAATTGAAAACCTTTTTAGTTATCTTAAACGAGGAGGTAAATCGGATAAAAAAATAAGGCACTTTCAAAGAAAAAATTAATTGCGTTGAAAAATAGAATTCGACAAGATTATATCAATTTGGTTGATTTATATCCCAAGCGTTTAGAGGAAATTATAAAAAACCATAGTTATCCTTCGAACTATTAAATTTGTAAAATTGATAATGTCCATTATCTATATATGCACACATTTTATAATATAATTTATTTTTAATCAAATAACGTAGTAGTATTTTTAGCTTGTCGAAATGTGTAAATTCTGGGTTTTTAGTCTAAGCGAGAATCTGGTAATGCTATTTGTAAAAAATAGTATTTTTATTGTTTTAATTATCAGTATTGCTAAAGTGATGTATAATGGTTATTTTAGTAGAATGTTGATGTGCCTAATATGCTTAAGTGATGTGAGGAAAGTCAATCAATTTCAATGTGTTAATTTTAACAGGGCCCATTTTAGCCCCTGTATCTATGAGTGGACCAATATTATCGGTCGTTCAATTGTCAATATTTAATTAACCAATCACTAAATTCATGCATTATTATTGGTTAAGTGTTAAAACAGTTATTATTGGCCATTTAAAATGCAGTTATGTTTTCCATTTACACAAAGCGCAGTCACATGAAGGCAAAATATTTAATGTTAACGCTGCGGTTTGAATCCTTTACGTCATATTACTCCAAATATATCAGTGAACGTAATAAGCAGCACACGTATAAAAAAATACTAAGTGTTGTTTAAATTCAAACAAAAGTCAATAAATCATTTTCACACTTTAGTCAATAGTTCTTATGTATTTTTTTAAAGTGTTATCAGTGAAATATTCTACACTAGACACATTTTTTAACAGGCGTAACCGGACAAAATCCGAGGTAGTAAAAATGGTACCAACTTGGTTGTCAGGTGGCCTTATCAATTTTTGTGAACAGCGGCGCTATCACAAGAATGCCGTATATCGGTCAAAAATCTTCGTTATTCACCTACATCTGTTATATAAAACCAGTAGATGCAATTGCTTGATATACCACAGTGGAAGTAAACAAAAAGTGACAGAGTTACATCCACCATATCCCGTACAAAGTCAGTTTGAGAAAGGAGGAGGGTTAAAATGCAAAGTTAGTAATTTAGCCTCTGTACAAATATTAAAAGCAAGATTTCGATAACAAGATTCGAAAAAATGCAAACTCAAACTCCAAAGATACAATATTCAATGTACAGTCAACATGGAACGACCTTGTTGCTCCATGCTCCTTAAAACAAAAAAGATGTGAGAATAAATCAACAAAACGACTACGTCGCCAATCATAGAACTCAAGTTACTTCGGATTTGTGTCGAGCTCGCAATTCGCGTTCTTTGTACGAATCGGCGTAAATTTCACATCGGGGATCGGGATGCATTTGGTCACTCGAAAGACACGGCTCGGTGATGCACAGAATAGAATAATTGGCCAGCCGTTGTTCGAGTATTCCAATTAGCGATTTGACGAGGCTGGATTTGCCCGAACACGGATAGCCACATAGGAGAACAAGGGGCATGACTGAAACTGGTTAAAGTTTAATTCTGCAGTTTAAAAAAAACAATTGAAAAGACAAAAATTGTAACAATCAAATTGTTTTTGTTTTGTTAAATAAAACTTTTCAATCCAGCATAGTGAAGAAATTGTCCAACCTTAAACAAATCCTGTTAATAATCGTAAAAAATTGTATAATGCTCATTTAAACTAAAATTTCTAATAAAAGTAATATTGTTTATATTACAGACCAGAAACCGTGTGCACAGTGGTATAACTGAGCTTCCGCCTAAGAGAATCGGTGCAAATATACACTCAGAATATTTAAATAGTTTCTTAAGATATGCATATACCATATGTAGTCGTTGGGCTAAGGAAACCAACTTTCATAAAACATCAGACGGCCCCGTTAATCTTCGTAAACATTGCCTCTGTCACAAGGATGCCGTCTATCAGTGAAGAAACTTGGTTATACTTCTATGTTTGTTGCATATGCCAAGTTTTTTTCGCTTTTATTCGACACTCATTGGAATTATGCTCTCACTTCCATCCTGTAGTTTAAAAAATTGCTGCCTTCTTGTTCTTTCCTAAACAACATGTTTTCAGACAGGTCAAGTTGCTAACCTTGAGTTCAAACCCTGCCCCATTCTCAACCGGATTTGGTACCGGCTACAATGGAGTTACCCCACTTGTCTTTGCAAATATATCTTTTCAACGTACGTTGAAATATGTTCCAAATACGAATTTTTACAATACAATCAACTAACTTGTTTTCATCTCTAAAGTCCAACCGCAAACAATATACACAGTCAGTTATACACTTGTCAAATTCTACCCACTGATGGTGAACGTAAATAATCAATAATAAAAACTCTTATCGACAAAATACTGAATTCATTCAGCCCTACCATCGCTTCCTGTTCAGGCTTAGATAGCGTAATTATAACCAACTAGTAGCGGCTTTATACTGTCCAAATCACGTGATTAACAAGTCCTTGTCGAAAAACTATTAATTAATTGAATATTGATTGATTCATTGTGGTTGGTGACGTAGTTGCCTTTTTATTTTTTATAGATTTGTACAGCATATTAAACGATTAACTCCGATAGTCTGGTATGCATAACCAATGCATAACATAATGTTTCATGGATGGATCACAGCATCATTGTGACGGCGCCACTGTTTGCAAAGATTTTTTGTCAAGGTATTCTCCCTTAGCCCAGCGGTTACATATGGTATACATATACCTTTAGATATCTGTTAAGTGCCTGAAATTGAAGCCCAGTTACATCGCTGTGCACTCGGACCTCTCTGTTATTAGTGTAGATGCCTATAGGCACCTAGACCAGGACGCGCCACTTGGTAGAGCAGTAGTCAGGAATATCACTGCCATTGGAAATTGAGACTTTGTTAAGCCTTACTCAGCATCCTTACGATCAATAATATCTCTGAAACTGAAAAAGTCTGCCATTCTCCCAACCCTACATAAAGTACTGTTTCGTGCTTCATCTCTAATCAGAACATGTCCAAACTATGCCCATTCCATCACCAATCATACACTAAATAAAGTTTTAGTAACAAATTTCAGTCCTACATACACCGCATTTAGTGGGTCGGTGATAGTCGAACTCAGATTCAAGTCCAGAGCTGTACCACTAAACCACCTCAGTCTAAGTTTGATCCTAAAAACACCACCAAACATTTTGTCTAAGTCTGAATATCCAACTGCGGTTTTGTCGATAATCGTGCGCCCAGTTGCTTTCCAAAGAATAAGTCACGGTAATAACATCCCATCCAAACAAAGCATTTAAAAGTCAAATAGATTTGAGACAGAATAAAAATGAGAAAAATAGGCCAAATGTTGGTTAAGTCTATTCTGTCATATAATTCAAAAACCATGGTTTGCTGTGAAATTCGATTGTCTGCAGCTGACGATTACGGTGATGTAAACACGAAAATCATCGAGCAAGGATAAGGCCAACGAATCATGTAGAAGCAAAGTCCTGTAAGCCACAAACAATAGTCTAATATAAAACTACATCATGCAGTTAACCTCCAACCAGATGTGTCAAAACAACTAAATATAATCAAGTTTCAACATGCATAAAAACACAATCAAGCCCAAAGAAAAAAGATTACAATTGGCTGTACAAAATTTTCACTTTATTTAATCTCGACAAAACAAAAACGAAATACAATTCGAGTACTAGTCGACAAATCGATAGACTTTGATTGTAGCATCAGCTGATGCACTCAGAATGTAGTGATTGGCCGTTGACTTTTTCATGTAAGGCGGAGCCCAGTCCACATAGGTCACCATGTCCGCGTGACCCATCAGATTGTATAACGGCGCACGCGGATTACGACAGTCCCACAAACGTACAGAACGGTCGACAGACCCAGTAACGAACAGGTGTGATTGGTGAGGAGCCCAGGCGATGGATGTTAGCCAGCTCGTGTGACCCTGGAAGCCGGAAAGCACAAGAGCGTCTAACAAAAACAAAAAAGTCAAAAACCGTTGAATTAATTTGTATTTAAAAATTTTAATGTTCAAGTGTTATTGTAGGATGGCTCCTTTATGAGGGGTTACATAAGGTCAACTGCGCCTCTGGTTAGTTATATAAGTATGTTTATGATTTGGGCAAGTTTTTCATAGAAATATTAATGCAATCTCTCGTATCATGTATATATATATATATATATATATATATATATATATATATATATATATATATATATAATCGGAATCAATCAAATGTTGACGGCAGAATCACTTCTTTATTAGTTCTAAGTTTTCATAGCAATTATACTGCTGTACACTTGGTCCCTGCTGTTATTAATCTAGATGCCTATGGTCCTAGTGCAGGATGCATCGCATGGGGGAGGAACAGTCAGAAATATCACCATCATTGGAAATTGAGACTTTATAAGCATTACACTCAAATCCTCAGGTATAAACGGAAAGTGGTGCTCACGGTATTTAATCCCTATATTTATCAATTCAAGAACCAGAACCCACCAAACTATTGGTCCACAATATTATTATACATTTAAACCCAACTGCAGACACGATTTAAAAGAGTGTTATTAAGAGTTACAAGGATTTGTACCCGTATAATGGAAACTTAATTATCATTTAATAACACATTTTAGCTGTCTAAAGAGATGTCGCGAAAATATTTTTTATTTATTTTATTTTATGTTTGCTACCTTGATTCTTTTACGAGGAACATCTTTCAGCAGTGGACAATTACCGAAGCCAAACGTGGGCCCGCATTTTAGTGCCGGCGATGGGATTCGAACCCCGATGCCCACCGAGGTCCAAATTCAAGCGCTGTACCGCTAGACCACCCCGGCAGAGTGCCGAATTTTCCTTTGTCCAATTAACAACCTCAGCAACTATCAACTACGTCACCAACCAACCAACCAACCAACCAATGAATGTATAAGATTTTGTTAAGTCACCGTTTCTATTGGGAAAACACATTCGTTCATTCATTTTGGTTGGTGATGTAGTCAGTTCTTTATTATTTTCAACATTTATAGAGTATATTAAACGATCGAATCCAATAACTTGAAAAGCGTGACATAGAGGAGAATAAATAAACAGATAATAGACGGTATTTTTGTGGCGACACCATTGTTCGCAAAGATTGGCAAAATCGCCCCATTTTTTTCCGCAAAGTTATCTCCCTTAGCCCAACTGCTACATATGGTACACGTACACCTTAAGATACCTTTTAAGTACTCTCGGTATAAGCTTGTACACATTTAATACAGAAAACCAATTGTACTACGGTAGACTCGATCTCTGCCGTGTTAGTCTAGGTGTATCTAGTCCAGAAAGCGCGAGGTGAGGGTAACAGCCAGGAATATCACCGTTGGAAATTAAAACTTTATAAACATTACTGAAATCCTAAGGGTCATTAGTATGCCATTGAGAAAAGGAACACAACCAAATTGATAGCACAAAGTTTAATTACGGGTCAACTAACTTACTGTCAGCTTTGGGATCGTAAATGCGCACCACATTGTCCGACGAAGCTGTAAGGATTTGATCTTCACGCCAATCAATATCGTGTATGGCGTGATTGGCTACGATGCAGCGTAGCTCGGTGGCTGTTTGTTTGAGCAGAGCGTTCGAGTCCCAAATGCGCAGCGTACGATCCCAACTTGACGAAATGAGCTGGGTGGAATTCCAACAAATCTGCGTAATAGTTTCACGATGGCCACCCAAGGTTATAAGTGGGATCTACAAAAAATAAATAGGGTTCAGCAATTATTCGGAAGAATAAAATGAGAAAAGGTTCATTAACAAGGGTCTTGAGTAATGCTTCTAAAGTTTCATTTTCCGATTATGGCCATATTTATAACTCCATACCGTCATGTGGACTCAGGTTAACAAAGATCAAAAACCGAGTGTTCAACAGTATAATGCTTAAAAAGTATCTTTAGGTATACGTTCGAATAAAGCCATTTGATTAAAAGAGATAATTGTGACAATTGATCTAGTCAGCCTCCTTAATATTCGTGAACATTAGCGCAGTCACAAGCAAGCTGTCTATCAACCCCAAAAAACGTTACTTTCCTTCAATCTCACATGTTGTAACTTTAATTCAACCCAACGCAGATTTAAAAAAAGGAAATGAGGTCATAAGCGTACTTGGATGGATGCTGTTCGGGGCGATCTTCACGCCATTTTCACCGAGACTTTATCTTCAAAACAATGGCTAAGTCACTGAACTCACACACATGCTATGCAAACTTGAAATCTGCCACCAACTGATGTTGTTGTTCGCCTGACAAACTTACCCTAGTTTGTGCCTTGTCCGTCGATTTCCTCCTGTGTCCAATACCACCAGTCTCTTCGGTCAAATCAATCTCGTCGGAACCTAAAACCAACAACCACATTGAAAAAACAAGATTTGAAAAACAACCTTTGGCACAAACTACTGTATAGCAATTTACTTTTAAAGTATTAAGTGCAATACCAACAACCTTCTCATCAGCATTAAATATAATTTAAAAATGTTAGCGATACCTCTTTGAGCGACTACCTGTGCGACTATATTTTAATTATTTCTTGTTGTTGTTGCTATTATTGCATAAATTTGTCCAAATAGAGTCATTATTTCGCTTTTTTACTTTTTCAAAAATGGCTAAATTCTCAATTTTAGTGTAAATTAGAATTTTATAACGTTGATAGAAAATGTTCATTTTTATTTAATCTTTTGATTTATACTGGTAAAGTATTGATTGAAGCCTGTTCACACACAATGTATAAATGCAATAGCAACAATGTTCTCATCAAGTTCAATTGTCGTGTGTTAATAATTTTGCCAAATTTGCATCAGCCATCGGATTCAAATATATATCAGTGAAATTACTGATATATTACTTACTTTGGGACGGGATAACAAAATATAAAAAACGACTAACCAATTATTATTTCATTCATCATCAGGGGTGAGGAATGGCGTTATGTGCCGACATATCATCACTATTCTATCTAACCTAAAACAGAACACCGAGAATTTTCCATTTTCGCTCTTCAATTTTTTCAGTATTAAGGACCCATTACAGTGGATAGGGATTCCCCACCAGCTATTCTCAATTAAGTCAACACATCATTATTCAGAGTCAGGGAAATGTAACAAATTAAACGACTGACTTCGCCTGCCAGTTCAAAGTTGTCGTTAAACCCTCAGCCTGCTTTTCTATTCGGGTTGGATGTATATAAAAACTACACTACCTTACACAATACCAAATAACACACATGATTTTTAAAATTCACTGTTCAGCGTTTACATTTCACCTTTGGCTAAAAAGATATCCCTCGTCCACTAGTAGTTCACATCACCGTCAACTAACAAACTTAATACAAACCAAAATCAAAGTCAAAACACCTACTTGCGGACCACACTTTAATTGTTCCGTCCCACGACCCAGTAGCAAAATGTTTCACACAATTATTCGACTCTACATTGGGTCCGCGGACTGCTGTCATCACCGTCTCCGAATGTCCCCGACAAATAGCCACACATTCTGCCTTTGAGCTATCGGTATTCCAACTCCATAGGTAGGCGCATTGATCGAAACCGCCACTTACGAAAAGCGACAAACCATTTTGATTGGGATCTGGACACACGTACACGAAAATAAATGAAAATATATCAGCTAATCGGATAAATGATTTGAAATTTATACTCCAAATCCAGCTACCTGACCTATCCAACAATAGTAAAACCAAAGTAATGCAATTGGTTTATTGCAAGAGTCAATAAACACATTCTGTCAAATTACCTCCTGACCTAAGCAAAATGGGCAATCGATTTCTAAAACTTTTATTTTCCCAATCACCATGTACCAGCGTAACTAAAATATTTAGTGTTTTAAAAAAAATAAATTCCCATTTCAAATTTATCATGCGCATAGTTATACGCCACACATGCCATACATACAAAGCAGACTGAATCAGATAAAGGACCGAAAATACAGAGGTGTACCTAAGTAGTCAATTTGTCATAGTACTGAAAATGTTACATATATTCTAATACAATGTAAAAAGCGACCAATTTTTCTCAACATTGGCAGTCATAAGAATAATAATGTTGAACTCATATTATATCTTCTTTTTTCTCTTCTAAACAAAAATAAGCAAAGATTAGCTTACAAATGGAGCTGCATGCACTAATAATAGGTCACATTAAAAGCTCTTGTTTGTAATGTTAATATAGAAAAACGATAATAATCCAAAACGTTTAATAAATTCCACTTGAAATGATGTTTCTCAAGATTGGTCAACGAAACTGACCCTGGCCTATTGTATCAATTTGGCAGAGGTACCCAAGATGTCAAAATCTTGTCTGGTTTAACGTACGTTTAAATGTCACTACAAAGATTTTTGTTCAGTTTCGTTGAAATGTTCACATATTGAAAAAACCATTATGTTAATGTTGTTGATATTGAAAAGATAATTAACCAACAAACGGACAATAAATGTAAATTTTCTTACCCAAATGAATCCACTCAACACATTTGACCTTTTCTGCCAGTTCAACAACCAAAACCGGATTCTTTTGCTCGACGTTCCAAATACGAACAAATCCATCATAACTTCCGGTTAGAATGCTAAAAACAATACAATCACACGAAGATTATTATTAAATAATAAAAATGCACATTTGTTATGTATGCAATCAAACAATACTACAGTCCTGAAAATATGCAAATGTAAAACCAGTGTCATCGTTTGTTCTAATTAATTACAACATTTAACCACGTTAATCGACTATAAGGTACCATCAGAGAAATTTTGGTTTCTAATAAATAAATTCTATAACTCTATTTGGTGCATACACTATTTAAACTAATGGATCACTGATCAAATGTACAGTACAACTGGGTTTCTGTTTTCATGGATAAATGCAAGTATATACCGAGGGTATAAAAATGTCTTAAAATAACAACAATCAATTCTTTAAAATTTGATACATTTTAACATTCAAGATTAGCACAAGAATTAAGAAATAAAATAAACAAAAACGTAAAATTGACATACTATTTTCCTTTACGCTTCACACAGCTAACTAAATCGTCTTGTTCAATTTCCTTTTCAAAAATTGGTGGTTTTTGTTTTTCACAATATTCAATTTCAACCGATTCCTACCAACTGTTAAAACGTCATAAAAAAACAAACCAATGAACTCTGTTTTTCATCCATAAACTCTCGTATACTAGAAGTAAGAACTTCATTATCAATAAAAAATGTAAATTCAAAATGTTCATTTATATTCCCATTTTCTAAAAAGAAGAGTCAAATTATAGACTACTACGTCAACAAACCAAGTAATAGTTCATTCAAAAGTGTATTCAAGTCATCTGGAGTAGTAGTGCATGATAAGGCAATCGGAATAGACGAAACAGCAATTCTAAAAATATGCAGTAAAAATTAAAAAAATGGTCTACTTTTGATCTTTTGTACAAAACGTTATCTGAATTGTTTGATCCATTTGTTTCTATCTGATAAAAATTTTCTAAAACATAAAATGTATATAAAGCAAAACTATGTAAAAATATTCTACATAATCCTACAATTGCAACTTTTCAATAAAGAGAAAATTAAACATTCAATCAACAAGATGGGCGAATGCGCAATAAATTAAAAAATTACCAAAACCTTGAGATGGTAATAATCCTGAGGATATAAGCAAAACTTATAAACTTTCAATTTTCATTAATTATGATATTCTAACCGTCACTTAAACTAAGTGCTCTCAAACACCTAGAGTAACACAGCAGAGACAGAGTGCATAACTGTATAACTGGGCTTCCGTTTCCATAGCTAAATGAATACATGCACAAAGGGCAGTTAAAACATATCTTAAGGTATAATTATACCATGTACAGCCATTGGCTAATAAAAAAAACCTAACAAAAAATTAAGCCACTGAGTCTATCTTTAAAAACAGAAACGTCGTCACAATTATGCTATTAACCAAGAAAATGTATCTATTTAATATATATATATAAAGCTGAAAAACAACACAAAATATTTTTTTAATTTCTTAACTGCCATACCAATTTTAAAATCATAAAAATAATATAACTATTTAAAAGCTAAACTTAAAATCAACCAAAAACCATTACTCTATAATAAATGTAAACTTACTGCACAAACACGTAATATTTGACTTAGGACCTTTTTATATCAAGGCCAAATTAATCATTTATAAAACATTAAATATAAGGTTTATTATATGTTTATAATTTTTATTAAAACATTTATTTTAATAATAATAAGAATAATTATTATTATTATGTTTATTATTATTATGTTATTAAACACCAAAATGTTTAATTAATGTTCGTTTTACAACTTCGCTTACAGAAGATTAGAAATAAACTAATCTAGCCAGTACTAACTTTAAAAAAAAGAAAAAAGTTTAAACGCAAGATTAGCAATATAGCTTTCTGATTCTGTTACTTTTTTGTTATTGTTACCTTGTTTCCACATTTTTATTTTCGAAGCTAAACTTTTGGACATTTGTTCCAAACATACTGTCAAACAGCATGTTCTTTCTTCTATTAAACGTAAATTTAGTACACTTTTCTTTTGTTTTAAACTAGTTTCTAGTAACAAATCTTTTTTAATAACACTATTTTGTTTTTTTTATTGTGTATGAGTGACTACTTGCTGTCTTTCGTGGTATTTCTCTCTTTACCTGCTACCACTGTAAATAGGCATAACATTAAGCCCAAACTGGATTTCTTTAAAACTGATTTCGTTTAATTATTGCAAATTTTAAGTTTTGTTTATTAAAAGTAACTTAATCCTACTTATTTAAAACAAACTCCCATGCTTCTACTATGCCTACATTTCAGCTCTCAATGATTGTATCAAACTTATTAAATTGGTTAAGGATAACTTGTTTTATAAGTTTCTAAACAGGTTAAATTACAACAAAAACCTACTTTTTAAGTTTATAATTAATAAACGGACTACTAAATAGTCTATTTTTTTGTCTTAAAGACGGTAAGAGTACTTTGCTTTTAGGACCATTAACCTACATCTGGTTCTGGGATTATTTTAACGGAATTAAAATAGTGTTAATTCCAACCCGCAATTCCCCAACATACGTCACATTATCAAACTACTTATCCCTAACACGCAAGTAGTTCTTAAAAGACTATCTAGTTTCAAATCTATTTTATGTAAAGAAAATGGCATCTATCCAAGAATTTTCAAAAAATGCACAAATATTCTAACTTCCCAATTCACTCGTATTTTTGCTCTGTTAATTCTTTCCGGCCGCATTCCCTTTATCTGGAAAGTCGCTTTTATCCGGCCTATCTAAAACAGGGTTGATGGTTAAAACATAAGAGTTTTAGGTCTATTAGTATGCTGCCCACGCCTAGCAAAATTAGGGAAAAACTAATCAGATCTCATTTATTAGATTATTTAATCAAGTTTAACATGTCATGGAAATCCTGCCTCACCAATCTAATTGCTTAATCAAATAAAATTATGGACTGTAACATTATTGTTAATATTATTTACTTTGATTTTGTTAAAGTATTTAATAAAGTTTTTTACAACCTACTTCTAGCCAAACTAAGGTAACTAAAGATTATTGACTCTACCTTAGCTTTTTAAATCGCTTTTCTTAAAGTTTGAATAAGCTCAAATGTTTCAATTTCTTGCCATATTTTATTTGGGGTTTTTCAAAGATATGTATTAGGCTTCTTGTTTTTATTTTATTTATTAACACTTTAACAATTTACTTGAGCATTATGCTTTACGTTGATTATGTTAAAATCCGGTAAACCAATCCCGAATTTTTGCAGGAAGACACAGGTAACATTGTGGGTCTCACTGAGATCTCGGCCCTGATTTCCTTTAATTTAACTTGATACAAATATTTATTAACACTATCAAAAAACCTTTTATATAATTTAAAATACCGTTCTCCAATTTATTACTACAAAATAGTTTAAATTTACATACCAATGCTGTTTACAGGTTGGTTCACGAGTTGAGTAGAAGACAATCTCCTTTTGATCCTCGGTTCAAATTTATCGTCAATATCGTATTAAAAAAATAAAATTTAAATTTAAAATAAAATAAATCACCAGAATAAGACTAAGTTTTATTCACGTAAAATTGCTTAGGCCGTAACTATCGTAGGCAGCCTTAAAAGCCAATACCGACTTAGCATTAACTACCTTTGTGGGTAGACTGTTCCAAGCATTGATAACTATTTAAGAGAAATAATGGAGTCTTAGCTTAGAGCTAACTCTAAACTTACTCAATTTAAGATTATGCTCTCTGCAAGAGTTTATCGTTAAAAAAAAGAAAGCTGGATGAGGGCTTGATGTTAAATATTGATATACCAAAATGAGCTCACCCCGAAGCCGCCTATCACTTAGGGGAAATAGTTTTAACGAAAGGACCCTGTCTTGATAAGGCAAACTCCTTAGAGACCTAGGTAATTTAGAAATAGCCTTTTGGACTTTTTGAAGATTATAAGAGTCGGCCTTTAAAATAGGAGCAATTTTAAAGAATTTAATTAGTCGATAGCAAGTTTGAGTAGCTTTTGAATGATGGCCTAAGAGCTTAAGCGCAGAATCAACAACTACTCCCAGGTCTTTTATGGAAGTAACCGAATCTATCGATTGAGTGTCGTGGTTAGGTATTGTAAAGGCATTTCTGGTTGGTTTATCAAAAAACATATGCTTACACTTGGTTAAATTCGAGGAGAGAGGGTTTTTGACAGCCCAGTTATAGATGTTGTTAATATCAACCTGGAGTTGAACTGGATTAGTCCCCCAGATCTTGACATCGTCAGCATACAACAGGATGTTGGACTAGACCACATCAGGTAGCTCATTAAACAAAATAAACAATAGAGGTCCTAACACCGACCCTTGTGGGAGAGATAAATCAGAGCCTATTCAAACCCTAAAGGAGCGGTTGGAAAGAAAGTCAGAAATCCAAGCCAAGATAGAATTAGTGATACCTAGTAATTTCAATTTGGTTAAAAGTAGGCCATGTGGTACTTTGTCAAATGCCTTAGCAAAGTCGAAGTATATAGTATCAACTGAGGGGCCAGAGTCTAATATTTTCGTGATGCTTTCTGTATATGTAATTAAGTTGGTAAGGCAAGACCTGTGAGGATAAAACCCATGTTGGGCTGAGTTAATAATTTTATGTTTGGTGATAAAATCTAACACATAAGTCCTTATTAATCTTTCCATAACTTTACTAGGAGTAGAAAGAATGCTCATGGGTTTATAGCTTTCAGGCAGAAATCTGGAACCCAATTTGAAAATCGGCCTTATAATGCAGACTTCCAGATAGCTGGAAGCCGGCCAACGATGGAGGAGAGGTTGAAAATGTGGGCTAGATGGGAGCTAATACCTCTGCACATTCTTTCAGAACTCTGGGGTACACCCCGTCAGCACCGCATGAGATTGACTTAAGTTTTCCAAGCTGATTGAGAACTGTATGCACATTTGGAGAAAGGGGGCCAATAGTGAAGGATGAGCTTGGATAAGGTAGAGAAGTAGAGTCTGAATGCTGAAATAATGATTTAAAGTAATCTCTGAAGTTGTTGCAGACTTCAGGCCTGGAGAGTAATAAACCAACGTCATTTTTTAAACAAGGTAGGGTATCCTCTGAGGCGCGCTTATTTTTAATAAACTTAAATAAAACATTTATATTATCCTTAGCTTTAAGTAGAAGTTTATGTACCATGGTATTCTTGTGCAACTTAATTTGGCCAGAGCATTGGTCCCTAAAAGAAATATATTTATAATAGAAACATAGAAACCTAGCGGATTTCCATAGATAGTACATTCTATCCCTTTTCTGGATAAGGTGTACAATTTTTCTAGAGAGCTTAGAGTTGGTGTGGGTAGGGATACGATGGGGAACAAACTAATCGATGCCTTTTTTGATTAGATTAACGAAATGAGAGTAGGCTTGCTCTAAGTCATTCTCATATAGGGGAGCCCAGTTAGCCGTAGCAAGAAAATGACGCAGTTTGACAAAATCAGTTTTCCTAAAATCAGGAATTGGTGTTAAATTTCCACTTTTGGTCCTAGAACTGTTTAAGGGAAGGCTTACTTCAAAAGACAGAAGGATATGATCACTCTTCCCAAGAGGAGGAAGATACGAGAAGGAGTCAATGTGAGAGGATTCATTAATGAAAACTAGATTGAGGCATGAGAGAGAGGAGCTAAGTCTATATCTAGTAGGTAAAAGAACATGCTCGGTAAAAGCATGCTTGAAACTTAGATTTAAAATTTTGATGTGAAGTGGGTTTGACCCAGAGAGAGAACTCCAGTTAAGGGAGGGACAATTAAAATCTCCCATTAATATGCGATGTTTATATGGAAGGAAAAGAACTTGTTTAAATTTAAATACAAAAGCGTCATTGGAGGATTTAGGCAATGAAGGAGGCTTATAAAAGTGAGAGCAAAGAGTATGTGAGCCTAATGCCAAATGGATGGAATCATGTTTCCTCTGGGTTAAGCATTGCTGTACGGGTACCATAGCATAGAAAAGGTCTTCTTGAATATAGAAGAGACAGCCCCCGCTTTTACCTTTACACGAGTCTTGCCTTACAATTCTATACCCAACTAAGAGTATCTCACTGTCTAATATGTCTTCGGAGAGCCAAGTTTCTGTAATCCCAATAATGTGGGGTGAGTCCCCTTTACTCTTTGTTAAAACTCTACTAATTTGTTGAGTAGACTTAAGGCATTAGTGTAGTAGACCATTATAGAGAAGATGGGAGCAGAGGCGTAAGTTGTCTGAGTTGATGAAGGATGGGGACTTGAGAATGGCTTCGGGGTGCACGTTAAAACAAAGTTTAAATGTTAAAATTGTTTAAATGTACAACATAAAAAATTGTAATTAAAATAAAAACTAATAAGATAATAATTTTTAATATTTTTTGCCCACAGCATCAAATATATATAAATGGTCGTTTGACAATTATCTACTTCTTAACCTGTCAAAAAACAGGCACGTTTTTGGGTGACTATCAAGAATTTTTTTATTTTACCTTTTTCTAACCACTTTCTCATTAAATTGGTAAACTCAATTAAGGACTTGGGTGTTATATTTAACTCGTCTCTTAATTTCAGTAAGCACCATGCCAAAATAATTCAAACTTGCTACAGGTTTATTATGTATTTTACTACAAATCTAAGCAACATACCCCTTAAATTTGTGCACACTTACTACCGCATTTAGAATATTGTATTCAAGTAACCGCTCAATACTGAAATCTAATATCTATAGAACAGACAAAGTACAAAAGGCTGTCACTAAATTGCCTTGGATCTTCTACAATTTACTATACCAGCAAAGATCAAAATTTCTAAAACTGTTTCCTTTACGTGATAGACGGCTTTGGAGTAATCTTATTCCGGTGTTACTTTTTTTTCCTTTACAGCTCAAAATTCTCTGAGGAAGATAATCTAAAATTAAAAAAACCTGAAACTAATCTCCGGCTAAGAAATTATTACTTTTTTTTATAAAACTATTACAGCTTGGAGTAAGTTACTCTCTCACGTAGTCTTAGCTCTATTATTTTATGCATTTAAGATGGCATATGATTTATATGCGCTCTCCAAATTTACCTGAAAAGTTTTTTTTAATGTTAGAACGTTTTTAATTTGTTATTATTAAAAAAAATGTTTTTTTTCGGTTATTGATGATAAACTAAAACCGAGAATTAAAAGGAGTTTCTCCTATTCAACTTGTGTACCAACCTGTAACCTTTAATTGATAAAGAAGAAGTACCATATTATTTTTTTAGATAAAAAATTAAAAAAATCAGAAAAGCATTTGAATGTTGTTTGTTAAATTTACGCATTTATTTTAAAAATTAAAATATTTATAAAAGAAAAATAAAAGACTAATAATTTTTACACGTAGATATTATTCCGTTTTCTGAAAAACCTACAAGATATTAACAAACGTTTGGGTTTAGCATGAAAAGAGAGATTGGAAAAAAAATTAAATAATTTAATGTTGTTTTTAATAACAATTATTCAATAAAAAACTTTTGTCAATATTAACACTGATTAAAAAATTCCCAATTTTTACTACTTTAAAACCACAAAACCCTTTGTAGAAATTAAAAGTAATCACTTTACTGTTTCTACACAAATCTCTCTACGTAAAAAACAAAAAAAATAAAAACAGAAAAAAACGTTTTGTTTTAAAAGAAATATATAGATTATATAATTCATTATAGAAAGTTTATCTGAGAAAGATAACAAAAAGAACTTCCGATTCTGTATTAAGTAGAAAAGCAAAATGTTTAATCTTAAATTTCACTAATTAAAATTTTAAAATATGCACATATTATAAGAATTAACCTCAGTTTTATAAACTTCAAATTAAAATCATTTATAATAACAACATGCTTAAAAGATGCAGATAAAATAACTATAAGTTTGTAAGGGGGAAGTCCGTTAGATTTTATTTTGTGCAGTTTTATTGATTTGAATAAACAATGTATGGTATTACAATGCTTTACTTGTTATTAGTACATATCATTAATAGCAACATTTATTCGCTTGTAATTGTAAAATATTTCGTATGTAAGCGTAGTTTTATGTTGTTAAAGATTAGCACTAAGATTCGGAAAAACAGTTTATTATGCCAAATAATGGAATATAATTTAGAAAAACCATGCAATAAATGTGCAGTCGTTAGTTATATCAGTTAGTGTATTATGTGCATAAATATATGTAAGCATGTGACTAATTTTTATGTACACATATAATAGATGTGCCGAGGTGGTCTTGTGGTACAGCGCTCAGCTAGAACCTGAGTGAGCATGAGTTTGAATTCCTCCATCGATACTAAATGCGGGCTTTGCTAAAATCTCTACTGTTGCAAGATGTTTCTTGCAAAACATTCAAAGTAGTAAAAACATATCATGTTTTGAAAGACTCCAACGAAGTTGATTTACAACCCTCACAACAATTACTGCAAAAAAGTGATTATTAAACTAAAACCACTCTAGCAACTACATAGCATACAAGAGAAACGTCACTTCGATTATAAAATATACAATACTATATAATAATTTAAAAAAAACTATAATTATATATACATATATATTGTAAGTAAAAAAAATTATATAAAATATCAACGGGTGCAAAATCGAAAATGGAGTAAAATGATTAACATAATTTATAACGTCAACTATTAATAAAAATAAATAAATATTTCTAAGTATATAAAAGGATCTATGAAGCACTAGACATTATTTTTAATTCCCGATATTTGTTTTTACGAAAAAACAATTGTACATAACAAATTAATTTAGATTTAATACCTTTGTAATTTTTTGCGTTAATTGTTAAAATGGGTGTAAATTAATAAAATTTAACACAGTTTTTTGCAGACATTTTCATGTGATGTGCTCCACTCAAATATACAAATAAATTTTAAAAAATAACATTTTATAACTCCAAAGTAACTTAAACTAATTAAAATGTAGAATGATTACAATTACACTTACAATTGCAGTCAGCTTAAATACTTCAGTAGTAGTATATTCAGTATCATAGCATACAAAATATATTATGGACTAATCTGGCTTTACAATTTAAAATTAAACGCTTATTTTTGTAAGCAAATTGCATGGAATTACTGCTAAGTTCTAGTGTAGATCTTAACTTTTTGAGCATTAGCTTTTCAGTAATTTTGAGAAGAAGTGAAGTGTGTGTAATAGGTTTGAAGTCTGAAGCATTTTTGGGATAAGGTGTGTTCGGTATTGGAGTGATTCTAGAGGTTCTTTAAGTGTCTGAAATAATTGCATTATTAATAAATTTAGATATTTTTAAATTGAGTAAATCTTTAATCTCAAAATAGTATTGTTTAAGCATTATAATATTGAAGCCATTTGGTCTTGGGGACGTGTTGCTTTTTAACTTAAATATAGCATCGTGCAGATCAAAACTACCATTAAATGTGTTATTGGAAAGCTTTTTAATATCGTTGTAATCTGTGTTTGTTTAAAGAGATGAATTATTTACAATAAAATGTTAGTTTAAAGTATTTACATCTATATTATAATTTTTTTTTCCAAAAATGTTTTTTTATTTGTTTTCAAATTATTTTTCATTTGTTGTTCCTATGTTAATACATTTATTTAAAATTTTAATTTTCTCATAACATCTTGATTTGTATGCCGTTCCTTTTAGAGTACATAATTGTTTCAGTTTTAATAAAATAATGTTATTATCAGTTATACAAAGTTTTTGGTTAGGACAAAATTTATGGTATGTTTTTCTCAAAATGCTAACAAAATGTTCTGTGGCCTCGTTCAAATTGAGTGTATTGATGCAATTTGCAAAAGTAACAATTGTACAAATCTATGCTTCTACTGAGGCTACTGATGAGAACCAAAAAGATATTTTCTATGATCAATTACAAAGTTTGTTGGATAATGTTCCAAGAAGATACATCAAAATATTGATCAGTAATTTCAATGCAAAATTAACGAAAAACAGATCTGGGTATTTCTCAAATGTTGGATCACATGGTTATGTTGATAGCATAAATAATAATGGTTATAGATTGTTGAGGTTAAACAGCTATTGTGAAATGCTCACAAAAATATACACAAAGCAATGTGGGTTTTTCCTAACCAATTACAGACTGTGCAGCAAATGTGCTGGTTAGAAAATGTCTCTCTACAAATAAACAATGGATTTCATCAATCTCCTGGAATCTAATTGATCTCAGAAAAAAACAAAATTAGAAAGATATCAATCTAGCAATCTTGTTATCTGGAAAATATTTGATGATAAATATAGAATTTTAGATAAACAGGTTGAAACAAGCTGCCGCAAAGAAAAGAATGATTGGTTAAAAGCAGATGCAAAGAAGCAGATAAGGCAGCAGCAAAAAATGATTCCAAGACTCTGTATAAAATTGTAAAACAATTGTCTGGAGTTAGAAAGAACACTGATATTCCAATCATAGGAAAAGATAGTCGTTTATTTCTAACAGATGATGAAAAATCATCTAAAAAAGTACTCAATCAGCTCATGCCAAATACCCTCATAAATTTTGATAATGATAAAGATATGAATGCAATTCAAAACTCGAAAATATGTATTGATGACATTTCTGTAACTGAAATGATCCATGCAATTCAAAGGTTAAAAAACAATAAAGCAGGAGGACTTGACGAGAGAACTGCAGAGATACTCAAACATGAAGGTGACGTTGTAGCACATGAGTGAGCTCATTTATTTAATGTTATATTGAATAATGAACAAGTTTACAGTGTTTATCGAGAATTAGTTGTTCAAAATCGTAAGTGTTGTGCACTAAGTCAAACAATTATTTGCCTATCAAAATTAGTCGACAAAATAATCCGATACTGTTGATTCTTTTATATATCTGGGAAGTATCATTAGTAAAAACGGAAACACGGAAATTGGTGATGAAGTTAGACTTGGAAAAGCAATGTCAGTCTTTCATAAACTAAATCAATATGGTCATGTTCCTCTACCCGCTTCAGGAAAAAACCTTTATTTGTACGCATCAATGATCATTCCTACGGCAATATATGGCAGTGAAACATGTAAGCGAACAGACAAGATTGATAAGATGGCGGAAGTTATTTATTGTCGGTGTCTTAGAAGAATTTTAAAGATTACCTGACGCAATCACATTTCAAATAATGAGATCATGAAAAGAATTGACTCTCGTTTATTACATGACTTCATTACAATTAAACGAAAAAAATTAATTGGTCAAATTCTACGTTTACCACCAGAAAGACGAGCAAGAACGTTTTGCAATCGATAATCGAAAATGGTAAAAGAAAGGTTGGTAGACCACAAAAAACATTGGGTACGGACTATTTGGGAAGATCTAATTGAATTGAAAGTTTTATTGGATCAAGCAAACCGTTTTGCAAAATGTTTGAATACATAGAAAAAATTGTTGTAGCAAGTTCTTTTCAAATTGCCGGGGTGGTCTAGCGGTTCAGCTCTCGAATTCGGACCTCGGTAGGCATGGGTTTGAATCTCACCACCGGCACTAAAATGCGGGCCCACGTTTGGCTTCGCTAAAATGTCCACTACTGAAAGATGTTTCTTATAAAACATTCGATGTAATAAACATAAAATTAAAAAAAAAATTATGAGACTTTGTTGTTGTTTTTGCTGTAATTGCTATGTTATTGCCCCATGCTTTTTTTTGAAGTAAAAGGGTTTTGCAATAACAATAATAATAATAGTAATAATTATTATTATTGTTATAATTAATAATAACAATTAATAATAATAAAAATAACAATTAATAATAACAATAATAATAATGATAATAATAATAATACAATAGTCACGTTCTACTTTGTACAGAATCAATACAAATTTTTTCACATGTACCATAGTTTCGATTATTTAAAGCCAAGTTTGTAGTAAAGCGTTGATTATGCACATTACCACCCCTCCCTATTTTGATAAGCAAAATATCAATCTTTAAATATAATTTTCTTCTTCACTACTAAAAAGTACCGAAAATAAAAGATCTGTTTAATTACATAAATACATACAACTCTTAAACTAATTAGTGTTGAAAACGTTGTTATTAAACTAAAACATTTGTAGCAATAACATAACATACAATAAAGACGTTTCTTTAATTATAAAACGTACAATATTATATGATAATTAAAATACAAGTATAATTATATATATATATATATATATATATATATATATATATATATATATATATATATATATATATATAGTAACTATTAAATACTTAACATTATTTTAAATTCTTAATAATTATTTTTACAGAAAAGCATTAATAGATAACATTTGTTTTTTTTGAATTTTTAACATTAATTTATTCAAGGGGTGTATATATATATTACTCAGTTTTGCTAAAGTTACAACTTAAAAACTATTGAACAAAACCTGTTATGCCTGTCTTGCGTTTACTTGCTATGATGAACAATTTTGAACTTTTATAATTGTATTGTTAAGCTAGTGATATTATTTGCAAATAACACACAGAAAACAAAATAGTCCTTTTGACTAATCCAACAAAGATTTTATTTTGCTAGATTGTTAGTGGAATAACGACAGATGATTAAATCCAATACTTGTTAGTTAGCAATGCTTAGTCTTTAGTTATTTGCCCACATCAATTATAATAGCAGAAAGTAAACGAAACTAAAACCGGCGCCGTTTATTCAGTCACGTTAAAACACAAGCAATTTAGCATAATTATACAAAGTAGAATATTCAAACTAGTAAGTGAATATTGTAACTCACGAATGATAAAAATCTAATGTTTGTTTATTCAAAAAAAATCGATAATCACAATGATTAACACTGCTGATTAAGTGATCATGACTGAAAAATGTTAAAAACCGGATAGTAAAGTTCTTCTAGGTATTTTTTATAAATGGAATTTGGTACACTACCAGCTGTAATATATTGTTTTCTATCTTTGCAACAATTATACTTTGAATTAGCCGACTAATTCATGTTTTTTATGGATATGCTGAGCACTTAGCATGCCAATAAATTAATATCGATTGGGTATTTTCTTACTAATAAAAGCAACTAATATTTCAATTTGTTCTGTCTTACTCCATTATATGTAAATATTTTCAAACTGGAACGTTTGACAAAATTACTAGCTTACATAATTTTTTATCAGGGTTAACTATTCTAATCAAGTACCTACACATAGTAACGAAATACTTTTAAATAATTTAAAACTATATATTGGTGTATGTTTGCACCTATTTTGTAATAGAAGAATCCTAAATAGATTACTGATTACCCGATCTATTATTAGTATTACCACGAGACACTACACATTCAATATACAAGTCATTATAAACTTTTTAAATTCAATTAAAACTTTACTTAGATATTTGTTGTTTTTTTTAAAACTTTATTTCATTTAAATCAAACAAATTAATTTTTTGTAAAATGTATAAATCATAATCACACTGCAATTTTTTAAACACAAAAATGCTGCTTGTCAAAGTAGAAAAAATCAATTGGTAAATGTTGTCACTAGATTTATTATTATTATTATTATTATTATTATTGTATACATACTTTCAACTAATTGGGCTTGCTCTATTTTCTCAATTTGAGTCAGTTTGCAAACTTTTACAATATGAGAAAATGCTATTTTGGTAAATTTGCACAAGTTGAATCAGTTTTAGGTATTTACAAACAACAACATTAATAATAATAATAATTATTATTATTATAACATGGTTGATTATTTTTCAAAATTTTAATGCCAATGAAAAATACAAAATGTTTTTCATCATTAAAATTCGCTGAATTTGAAAATAGAATTAAATTTAGTCATTTTCAATGTATTTTGTTTATTTTAGTACGTAAATAGCATACTTAGCTTGTGAGACAAATGATTGTAGGCGTAGAACTTACAGATAAGTAGTTCTGTTGTTCACATTTAATTAATGTTTGTTTTGAGTAAAATATTATTGCATTGTCATAAGTAAATCGAAAGAGGGCATTGTTAAACTATATTACGTAATTATAGCAGTAAATGTTTAACGTAAGTTTAGAACTAGTATACTTTTTACAAATGTAGGATGGTTAGATTGACAGTTTACACAGTCTTCTTCTTACTCACCCCAGACTTAAAATTACTTAAGGCAAAGATTATATATATATATATATATATATATATATATATTATTTTTTTAAAAATTATTTGTAGATTCGTATTTTGTGCCGGGGTGGTTTAGAGGTTAAGCGCTCGATTTGGACCTGGATGGGCATGGCTTCGAATCCCACTAACGGCACTAAAATGCGGGCCCATGTTCAGTTTCGCTAAAATGTCCAATGCTGAAAGATGCTTCTTCTAAAAGATTTAAAGTAATAAACATGAACAACAGGCAACAACAATTAAAATAGTAAATGGGCTAAAATCGAAAAAGCTTTTTTTTACTCGATTACAACCTAACAGCCCGGACATTAATGATATTGAAACATTTGTCAGTATGCTAAAGCGTAACATCAATAGACATACTAAAATTGAGGAATGCATTCGGTTTGTTGTTCAAAATCAGATGAAACATGAATATATCAACACTCTCATCGACAACATTCCAAAATGCTTGTTCAAAAGAAAGGTGATTACATAGATAATTGAATATTTTGAATTTTCTAATGCTCTTAATCATTTGGTAACTGAAAAATTGGATGTTATCTGTTTTTTTTATTAATATTTAACGTTATTAATTATGTTAATTGTTTTACTCCATTTTCGATTTTGCACCAGTTGATATTTTATATAATTTTTTATTACTTTATATATATATATATATATATATATATATAATTGCTAGAGATGTTTTAGTTAAATAATCATTTTTAGCGGTAATTGTTGTGATGGTTGTATTGAACAATTAACAAAAAAAATGCTCCAGACTATATTTGCGAAAAGATAACATAATTTTTATTATATTTTTAAAATAAGTGCATTTTCAGTCATATAAAGTGAAACATCTTTGACTAAAATAAACGCTACATTTATACAATTGCCTCTATATAACATAAACCTTAATATATTAGTAATTTTTACGATCATTTCAAAATATAATGGAAATGGTCTAAGAAATAAAAAAATGTTTATTTATTTATTTATAAATACATAGTTACCTAAATACTTTATGTGATTTTTTTAATAACGCTGAACATAGATCAGAAATATTTATGCACGTCAGACAGTGTCAATAAAGATTAAAGTGCAAAATTTACAAATTACTGTAGCAACTGACAACAGTAATTAATAAAAAATTGAGAAAAGCAATTGTGTATAAATGCTAAATTACAAAAGATTTTTTTAAAACAGTCTTTTTTTAATTGTGACATATTTGTCAGGACAATATTATTGAGGCTTCTAGTTTATTGATGCGTATAGTGAGCTGGGACAAGCGATCGTATTTTATAAATAATGTTAGTTTTTGTTACAATGTAATAAGTGCCATATAACTGAACCAGCATTTTAGTCTTACCAAAATATTAGTAAACTGTGAATTAATTTTTATTTGGAACAAACATTTTAAAACAAACGATGTTATTATTATTACTATTCACTGAAGTAAAGAATTGATTTTATTCATTACATCATTTTGCGGTACAATGTAATAAGTGTCATAAAACCGGACTAAGATGGTATTTTTGCAAATAAATAAAAATTATCACACTATGTCAGAATGAAATAAAATGTACTGAGACATCAATAATAATAAATGGACACTTGCTTACTGTAGCAGATATAACCATTGTTTAAAATCATTTGATTTGTGATAACTCTTTACCTAGTTCACTTATGTCCTACCTCATGGACTGGTGAAATTCATCATGTCAAAGTAATATGGATAAATTCCTTATTATTAATAAAAATATTATGTATTATTATTATATCATACTCATAATGTTAATCACATTTTTAACTAATTGCAATTATCTTTAAAGGCCAAAGGTAAGTTTGAACAAAGCTGACTCTACATATATGCCGGCGTAGCCTAGCGGTAAAGCGCTCGACTTGGACCTGGTGGACATAAATTCAAATCCCACCACTGACACTAAATGCGGGTCCACGTTCGGTTTTGCTAAAATGTCCATTACTGAAAGATGTTTCCCGTAAAACATTCAAAGTAGCAAACATAAATAAATAAATAATCAATAAATTTAGTTTCTATAAATGTTGGATATACATTCTATTTAGTAGTAGATAATTGTTTTTTCAAAACAATAATATTATTGTTCATGTAGCGCTATTGTTTTCTTGCTAACCTTAATTACTAAAATCCTCTTGTGTATTTCAAATAGTTATATTTTTTACTTTTGACAAGCCATGTTTTACAGTAGCTGTAGATATGTTTAAAGTGAAGCAATAAAATACATACAGTGTGTAGTAAATATCCGTTAAATAAAATTGTATATTATGTACAAATCATTGCTATAATAAGTGTTGGAAACAATATATTTAATTTCAATAAAATATAAAAATGACAACCTACAATAAAGCCATTTTTGTCTACTTGATTTATATAAACATTTGGCATCGGATTATTTATTATTTGTAATACAATTGCAGTGTGAATAATTCTCACATAAAAAAGAGATAAAAAAATTTGCACTTATTAAAGTAAATACTTTATGTAAGTTTTACGTGTTTGCAGAATTTTACCTTTACGACTTATTCTAAACGAAAAAAATGTTTAATAACAATTGATGAGCACATTATAAAAAAATTAGACACATTGCTAAAAAAATTTTGATAGCTGAAATTTTGAATTTTAAAATTATATAAAATATGATCGCATCCTAAGCATCAAAAACCAACATGTACAATAAAATTGTACTTATCCAGAAACCATTATAATTGTAGTTTTTTTACGTACGCACAAAATAACCCACAAACAAATTTGTTTTAAAAAATATATTAAATATTTATTTTTGCTTTTTGTCGAAATACAACTGCGCATGCTTTTTCAATTCTTGTGCGACAATTTTTACCTGCTCCTAGTCAACGTAACAACCGCTCCAGAAAATTTGCGTTAGAAATTGCGGTGCATTCACCAATTTTCACTTTATATACAAGCCACATTTTTAACCTCTTACTCTCTGATGAAACCCTGAAAACACTGCTTACATCTAAAGTAGTTATGTAACTTAATGTTTTAATAGTTAATTAATTTAAAACGAGAACGTAATTATTATACAATAATATATTACATGTAAACTACAAATATAAATTTGTTAATATGTTATTTATTCTTTTTTGTTATTATTTTTTAATTACAAAACTCTTTCACTTCAGAAATAAGCAAAAACTACAACAAAGTCTTATAATTCAAAACAAACATGAAACAACAAATTTGTTCTATGTATTCAAACATCTTGCCAAACGGTTTGCTTGATTCCGAATAGTCCGTACCCAATGTTTCTTGTGGTCTACCAACCTTTCTTTCATCATTTTTGATTATCGATTGCAAAACGTTCTTGCTCGTCTTTCTAGCGGTAAACGTAGAATTTGACCAATTAATTTTTTTCGTCTAATTGTAATGATGTCATGTGATAAACGAGAGTCAATTCTTTTCATGATCTCATTATTTGAAATGTGATTGCGTCAGGTAATTCTTAAAATCTTTAAATAACTTCCGCCATCTTATCAATTTTGTCTGTTTGCTTACATGTTTTACTGCCATATATTACCGTAGGAATAATCATTGATACGTACAAATAAAGGTTTTTTCCTGAAGCGGGTAGAGGAACATGACCATATTGATTTGAGTTTATGAAAGACTGACATTGACTTTCCAAGTCTAACTTCAACACCAATTTCGGTGTTTCCGTTTTTACTAATGATGCTTCCCAGATATATAAGAGAATCAATAGCATCAATATTTTGTCCACAATACTTGTTATTAATTATAATTGTCAAAGTTTAAGTCACATTTATAAAATTTAGTGTAAAACATTGAACAAAATGCAAGAACCATACTTTATCAACTAGTTTCTTGTAATGTAACGGCAAAATACTTAATAATAAATGTAATTATTTTTTTGTAACTGCATCCTTAACTCAGGCATACAGTGCTCGTGGTTAATTCAAACGAAATGGATTTATTATTCAAGTTAATCTGACAATTCTAAATAAAATGAAACTGTTAAAAACCTATTAATAAATATAACCGAACCGTGCTATATAAAGCTATTAAATCTGACAGCATGCAAGGATTTATATGGTAAAATCCTAGTACAAAGTTTACCCACTTGCTTGTTAGCTGTAGTAATATACAGCATTCGAGGACACTGGGCAATTACAATTAATTACAATAAATAATAAATTTACAGGATTAAGTTTAACCACCCGTAGCCTGACACCCGATGGGGCGTGGGTTCAAGTTCATGTGTGTGTGTATATGTGTGTAACACTCGAAAGGTATGCACTGCTAATAATTCCAAATAAGAATGAAACAACTGTACAGTGCTTCTGGTTAACTAAAACCAAGTGGATTTAGTGTGTTGTTGGTTAGATTGAAATTATAATAAACATTGAGTTTAAACAAACAATTCCTTATCAATGTTTGGTTTTGATTTACTCAAAAAATATCTAATACTATCAATATTGGTTAATAAAATGTATCATTTAGTTTCTTTCATAATAAACATGTCAACAACTGATCATTGTGCGCTTTTAATGTCGCTAGGAAATATCAAACCGTTTTATCTACTGCAATCTTATTTCAGTTGATAAATTGAGCACTTAGTCACTTCCACGTATTGCAACGTTGTGTATCGAAAACAAAAACACAAATTCACAAGTAGGATACAAATAAAGAAAATATTTTTAGTGGCACTTGTTAATATATTACTCAAATAAAGCATAAGACATACTACTGCCAAGTGATGTCATTTTACATACAATTGATCAACATTTAAAACTACAAAAATACAAAAATAGACAACTACTTTATTCAATTTTGAAATTATTTTAAAATAGAATCAAATGACCAGAGTTCTAGGGTGTTATCGGGTCAAAAAATAGTTATTTAAAAAAAACATTTTTTGATTTTATTGATTTTCAAACAGAATGGAAAAACACACTTTTTAAAAATATTTCTAATGAATCACTTAAAAAATATGTAATTTTTGTGTTGAGTTTTTGGTTATATATAGATATGTACATATATACACATATCATTAATTTCAAAAGTCAAAACAAGTATCTTACAATCGCTATGGCTTTCAAATGTCCTGATCTTTGTTTTAGCTTTATTTGGTTTTTAATTATGTGGTTTGCGCTTGCCGTTGGAACGTTCTGTTCCTTTTGGTACGTCATATTCTATCTGCTGTCGATGTGCTGTAAACCGATGGAAACTGTTGCCACGTTCCTTCTCAAGGTTATGCAATGGCCCGGCACGTGTTGGTCGAATGTGGTCGATGGCAAAGCACTGTGCTAACAACTGTCAATTGACTGAGTCTGAACTGGATGTTTCATAATTTAAAATAATTATAGTAATTTTTTTTAATAAAAATTGTTTTAAAATTATTGAGTGACGTTTTCTATGTATGTATATGTATAATAATAATAATAATAATAATAATAATAATAATAAATTTAATGGCTTTTTATGTGTAGAATTCAATTCGATATTTTTAATATGTTTAAAGTTAAAAAGAAATTTAGAAAATAATTTGTCATGACAATTTGTCAATTTTAATAAATGTTTACGATTTAGTTATCAAATGTAATATTTGTTATTTTCAGATAAAATTGGGTACAGTTATACTAATAAATAAATATATTTTTAAAACATTTAATCTGCTATATGAAGGTATTTATGTACATAGACTAATAAGTGTAATAAATCTGTATAACTTTTTCATTACTGCTATGTATGTCATTATACTGTGCAAAAACATGTTTGTAAAATGTTATCAATATTAACGGAATCCCTAATGGGAACACGTTGCATATCAACGTATTGACAAACAATATTTAAGTATTTATACATTCACTTATTTATTTATATTTGCTACTTTGAATGTTCTATGAGAAACATTTTTCAGCAATGGACATTTTAGAGCAGCCGAACGTGGGCCGGCATTTTAGTGCTGATGATGGGATTTGAATCCATGTCTACCTAGGTCCAAATCAAACACTGTACCACTAAACCATCCCTGCACTTAAGTGACCCCAAAAAGGGCCGGTACCACGTTCTCAGACATCCGGTAGGTGCCTAATTTAGGCCTTGACTTTGTCGGTTTTCTTGGGAAAAAAGACGGTCTGGATGTTGGGCAATACACCATCTTGGGCAATGATTACACCTTCGAGGAGCTTGTTCAATCCCTCGTCGTTACGGATAGCCAAATGAAAATGACTTGGGATGATACGAGTCTTCTTGTTGTCACGGACAGCACTGCCGACCAACTTGAGAATTTTAGCAGCCATAGCGGCAGCCAAGTCGACTGGTGCACCGGCACCAACACGTTCGGCATAGTTACCTTTGGACAAGAGACGGTAAACACGACCGACTGGGAACTGCAAGCCAGCACAGGCTGATCTAGTTTTAGCCTTTAATTGGGATTTTCCTCTTTTGTCTTGTTCACTCATGATTATTGAGTGGGTTATCAGAGAAACACAATGTATATATATACATAAATGTCTTTTTATGAATTGTCAGATTCACTCGAATAATAAATCTACTAGGTTTTTAAGTCAACCAGTAGCACTGTACAGATGTTTCATCCTTAGTTGGAATCAGCAGCAGGGCATAGCTCTCAAGTTTTACACACATGAACTTGAACCCACGCCCTATCTGGTGTCAGGTCAGAACCAGTGTTCTCAACTGAATCTGACAATTCTAATATAACAATTCTAAAACAAAGAATCCCTTTAAAATCCCATTGATAAAAATAATCTATTTCAATAAAAATATAAATTTGGCTAAATTAATTTTCAGACTTTTCTACACAATTATTGCTCTAATAGTGTGCAATTAATATATTTTAGTAAAGCAAACTAGACATACAGCCTACATTTTATTATCCATCAATTACTTCAAAATAGTTCAATTTAAAAAATGTTTATTTTATTAATTCTTGAAATTACAATCGTATAGACAAACTTGCTACTTGAGTTAATTTGTTTTATTTCAATAAGAGACGTCAGTTAGCAAGTAAATATTTAGCCAAATTAGTTGGTATTTTGTGCCACAAAATTGTGTTTACTCGTATACAAGTCTGACTAGTCAGCTGGTTGAAGGTGGTGCGCAATTCGCCCTTCTGCCAAATACAACCCCTAGACATAGAGTCAAAACGGAAGACGTTTGCAAACAATAAAAAACAATTAACTTAGAGTTACATCGGAACAAGTCGGTTTAAATGTGTTAAACACGTTAGTTGTTGGATGTTAATGTACGTTTAGAAAATGTGTAGTGATTGTTTATGCGACTGTAGTTGCATAAAGTAAACATGTTTGAATCTAAGGCCTGTCAAGTGCGATTTGTCAACATGCCGTTACGCTAATTGTTGTATTATTTCATTGTTAAGCCGCTTCGCTCTCAAAAGTATGGAGTAACAAGATTGTTCCATATGATTACACATTGTACTTTTGTTCGGATTTTACCGAATCCTGTCATTAGAATTATACATTCGCTTTCTTGCCGTAGGTTTAACAAATTGAGTTCTCGTGTTGTTTTATTAGTAATGTTTTTGGTAAGGCCAGGCTGCTAATTTTGCACCTCAACGCTTTTCCTTTTTGAGCCGGACCAGCTACAATAGAGTTGTGCCGATTGTGAAATGTCCTGAGCTGTTTGGAAGAGCACACAAACAACAGGATTTGTTCGTTAAAACGTGACACGAACAAGTTGCGATTAAAAGTTCCAAAATTTCTTGACTGCATTCTGATGCATTCTTAATAAGAAGCGCAAAACATATGGTTCAAAAATCAGTAAAAGCAAATATATTGATGCTAAAATATATGTGGTTATAGTAAATCCTTATTAGGATGTCTTAAACAATTACTAGAGCGTTATGCCTCGAGTTTGTTTGAAGTAGTAAAAGCACTTGGACGTGTCAAAGTAACACCAACGCATGCGGTAAATATGTGTGTGTTCATTAAATAGAGATATTTTAAACCACTTGAACGTAAACGTTTTACAAAGTTTACTTCGCACAATATCCAGGCTTGGGACTGACTATATTGGTTCATTTTCTAATCATTTCTAGGCGAAGTTTGTAAACTGAATTTTTGCAGGGTCATAACTATTTTACAATACAAAAACAACTTCAATTTTAGTGACTAAAATATAAAACATTGTGATTCTACCTTTTCAGTAACTACAATCCTAAACAATTTTTAAAATATAATTAAAAAATAATTGACTAATTGTTTTACACGTATTAAATTTTTACATCTTAGTTTTGATTAATAATTTCTAGCTGTTTAATAAATTTAAAAAAAAAGAAATCGTGTACATACATAAAGGATAAATTAATTTTTATATAAATTATGTAAATTACGTTTATGTAAGTGTTAATTTTAAATCATTTTTGTTGTTGTTGTTGTTTTATTATTTCAAGACAAATATTTCGAAATAAACGTAAGATGAAATATAACAACATACTTCATATCAATTATTATCACTTTTAATCTTTATTGTTTTAAAAAACGTTAATCAAAAATAAAGATTAATCTAGACATAATATTGCTTTTAATCATTATCCAGTACTTTTTGAAAGGTCGTATATTCCTAGATTTGCTAATGACACTATTTGATTATTTAACAACTTCACATTGCGATACAATCTGTCTGGTCGAAAGTAAAGTTTTGCAATCTTTAACAAACATCAAGTATTATATATATATATATATATATATATATATATATATATATATATAGTAACTATTTTGGATTGGATTTTTAAATTGCACTTAACCCATTATATCCTGAAGTTTTTAATTTTATGAATTTCGTTGAAATATTATCATAGCTTACTTAAATAGGTATATAAAACATGATAAAGTTCCAATTTTATATTCATTGAAATAAATGTTAATCCTAATCAATCAAATATTCAATAAGTGATTTATAATTGAAAAATTAGGTAAAACACAGTCATTAAAACGATATAAGTAATTTTTTAGACTGTCCTCAAATGAATAAAAATTTTATTAGTTGCATGGATGTTAACTCACAAAAATGACCAACATTTATAATTAGCAGTTTGGTCCATATATTTTATTAAGCCGGTTGACCCTAACCTTGAAACTGTATATAACTGCACTACTTTTACAACGCAAATGTCCAGACTTGTTACGTTGACTGGGACTTGGTAGAAATTGCCATTTAAGAAAGTACAGACAAAACTGTCTTTTCACAAATTGCAGTAACAAAAATTAAACTTGCCATTTGTAAATAGTTTCTACTTGCTTTCTGTTTAAAAACCAGATCATATGAAGATTTATTTTAGTAGAAGAAAGTATTAGTGTATTAGTAAGAGTTAGATATGTCTAAAATAAGTAACTAAAGCAGAATGCTACAAAGTATAATAATGCGTTCATTTTCCCGTCAATCGTCAATATTCATATAAATTTGATCAATTGCAATTGATGAAGGGTTTTTATGCAAAAGTAATGTGAATTTTGAATATGTAAATTTTAAGATTGGTTTCATTTACATCTGAAAATTTTTTTAGCACTTCACGGAGCATTAAAATAATGAAGGAATAATTCTAGTTTAATGTAAAAAAGTAATTAGCATGAGGAGTGTGTAGTGTTGTCATGACAGTTGCCATAATTTATTGGTTAGTGTGCATTTTGATAATTACATGTTTTATCCATTCAACACAAGTGGGCATGGAATGTAAATAACTTGTACACAAAATGGAAGCTTTCACGTGTTGTCTACTATTAATAATTTAACAACTTTAATAAATAACTAAAACTGCATTATTTTTCCTAAATTGCAATTTCATATCAATAGACTGGCTACATTTTTACCGTTTGTAGACAAGAAAAAGCTTATTTTCTAGTGGTTGTTGTAATTTCATCAAAACGCCTACTGCTGACTAATTAGAAATTACTCTGGAAATCATAGCAATTACTTGTACTGAATGTGTTTTGCAAACATACAATCAGTGATTAGACGCAATGGACTTTACGAAAAAACTTACAATTACAAAAAACACTACATTTTTAAAAACTAACCACATCTTTTCATGTTTTTTTATACAACGTGTAAGCTTAGCAATGCATCATCATTCCGAAACTTCCTTTTGAGTCATACATGTATGTGCATATTTTGTAACTAAACGTGGATATAATTTTGTCAGTTTCTGCTTTATACGAGATAGAGTAATGCATACGTCATGTATATTCAATTCGTTGTAGGTACAACAACAATAAACAACACGTTGTGGAACGTTTGAAGTGAATATAAACAATACAAATGCAGTTAAAGTCCTGCTTATTAATTCCGTTTCTGGGTTGTTTGACAAAAAACGTATTTTTCAACAAGTGGAAATCTGTAGTGAATACCGCTGATGGGATTACTAAGTTTTGAGTTAAGCGCTCTGGCGCTCTATGACCATTACTTGCACTGATACTCTTAACAACTAAATCTAGTCCTTGTTATGCTTCGCGTAAATGTCCATAACTCATGTTCATCTATTTGTGGAATATACAAGATTCGGTTTCTATAATATACGATGTACAAATCAATGAAACAACAAACGCTTACAATTTCAACCGGTTGGCGTGAAAAAATGGAAGCACTGTGATACTTTGTAGCATCCTGCTCTAGTTACTTATCTTAGACATATTTAACTCTTACTATTACATACCTAAGATAATACTTTAGCAATACATATTAAGTTCATTATATATATATATATATATATATATATATATATATATATATATATATATATATATATATATATATATATATTCATGTATTTTCATCAACAAAATATCTAAATCTAAAATATTTATAATAATTGGAGCTAAATAATAAACAAGCTATAAATGTGTCGTTCCATTAGAACTTTAATATTTCTTATTCTTCTTTCTTCTTTTTTCTCTACAACTTTTTCTTCTTTTATGAGGGGTTGCTGTTTCTAATCAGCATTCTCCATTCGGTTATGTTTGTAGCGTTAATTTTTGTTAATCCCTTTTCTATCACATCGGCTTCCATACATTTCAACCATCCTCGGTTTCTTTTACCTTCCATTTGTAACATCGTTCTCTTCTCTACGCAGAATATGGCCCTACCACCTCAACCTTTATTCTTGAATTTTCTTATGAGCTTTAATGACATTCGGTTTTCTTCTAATAGCTTTATTTTTTATTCTGTCTCATTTAAACACTCCCAACAATCATCAAAGTATCTTTATTTCTACCGAGTTAAGCTATCGTTAAATACTTTACGTTTCCAATCCGTACATCAACACCGGTCTCACTGCGGTCTTAAAATTTTTACATTTTGTTCTTGCTGTTATCTTTCTGTCACACAGAACTCCTGTCAGTTTTCTCCAGTTATACCATTCTGCTTGTATTTTTTACACTATCTCTGCATTCAGATTATCATTCTCTTCTAGCGATGAACCAAGGTATTTAGACCTTCTCATTTTCAACAATTCTTGGCGCTCTACTTTGATTTCCCTACCATCTTCTTTCGTCGTACTCATAGGAACTGTCTTTCTCTTGTTGACTCTTAAACCTTGACTTTCTAGCGCCTTTCTCCAAATCCTCTTGTTTTTTATTGCATAAGACAATGTCATCTGCAAATAACACACACTATAGAGATTCCACCTTAATGTTTCTTGTTAGCACGTCAATACCTAGATCAAACAAATACGAACTTAGTGCTGAACCCTGATATAGTCCAACTTTTAGTGGAAATTTATAATTAAAACATAATTGCAACATATTTCAATATTAATGCGCATTGCAATTCGATAAAAACCTAATGTAGTTTGTACATATGTATTTTTAGCCACAATAAACAATCTTCAACACAATTGAAAACCTAATCTTAGATTACACACAATCATACATTATTTGATTTCATATATGCAAATCTTTTTATTGATATTCAACGTCTATCCCACGTAAAAATTAATGATCTACTATCGATCTTTTTAATATGTCAACATTTTCATGATAGTGCATGATAGTTATGGTTAAGCCAATGTGAATGACATGAGCAGATTTTCTTTGTTCTACAATAAATGCATTTAATAAATCTGTAAATAATTGTTAAATGTTAACACATTTTGTATTTTGTCTAACAATAAATCACATTTATTCAGAACAATTATAATTGCCCCACGTTTATTTTTGAAGCAAAATAATAATAATAATAGTAATAATAATAATAATAATAATAATAATTCAGAAAATTATATAAATGTACATATAAGAAAATCATGAATTAAGATAGACGGTTTGACAAAATAGATTATTATTTTTAACTCCAAATTAAGGCAATAATTATTTTGTTAAAAGTATATATATATATATATATATATATATATATCTTCTTCTTTCTTTACAGCTTATCCCTCTTTTATGAGGGCTCACTGATATATATATATATATATATATATATATATATATATATAACAATGTTGTTACGTGTACGTGTGTGATATTTAATTTATTTGTTTAGACTACTTTGAAAAAAAACATATTAAGGTAATCTTGTAAAATACGAGATTTTAAAAAAGGAATAATTTTCTTTACAATTATAATACGTTATTTATGTACTTAAATAATCTGCCATTTGAGAAAAATAAAATAAATCAGTAATGTTCAATTCGGAGCAATAGATAAAAGTTAAGTTTTTTTATTATCAAGGTTATTGTTATTTAAATAGTTTAAACATATAGTAACTTGTACTTTATTAATAATCCATTTGGCCGTACATGAAAATTGAAATTGCTCGAGTAAAAACGTTATGATTTTATAATTAAAAAAATGTTGAAAATATTATTATTTACGAATATTAATTAAACCTTTTCAATTGATGTTATTAAGGAAATAATTTTGTAATTTCAAATTCTTGTTAGAACAACAGTATTGACAAGACAGTTGAGTAACTTTTTTGTAAAATATTTGTGTAGTTTCTAGCAAAAACCCATATCACATATAACTTTGGAATATTGAGTTTAGAATCCATAAATAATAGCATACATAATTTCAAATTTATTTTTGTATATTTATATAATTTTTTAATTAATAATTTTAACAAATTATGTAGAGTTTTTTTACAACTTTTAATAAGTGGCGCTATTATGCTGTTATGCTAAAACAATATATGTTAACAAATAGTAATTTTTAAGAACATTGCTAAAGTATCATTTAAGGTATGTACTAGTATAAAGTAAAGGTTTTGGCATTAAAGATTTTGCAAATCAAAGATTGAGCTTCCTTTCGGCTTTCACTCAAGACTGTCATCTGTGTAACTGTGTCATCCAGATACGTGCGATCACTTCTTTGCCATTTTTGCCGGAATTATTAATAATATTATTATTACAAAACCCTTTTCCAATAAAAAATGAGCATGGGGCAATAAGACAAGAAATACAGCAAAAAATAACAACAACGAAGACTCGTAATTCAAAGAGAACATTGAGATAACAAAATCATTCCATGTATTTCAACATTCTGCAAAACGTTTTGTTTGATCCCATAAAACATTCATTTCAATTAAATCTTTCCGAATAGTTTTTAGCCAAGTTTTCTGTGATCTGCCAACCTTTCTTTTACCATTTACAATTGTCCATTCAAAGCCGTTCTTGCTGGTCTTTCTGGCGATAAACGTAGAATTTGACCAAGTAATTTTTTTTGTTTAATTGTAATAATGTCAAGTAGTGAACGAGAGTCAGTTCCTTTCATAATCACATCATTTGAAATGTGATCGCTTTAGGTAATCTCTAAAATACTTCTAAAACACCGGCAATGAAAAACATCCACCATCTTATCAATTTTGTCAGCTCGCTTCCACGTTTCACTCCCATATATTGCCGTAGGAATGATTATGGATGCGTACAAACAAAGTTTTGTTTTCAAGCGAATGGAAAAACATGACCATATTGATTTGAGTCTAATGAAGACTGACATTGCCTTTCCAAGTCTGGCTTTAACATCAATTTCCATCTTTACCAATGATGCTTCCCAGATATGTAAAGGAATTAACATTATCAATATTTTGTCCAAAGTATTTTATTAAAGTATACAAGGTATTACGTTACTTTTTTTAAATATTTGCATCCCATGTGTTAACTAATTCCTATTGATGAAATTTTTGTTTGGTGCTATCTGTAGTTGGATTCATTCAAATCAAATAAAACAGGAAATAACATTAATTTCTATTTGCTACTTGTAAGTAGTTTAAAATAAACACAGAAAATATAGTTTTTATAAAATTTTACCAAAATTGATCACCCTACTCATTACGAAATTGTGATAGAAAGACGATGTAATCAGTAGTTAAAAATATATAATTAATTTAAAAAATGAATTGTATTCATTGGCTAATTTGTTCTAATACAATCGAGTTTAATCAATCATTAAAATATACCTAAAATGTTGTATATAAACAAAGAATTAATTGAAATTGGTACAACTTGAATGCACAATGGCGTGTAACTGTCCTGACATCGGATGGAGTGTAATGTGGTTTCTTTTTTTGCTGCTAGTTTTACCTGTGGCGTGGTTTTGTTCCTTTTGGTATGTATTTGTTTACATTTTTCAAGCGTGCTCAAAATGTGCCGAAAATTTTGCCAACCTATTGCTTAAAGGAGCCCATCTGCCTTACGTGTGCATGTGCAACGTTATTTCGAGCAAAAAATTGTGTTAAACTATTCAATTCGATTGTTATTTGTATTTAAATGCCCAATAAATTGCTTTAATTCAGTGTATGTGCTTTTTGTTCAAATTATTTAATATTTTCTAAAATTGTTTCTACATTATAAAGAATATGCTATTGAGATTATTATCTATAAATTATGTAACACTTCAGCTATGTTTGTTGATACAAATTGGTGATGTTTTTTAGTTTTTCAATTAAACGAAAATTCGCATTTTTAAAACCGAAATTCGAATTTTCGTTTGTTAAAAAACTAGTCTAATGAAGTTATCTACTGCTACTCTGCCTTATGCAATAGTACAAATTAATTGACACTGTACAACATTTACAGGTCGATTAAGTTTTTTGTATTAAAAAACGGACAGTTGTTATAAATTTCTTCAGTTTCCAGAATGTGTATATATACACATTATATTTTAAAACAATTATTTATTATAATATGTAAATTCAGATGTAGAGTACCTTGTAACATTTAATATTATTTTCAACATTTTATATTTAGTTTAAATAAATTCAAAATAAAACTAATTAAACATAATGCTTACTTCAGCATTAGTATTTTCTCAATTATTTGCGGTATTTTTAGGGTCATATAAATATACATTTATTATATTGGAGTTGTTATTTATTATTGCAAAGCCCTTTCACTTTAAAAGTAAACATGGAGCAATAGGATAACAGTTACAGCGAAAAACAGCAAAGTCCTGTAAATTAAAAAAAACACAAGACAACAAAAATTTTCCATTTATTCAAACATTTTGCCAAATATCGGAATGCAGTTTTGTAAATTGCTTTTCCCACATTTACTTAGTTGTAAATATACAAAAACAAGATTGCTGACTTTATTTCTTAATTTTTGGGATGATAATTGTTTTGAAGATTTAAGTAATGCCTAAAAAATCTCAATTTCCAATTTGGGTAATATTCCAGACTATTCCTCCTCCAAGTGGTGTATTCTAAACTAGGTGCTCACAGGAATCTAGAATAATAATAGAAAAGGACCAATTGTACAGCCCTTGAGCTAATGAATATTACTCTGGTCAAAAATTAGACAAACTTTGCGAACAGTGGCGGTATCACAAAAATACCATTTACTATCCAAGGTACTTCATTATTTTTCTACGTTTGTTACGCTTATCAAACTATTGAAGTCATTCGTAGAAATATAGAAATAATAAAGAAGCGACCACGTTACTAACCAAGTGAAATGAATGAAATTCTTCCAATTTAATTATTTTTTAACCTGTACTTGTATTCTACTAAGCCCGAATTGATTTAATATAAACATAGCACATGCTATATTTTATCAAATGGCATTGCTCTCTACTATAAAATATATTTCTCTAACTTGATATCAATTTATAAACAGTTTGTATACGTTTTGTTCCTAATTATTTTTTCAAATATTTAACGAAAAATATTTTCTATCAAGTGGAGAGTTTACAAAATCAGGCAATTAAATCAAGTCAATTTCACCATAAAAATTAGTTATTTGATTGTCAGTCATGTTGTAGTATAAGCCATAAACAACTTGCAGGATGATCTCGAGGTATGGCGTTCGATTCGAACCTGGATGCGCATAGGTTGGAATCCCACTACCGGCACTAAATGCGGGTCCACATTCGGCTTCGCTAAACGATCCATTGCTAAAAAGTGTTTTTTGTAAAAACGTTTATATTAGTTAAAAATACAACTACAACTGTTTCTATTGTATAAAACAACTATAAAATACATCAATTTTTTGTTGGTAATAAAATTGGTTAAATTTTCTCTTTTTCATAATAATTCAATAATGTCAGATGTCAGATTTTACAATTCAAATTAGAATAAACGTTTTGTATTTTAAATTAAATTGTAGGTTCTTCTATAATAATTATTATTATATTATTTTATTTATTAGCGTTTAGGGTGATGACAAAAATTTTTTTCTCCTCAATGTTCCATTGTTAAATGTTTATCTACTTCGGTTTGATAATTTTATTAGTTATGCTACGTGACGTAGTCACCTCTTCATTAATTCTTTATTTTTACAACATATTTCAATATGACTTCAATGGCTTGATAAGCACAACAAACGTAGAAGAATAACGAAGTTTCTTGACTGTGTGACCAAGCCACTGTTTGCAAGGATTGACGAAACCGCCTGACTTTTTGTCAAGATTATCTTTCTTAAACCAAAGTTTACATATGGTATACGTATACATTAAGTTACCTTCTAATACCTAAGGTGTATACTTACACCCATCCACCAAAGCGGAATCCCAGTTACACCGCTGTGCATCCAATCCCTGCTGTGTTAGTCTAAACGCGTAGGTGCATTTGGTGCAAGACGCGCTACCTAAAAGTGACAGCCGATAATATCACTATCATTAAAAATTGAGACTTTATAAGTATTGTTCAAATTCTCAAAATTATAGGCATTCCTAATTCAAAAATAGGTATTTCCAATTTAACTTGTGTTAATTATTGCACAATGTTTAGACATGCTAATATCAAATTATAAGTTAGCTTTTTGTTGGTAACTTTCTTACAGTTTTAGATAGGATTAGGATATCTTGGAATATGTTTAAATGTTACATGCACATTGTTTGATATTTGTGTAACGTTTCCATTCAATGTGCTAACTTCAATCTAAACTTCCCACTTGTACTTGGACAGAAGTAACCCGATGTGTTTTCCAATTAACAAGGACATCAATGTATTGAAATGGTACAACGCTGGATTTAAAGTCGGATGGACATGGGTTCGAGTTATACCGACGGCACTGAATGCGGGCCCTTTGCAATACATGCATCTATAAAACATTCAACCAGATGAAATGAAACATGCAAACGTTTGTTTTGTTATCAGACCGCAAATCCAAAATATGTTTTTGTAAACAATAGAAAAAATACTCTAACATTCAACGCATTTTGTTAATATAAGATACCACCATTTAATTTTGTTATTCAATCAAATATTAACTACGTTGACATTTTGTAATACTTAATGAATGTCTATTAAACAACTATCTATATTATAACTAGCAATAATAACAATAAATAAACAGACAATAATCACTTATTGCAATGTTGGTAAATAATTGTATGCTTGTGCTTTCTTTATAAAAATTCATTAAGTCGGTACTTTCATTTACTCGATCTACATCTAAGCCTATTTTGATAAAAGCAGTACATTAAATTATATATATATATATATATATATATATATATATATGGTTTCATTTTCAAACTATGCATTTTTGTTTGAAATATAATCGTTTTTTGTTGTAATTACGTAGGTACATTTTATGTGTTTACAAAGCGTATGCATGCACAAAGCCCATATTTAACTGTCTGACATTGGAGTCAATTAGAATAGAGCTTTTATCTTATTGTTTCGTGTTTTCAAAATTATTGACCAGATATAGTAGAATGACTTGGCTACGCCTTGGTTGTTCGAAGGTCGTACTGAGGATTAATGTGTACGACTGGTAAAATTTAATCTTTGCAGCTAGAGCACATTACTGTTTAACATGAAAAAGATGGAACAATTTACAAAAGTGATTGTCAGTCTAAAACAAACACGGAGGGAATTGTACATATTAAAAGCTTGTTATCATTTAGGAAGTGCAGGAGAGTGTCAATAGAGCAATACTTATAAAGTTTCCATTTCTAATGATGATGCTATTTCTGACTGTCACATCCATGTGGAGCATTCTGGAATAAATTCACCTAGGTACATGAACTAACACATAATAGATTGAGTGGACAATAGATTGAGTGGATAACAGTACAACTGAACTTCCGCTTTGCCGGATAAATGTTAGTATATACTCAAAACATTCAAAAGGTATTTCAAGGCATGTGTAGCATAAGGACGATAACTCGGATAAAAATCAGGCGGTTTTGTCAGTCTTTGTAAACGGTAGTATCATTACAAAAATTCCGTCTATCAGCCAAAATCTTTTTATACTTCTTCGTTTGCTATGATTATCAAGTCATCGGAGTCAACTGTACAAAAAAGCAAACAGGAACTACGTCAAGTTGAAGTCATACAGTTGATTTTTAACTACAAATAACGTAAAAAAAAACGACAAAATTTTAAATTACAAAAATCCGACAATTTAAAAAAAGTATTCGTTTTTTTAGACTTTGTTACTTGAACGTCTTGTGAAAAACATTGGTGTTGACAAACGACCATGTATCGCAACTCTCAACGTAGCCTTGAATTCGATTTCGGCGGTAGAACTAAAATTCGTGTTCACCAAAGTTCACCAATCTAACTCCAGTTCGACAAAGTCGCTAGTGCATTGAGTCAACCGTCCGACCATGTCTCTTGCTAAACACGGTCTTGCCATCCATCAGACATGCAATTGTTTTTCCAAAAATTGTTTTGTTTTAAAATAGTTACTCAAAAATCAAGAAAAAAATTATTAACATTTTAAATTTAACTTGCATAAATCATTTTCTCATCTAGCTTTTGGACACTATTCAAATAACATTTACATAACAAGAATAAGTAATACATGTGAGTAAATTAATCAAAAAAAAAATCATTCATTCATTCATTGAAAGAAAAAAAAATTGCACATGAAATTGCTTTGAATAAACCGAGTTTTCTGATTGATCCTTTCGTCAATCGCAATCAATAATTAGAATCCATCAATCACAGACGAGATAAGATCATAAAACAGGTTTGTAAATGCACGCAATAATGGTGGAAACAACAACAGCCTGTTCGACTTGAGTACAAAACCGAACCCCGACGCCCAATTGAATTTGATCGCCTCGGCATTCGACAATGTCACGACATAATTGGGATTTCATGCATGTGTCAAAGATACGTTTGTAGTTGGAAAATAAAAGCTGTACAAATAATACAAACGCAGTGCTTGTTATTAGTTTGTTATAAGTAGTATGTAAAGGTAAATAGCAGTACACCTAATATAATCATGGACATGCTTCCAAATAGCCCAAAAAACCCTTTTTAAATAACGCAAGATATTTACTGCTCAAACGTGTAAGGCAAAACGCTTTTTCAGCAAATAAACTTTTAACGAAAACGTGGACGTTGTATAATGATCAAATCCAATAATCGTTAATTATCAATATTAAGTCTTTACTATTTTGCCCACATAGATCATAATAGTGCATAATAAACAAAAACCAGCGTTTATTCAGTTGCGTTAAAATATTATTAGTGATTTTAAAATCAACTAAAAAGATAATTTTTAACGACCCCAAGTCTATATTAAACATTAGTAATGATCATTATCAATTTGCATATAAAAATAATTATTCTCTTTTAGAATGTGCAGCCAACCTTGTTCACTATACTACTAAATATACTGCACGTTTCTCGATTATAAATCTGCTTTCAATAGTATTTCTAAAAAAAACATAATTAATTGTCTTGAACTACTTGAAACACCAGACCACATCTTAGACTGGCTAAAAACGTTTTCTCAAATAGAAAACAGTTTACACAAATTGATTGTAATAAATCGGAATTAACAGAAAATGATAATAGAGTTCCACAAAGTGCACAAAGAGTTTTTAAAATAATTATCTAAAAGAATTTAAAAATTCTATTAATAAAATTGAACAGTGGTTTACTAACGTTGATCTCAATTTAAATCCATCGAAATGCAAGCTGGTTTAATTTACAACGAGGTGTCCAACAGAAACGATGGAATTAAATAAAACATTCAAATTAAATTAAACAAATATATGTACCTGTATCAATATTGGTATCTTGGGGTAAACATAAATATCAAAATTACCTGGCGTGATCATGTAGTGCATCTATTTATAAAAATCAAATCCTTGTGTCACTATATAGGAAGACTAAGAAAACTAACTACATTATTGAATTATTTGTTATATCTTGTTTTTATCCTTTAATGTTGTATTGCTCACCTGTAATGTTTCCTGGTTTATTAAAACAAAATTATGTTGTTTTAAAAAGATGCATATATTTAGTGTCAAAATCAAAGTATAGTAATTTTAAATTCTTATGTATTGAACCACATGTTTGGATCAAAAATGATTCAATCTAGCCAGTCTCAAGTCTGGATAAAGGAGGAACGTTTGAGCGCAAGGTTAGCAAGCTGGTCTCTGTAAACAATTTATATTGCTACGGAAACAATAAGAGGACGCCATTCTGGCAAACAACTGCTAAGAAGTGAGCGCACATATCTGGATGACAGTGTTACACAGATGACAGGGTTGAGTGAAAGCCGAAAGGAAGCTCAATCTTCAATTTACAGAATCTTTAATGCTAATGAGACTTTGTTGCTTTTGTTGCTGTTTTTATGTAATTGTTGTCTTATTGCCCAATGCTTATTTTTAAAGCAAAAGGGTTTTGTGTAAGATATATAATATGACATTCTATATTTTATTTTGTTCTCATTATTTGTATTACTATTTTTTGTAATTTTGTAATTTTATTTATTTATTTTTATTGATAGTAAAAATGAATTTTTGTAGTGAGTGTATCTCTAATGAGATATTGAAGATTAATGTAATAATAATAATAATTATTATTATTATAACAAACTACAGTATTGAAACCAATAAATAAATGGAACTCATGAATTACAAAAATGTGTTTTTCGGTTTATTCAAAGGAAAATTATTATAATATAATCAATAATACTTAATTAAGTGGTAAAAATTGAAAAATGTTAAAAACCCAATAACCAAGTTGTTCTTGATAAATTTTGATCAATCAAATTTGCCAAGACATGTGACAAAACATTATGATGGCCCTCATCAGTGCGCCTAATCCCTGTGTCTATTGCAAGAACAGAAAATTATACATAAAGTGTTGAGTAAAAACAACACTATTCCAGTGCCACTTCAAATGCTTACTAAGCGAACATGTTTAAAACATCACACCATAACCTCCACTTTGTTGCGCTGAACAGCATCAAAATCATTTCACACAATTGGACATTAAAATTGTGCATATTGAAAATGGAAATTTGAATTTCGCTCATCCTCGTCATCGGTATTAAGATTTCAATTTTTCGCCACCGTTTGATGAAATAGAACTTTTTTGTTGTTTCTTGAAAAATTCTAATTTTTTACAGTCCCTGATTTCAAACGTTTGAAAGAAATATTTAAAAACTGTAAACTTTAATTAAATTGTTAAAATCATTACGTTTGTAGCCTTTATTTTATATATTTATAAATTTTTGTTTAAATATGTATTATTTAAAAAATTATGTAGGTTTTTTAAATTTAAATTATTAGTAATATACTGTATTTCTATAATGAGAGTTGGTGCATATTATTAATAGAAATTATTTTTGCAAATATATACAACTAAAGCATCATTCAAAATTTATACTAGCAAGAGTTAGACATGTTTGTGATAAAGTGTTTAAATACCGTCAATCGTAATAACGGGTTAATTTTACCTCGAGTTTTGTTAATTATAAGACATTGCTATACATTCAGTTGCTAAACCACTTTGAACTTGATAAATGAACGGAAAGTCAACTTAATCAAAAATTACATAAACATAAAATAGCAAACGCTAGTTGTTACCACTCCTACCTGTAACGGATAAGACTTGAATAGGCAGTCTTGTGGAATATATCGATGCAAGGCGCTCATGATAAGGTCGTTGTCTAAGTTTTCGTTTGCGCACTGACACATCTTCCCGAATGCGGTGCTTTCATAATGGACCAGTAACAAGCAATGCAAAATGCTTTCTAACCGATCATCCCACGTCCACGAACATTGGTCCACGCGATCATGGCGCCACCTGGAAATCAAAGTCCGCAACTCGTGATGGCATCTCTTGGCGATTTGATCAATGCAGTCGGAATTCTTCGTGTATTTGCACAATCGAGCAAGATAAAGTTGTGGTGAATGTTTGTGCATAGTTTTGATAAGTTTGGGACACAACGGACGCCATTTTGAAGTATCCTATTGGACGATCAAGCGGATTAAATTGATTGTACAAATACACAATGAATGTTTGTAACCAATTTTGTGTGCATGTTGCTACTTAAATGTTTTACAAAAATTAATTTTCGGCAACTAGTCATTTAGCAAAACCGAACAGACTGCACTCGAACCGATGCCTATTCAAGTTCGAGTCCAAAGCTGTGTACCACCAAAACCACCGCTGCATTATAGCATCCGAGTCACTTAAACTGGTAGCAATGTGCTTAGTGCTAATAAATTATTTTATTATTACAAAACCCTTTTGGTTAAAAAAAATAAGCATGGGGCAATAAGATAACAATTACAGCAAAAATTAACATCAAAGTCTCGTAATTCAAAGAGAACATGAAACAACAAAATGTTTCCATGTATTTGAACATTCTGCCAAACGTTTTGCTTGTGCCCATAAAACATTCATTTCAATTAAATCTTTCCGAATAGTTCTTAGCCAAGTTTTCTTTGGTCTGCCAACCTTTCTTTTACCATTTACAATTGTCCATTCCAAAACCGTTCTTGCTGGTCTTTCGGGCGGTAAACGTAGAATTTGACCAAGTAATTTTCTTCGTCTAATTGTAATGATGTCATGGAGTGAACAAGAGTCAGTTCTTTTCATGATCTCATCAGTTGAGATGTGATCGCACCAGGTAATCTTTAAAATAGTTCTAAGACACCGGCGATGAAAAACATCCACCATCTTATCAATCCTGTCCGTACGTTTCCACGTTTCACTCCTATATACTGCCGTAGGAATGATTATTGATGCGTACAAACGAAGTTTTGTCTTTAGGCGAATGGAAGAACATGACCATATTGATTTGAGTCTATTGAAAACTGACATTGCCTTACCAAGTCTGGCTTTAACATCAATTTCGGTTTTTCCGTCTTTACCAATGATGCTTTCCAGATATGTAAAGGAATCAACAGTATCAATATTTTGTCCACTAATTTTGCTGGGCAAATCATTGTTTGACTTTATGCACAATACTTTTGTCTTTAAACAATTAATCTGTAAGTCAATATGAGAACTGATATCACTGAGTCGTATTGTCATATTTTGCATCATTTCTAAGGTTTCACTGAGTAGACCAATATCATCTGCAAAATCCAAATCCGTTAATCTGCCTTGGTTCCATTTGATACCATAAGACAAATTATTCATGGATTGAGTCATAATAAAATCAATTACCAGAAGAAACAAAAACGGCTACAAAATACATCCTAGACGTACTCCCGTGACAAGTTCGAACATAGGAGTATGACCACTTTTTGTTCAAACACAGCAACTTAAATTTTGGTATAGCGAACGCATAATATTTACATATTTTAACGGTATTCCGTAAAACTTAACGATTTTCCACAAAGATTCTCGATGAACACTGTCAAAAGCTTTCATAAAATCAATAAAATTGATTGTTAGTGATTGCTGAAATTCTTGACTTTGCTCAATAATGTTACGAAGGGTGAGTATTTGTTCAATACAGCTTCTTCCTTTCTCGAAGGTATTTATCTACCGCATTACTTAAGCGATTTAAAATTACTTTGCAAAACACCTTACTAGGAACAGACAATAAGGTTATTCCGCGCCAATTATTGCAATCATTCAGACTTCCTTTTTTGGGAAGGGTAACAATTACTCCTTGCCGCCAATCATTTGGAACTTGTTCATTATGCCATATAACATTAAATAAATAAACAAGCTCACTTGCTACAACATCACCTCCATGTTTGAGCATCTCTACAGTTATCTCGTCAAGTCCTCCTGCTTTATTGTTTTTCAACCTTTGAATTGCATAAATCACTTCAGTTACAGAAATGTCATCAATGCATATTTCCGGATTTTGAGTCACATTCATATCATTATCATTATCAAAATTATGAGAGTATTTGGCATAGGCTGATTAAGTACTTCTTTAAAATGTTCTACCCATCTAGATGATTGCTCATCATTTGTTAGAAGTAAACGACCATCTTTTTCTTTGATTGGAATATCGGTGTTCTTTCTAACTCCCGACAGTTGTTTTACAATTTTATACAGAGTTTTGGAATCATTTTTTGCTGCTGCCTTATCTGCATCTGTTTTCTAACCAATCATTTTTATCTTTGCGGCAGCTTTTTTAACCTGTTTATCTAAAGTTCTATATTTATCATCGAATATTTTCCAAATAACAGGATTGTCAGATTGATCTCTCTAATTTTGTTTTCTTTCTGAGATCAATTAAATTCCATGAGACTGATGAAATCCATTGCTTCTTTGTAGAGTGACATCTTCTACCTAGCACATTTGCACATTTGTTTTATGAAACAATTTCCATTAATCACCAAACTTTTTTACCCTTTTCAGATTTTGAAATGTATTTTTTAAGGAATTGTAAAATTGATTTGAGATATTTGACTGTTTAAGCTTCTCACACGAAAATAGATGTAATTTTTTTGTGGTTTCTATTGTCTTTAATTTTAAACAAAATTTTCCAACAAGAAGATTGTGATCAGAACCAACATTTGCGCCGCGATATGTACGTACATCTTGCAATAAAGATTGCCATTTTGTGCTAATACAAATGTAATCAATCTCGGTTGTTGTTTTTCCATCTGGAGAAACCCACGTTATCTTGTGTATATTTTTGTGAGGGAAAAGTGTTGCCAACACTCATTCCACAATGACTGTTTAGCGTTAACAACCTATAACCACTATCATTTATGCTATTAGCATAGCCATGTGGTCCAACATTTGAGAAGTACCCAGATCTATCTTTGTTCAATTTCGCATTGAAATCACCGATCAAAATTTTGATGTCTCTTCTTGGCACATCATCTAACAAATTTTGTAATTGATCATAAAAAATATCTTTTTGGTTCTCCTCAGTAGCCTCAGTAGGGGCATAGACTTGCACAATTGTTACTTTTGCAAATCTGGTGTTGAATCTAGCTGAAATGATACGGTCGCTCACAGGTTTCCATCCAATTATAGCTTTAGCAGCATTTTTACTCAACATAATACCAACTCCATTAATATGATATTCTTCATGTCCAGAATATAAAATTGATGTATCTCCACTCTTGAAATGACCTTGGCCTTTCCATCGCATTTTGCTAATACCCAAAATATCTAAGTTGTATTTTTTCATTTCTCAAAGGACTTGTTCTAACTGTACAATACGAAAAAGTGTGCGCACATTCCATGTCCCAACACTGGTTAAGGTTTTGGCATTGAAGATTCTGCAAATCAAAAATTGAGCTTCCTTTCGGCTTTCACTCAACCCTGTCATTTGTTTAACTCTGTCATCGAGATACGCGCGATCACTTCTTTGCCGTTCTTTGCCGGAGTGGCGTCCTCTTATTGTTTCCGTAGCAGTATAAACTTTTTACAGAGGCCAGGTTGCTAACCTTGCGCTCAAACCCTCCTCCTTTATCCAGGCTTGGGACTGGCTAGATTGAATCATTTCTAATCCAATCTAGCACTTGTATTTTTATATAGTGACAATACTTTCAATTTTGTAACTTTACATGATGAATCGTAGACTTAAACCGATATACGCTAAAAACTAAGATATCTGGTTTTCTAATTTGGCTAATGTGAGCTGTATACAACCGAAAAACTAAAACAAAAACTTTAACTATGTCAATGCTCTTTGTAGGCATGGGAATATTGAAATATTAAATGGCCTTACCAATTTTTGATCACGATAGCACCATTACACAAACGCTGTGTTTCAATCAAAAAACTTTACAATGTTTTTACTATTGAAAACAACAATAAAATGAAATCGTGCACAATGTTTCATAAAATTGAAACTAATAATAAAAATATACTTTTATTATCGGGATGCTAATGACACTGAGGTTTCGAGTAATGCTTATAAAGTTTCAATTTCCAATAATGGTAATATGCTTGACTGTTCCTCCTCCATGTGGTACATCCTGGACTAGTTGCCCATAGGTATCTACATTAATAACAGCAGAAACTAAATGCTCAACGGTATAACGGGGCTTCTCCTGGAGCGGGTGAGTGTAAGCAAGTACTTACAATACTTAGAAGGCATCTTAAGGTAGTTGTTAGGTTAAGGGAAATAATACTGACAAAATATCAGACGTTCTTACCAATCTTTGCAAATAGTGGTACCGTCACGAAGATATCGTCTACCAGCCAATAAACTTCGCTATTTTTCTACGTTTGTTACATTTATCAAGCCATCAAAATCGTTTGCTTTAATATGCCGTACAAATATAGAAATAATGAAGAACTGACTATGCCACCAATAAATCAATAAATTGGAATATCTTTGATGTGACCTCGAAGTTGAATTCAAATAGTAATTATAACAAAATTGTCACTTTGTCAGAAATACAAATCGCAACTCTATATATAAAATGATTAACTGTGTTGGACTAAATGTAGATATATATCAAAATACATTTATGTGCCACTAAAATCTTAAATTATACGAACATAGATTTTAGCATTTGACTAGATATACATATAAAATAGGCTAACCGTAATATGTAAGTTTTATAAATGTAATATCGATGTAAGAAATTAAAAATGACAATAAATAATAAAGGTATTCCATAATTAAAAAATATTTGGTTTTAAAATGTACAAGCAGTAAAAAAGTCATATTGTACAGTCAATAAACATAATTATTAAATTCAATTTACATAATAATTAATTTATTTTGAATTTCTTTGCAAATGTCTTTCCATAATATTACTAAAATTACAAATTAACATTTGCTAAAAGGCAACAACATTGTAGTTATCTCATAAAGTTAATTAAAACCAAATTTTTAAAAATTATGACCGAAAATAAAACGTTTCTCAAACAAAAGCTTAGAAATCAATAAAAGTGATGATTTTATATCAGTGCACAATCCTCATGCAAGAGTCATGCAATGCTTTATCTAAATTCACTTAAAAATTTTAATTTAAACATTACATCGGCTAGAATAAACAAGTGCTGTCTTCCAAAAGTTGTTACCTTACAGTATATTAACATTAATACTGTTTTTAGTATAATAAGAGCAAATATCCACAAGTATATCTAAATTTAAAAATATTTGTTATAACTCACATTATTGTTAAAAATGAAATTACATAACATTACTTGAACAACTTAACCAAAACCATGCCAAAGCACCTAAGCCAAGTTATCAAAAAACAGAAAATTGCATCTATTATTAAATATTTTGTCATGTTTTATACACGAAACCGTTTGGTAACTAAAACATTGCACATGTTTTGTTTTTTAAAAATATTTTATGTTGATGACTTTACTTAACTTTTAATTACAAACTAGTTCACATTTTTATTCATGATATATTTTAATCAACAAAATTATAAATGCACTCTATTTATACATATTACAGTATATTCTATAATAAAACTAAATTATTTTTCAAAATATGTGCTTCCTCAAAATGTTTTTGACAAATAATTACGTTACTTAAAATAATTTCTTTAATAGTTTTAATATTAGACGAATGGTTATTTTTACTTATAACTTCCAATAGAATGGTAAAAGCTCAGATTGAGGAAAATTGTAAGTTTTATTAAAAAATAATCATATATAGATTTATAACTACAGTTTAATAAGTAAATTTTAATTTTATAAAAATAACTTTAAAAATTGGATTATATTTTTGATGCGTTGCAAAAAGTATATCAACGATTTCATCAAACTTCATGTTTGTAATTACGAACTTTCGACGTAATAAAAAGGAGTAAAGAAATGGTTAAAAAAAGTGTTTTTTTATTACTTGAATGCTTTTTAAGTAATATTACAAAGATTTATTTCCCATCAAGATACTCAAATATATCTTGTGCATTAATAAATTGAAAAAACTGACCATTAACAAAAACGAACATTTTTGTATACAGTCCGTTGGTTGAATGTTCGCATAAAAATGTTGGTGATTGTAAACACATCCAACAGACACTGATGGTGTAAATTCCGATATTGCTTCTTTCTTTCGATTTAAACGATATTGCTGTCCGTTTACTGCATCCCAAATAATAACTGACGATTTATTCTTGACAAACATAAAATAAATAATTTTTCATTATATTAAATTTGTTTAATAATTTATACTAGTGAAATAAGTAATAAGTAGTTAATGTTTTAAAAATAATGTTTCACATTTATACGACAAACCATTAGTACGATAACCCAAGCATAATGTTTGGACACAGGATGCAACACGCCCAAAAGCACATATGCCTCGAGACCAAATCCCAAAAACAACGAACAAAGCAAATTAGCATGATCAAACACATCGCCGCCGTTGGAAGCAACAAAAGCCAATCCTGTTTTACACAAATACAAAGAAAAATATTTAGCGCATAAAAATGTCCAAAACCCAAAATTAAACCAGTACTTTCATTCGTTTTATCTATCGCTTAATTTTTGCACAACAAATAGGCCAAACAGAGACTTGAATTTTTTACTGGTATGAGTCTCGGAATATGCACTAGTCTGCCACACTCTACTACACCAGAAATATAAAATGTTCGTGTATTTAACAACGTTGATTAATTTTATCAATTTATTTCCTACCAGAACACCATCGTTCCCTTACACCTGCGCCAATGCATTTCAAAGATTTGTACGGAATTGTAGCCACAAAACGAGCAGCGCTAGATGGACTTCCAACTAGAAATGGATCACACAACGGGTTGACAAAATTGCACACAAATCTGCAAATAGTAAATAAAATGTACAAGTGCAGTGTTGTACATAATGCTATTAACGACATTTTTCAACAAGTAGATATTTAATGTTTTAAACAAGCGGAACTCTGCAACTCGTACACGTATAAAAACGGTTTTTATAAATTTTAAAATAATCAAAATAACATATTTAACCTGAAAACATACTTTTACACGATTGGAAAAAGATCTAACTACAAAAATGTTTTCATTATTTATTCAATTTAACAATTAGTCTTTATTCATTTATTTGGTTGTTACTGTGTAAGTGTTTTTCGACAGAAACATTTTTCAGCAAGCCAAACGGAGGCCTCTCATTTAATGCCGACGGTGGCATTCAAACATTATTTTGAAAAGTGAAAACTTTAAAACGTTTATTAACATATAAACAAATAAAGAACATAAATTACAAAACACTTACTGAGTTTGACCATTTTCATCTAAAGCAAATAATTTTACCAGTCGGTTTTTATAATGACAATCTTTCAAGTTAATAAATTCTTGCCACCATTGTTTTGTGTAGATGCAAAACATGCGTTTTCTTTCCAATTGCCGTAAACGTATTAATTCAAAATTGGCTTGACAAATTATGGGACATATATTTGAAGGAATTTGAGCATTTAAAGGCCAAATAAGACTCAATCGGGTGTTGAGAACGCTCACACAAACCTAAAAATAAAATCATGCATTTTGTATAAATCATACACACATAATAATAAAAATTTCAGTAAAATAATATTTGTTTAAAAAATATACTTTTAGAATACGAATATAAAAATAAGTTATTAAATTTGAAAAAAGTAGTCATTTTAACTTCATTCACATGTATATTATACTTCTAATAGAACATTCAAAATAATTAAAAATATTAATAATAACACCGAGACAATTAAACTTGCACCCTAGTACAAGAAAGTTTAATTCAAACATTAGCAATAAGTCTAAAATCTTGTTCAGTTTTATTATAAATTCAATTGTTAAAACATTTTTTGTTAAACATATTTTCTTTATTCTTATTTATTGTAATTAATAACGTAATCACCTTTTTATTATTTTTATATTTGTACAGTATACTAAACAATCAACTTTAACGGTTTTATAAGCATAACAAATGTAGAAAAATAATTTTCAAAATTTGGATAATATAGATAACATCCTTATTACAGCACCACCGTATAAAAAAATAACAAAACAGCCAATTTTTTGTCATTCATTTATATTAAACAATTGATTTCAATAGCTTAATAAACGTAACAAACGTAAAAAAATAACAAAATATTTTGGCTAGTAAATGCATCCTTGTGACAGCACTACTGTTCGCAAAGATTGACAAGGCCGCCTAAATCTTTGTCAGGTTAATCGCTTTTAACCCAACGGATACATATGATATTCATACATCTTAAAATACCTTTTAAGTGCCATAAATGTGAAAGTTTAGTTATACCATTGTGCATTTAGTCCCTGTTGTTATTAGTCTATATACCCATAAATTACTAGTTCAGGATGCATTACATTGAGAATAAACGGTGAGGAATATTACCATCATTAAAAGTTGCAACTTTATAAGCATTACTTAAATCTTCAGAACTGTTAACATTCCAGAATTATCAAAGTTATCTCCTTTAGCTTAACAATTACATATGGTATATGTATACCTTAAAATACCTCCTATTTTAGGTGTATTCTAACATTCATTCGCCAAAACGTTGCGCACTTGGTTTTTGCTGTGTTAATCTAGGTATTTAGGTTCACCTAGTATAGGATTCACAATGTAAAGATAGGTAGAAATATCAGTACTATTACAAAGTAAGATTTAATAAAAAATACATAAATAATAATATTTAAAAAATTCCGAAAATTTCATGCAATAAACCAAAAAATATTACAATTTTTAAAATGTTGTTTAAACATTATTAACATTAACAGAAAAAAAATTTTTTTATTAATTTTTATAAACAGTAGAACCTATGCAAAAAATTAATTAAAAAATTTCTGTTTATTTATTTATTTCTTTTATTTGTTTACCACTTTAAATGTTTTACAAAAAACATCTTTTAACAGTACACATTTTATAAAAACCAAATATGGGCCCAAATTTAGTACCGGTGGTAGGATTCAAGCCTATGCCCACTCAGGTTCAAGTCGAGCGCTGTAGCACTAGGCCACCCCACTTACGGTATTTTTAGCATATAAAACAATAAAAAAACAGTTGTTTACAATATTTTATAAACATTAAAATAGTAAAAATATTATATACTTAAGCAAATAATTAAATAACTAAAACGTACTTCTAAATTTAAATCAATAATTTTTAATTCAACTAAATGCGTTTTTGACCAAAGTGTAACTGATTCATCTAGCGTTTTAGGATTACCAAACAACACGGGTCGCCAATCAAAGCGTGTAGAAGCCAATAGTTGAATTTTTCCAGTTTCAGTGTTTTGACTGATCAGCACAAAATGAATTAATGAAATAGGTCTTTCAGTAAGCAATTCTTCAGGAGAATTCTGAGTTTAAATTTTTATAATTAAAATAATTAAAATAAAACATAGTCACATCCCAAGTAAACTGTGTTTAAAGCAAAAAACAATAAAACAAACATTATTTAATTAAATAATTGTAACGTAGTAATTTTAAAATCATTAATATATTAAATTACCTTATATTATATATACTTTAAATCTGTCTTCAATACAGATTCTTCTATTATTCTGGCACCCAAGCCCACTCTTGACTCTGGGTGTCCTATTGTTACACACTCAATAGTCGCTAACTATCTTAGATCGGTAAAATCTTCCTCTTGCGGAGCTGATGAGCTCTATCCTAGAGTTCTCAAAGAATGTGCATTGGTTCTTGCTCCCCCCTCGCCTTCATCTTTAATCTCTCTCTACAGCTCGGAATAGTGCCTTCAATTTGGAAGCTTGCCCACATCCGTCCAATCTATAAGACCGGCAGTAGGTTTATCCCCGATAGCTATAGACCCATCAGTATCTTATCAGGCCCCAGCAAAATTCTCGAAAAAATCATCAAATCTCATCTTATTAATTTTATTTTAAACAATAATCTCATAAACTCCGCTCAACATGGATTTATGCCAACGAGATCCTGCCTCTCTAATCTATTATTGTTTACAAAAAGTGTTACGGGTCTGCTCGAATGCTCCCCTTCCGTCGATGTTATCTACTTCGACTTTTGTAAAGCCTTCGACAAGGTGCCACATTCCGCGTTGTTAAGCAAGCTAAAGTCTTTCGATGTTAGCCCTCCTCTTTTAACGCGGATACAGGACTTCCTGACAAACCGTCAGTTTAGAGTCAAGCTAGGTAATGTATCCTCCTCCCCTACCCCTATCTCTTCAGGGGTTCCTCAAGGGTCAGTTCCAGGTCCCTTATTATTTATTATATACATTAATGATCTACCCTCGATTGTTCACTCCAACATCTTGCTTTACGCAGACGATGTAAAAATCTGGGGTACGAACCCGGTTCAATTACAGGAGGACATTAATAGCATCTTCAATTGGTCCATCGATAATTCCCTCCCTTGAATATCTCTAAATGCAGCCACTTTACCCTTGGTAAACCCTCAGGCAACAGTTTCATAGCTCCTAACTCACAGCCAATCGCTGCAATTAACCTGGTAAAGGATTTAGGCGTGACCTTCAGCCCCTCCCTCAACTTTTCGTGTCATCATAATAAGGCTATTCTTAGATGCTATCAGCTAACCAAATTTTTCCGGCGTAATCTCAGCACTATCCCGATTAGTTGTACCCGCCTCCTCTTTCAACTCTATATCCGGCCGCATCTTGAATATTGCATTCAAGTTACGTCTCCAATCCTAAGAGGGGATATATTGAAACTGGACAAGGTACAAAGGAGCTTCACTAGACAGCCGTGGTCACTCAAATATTCCTCATATTCAAATCGTCTCAAAGCTCTCAAACTTTTTCCACTCGAAGATAGGAGACTCCGGGGCGACCTTATTTTAGTCTACAAACTCCTTCACACCCACCACCTTAATCTCTTTACCCTCCAACGACTCCCGTCGAGGACATTTGTTTAAGATCTCCAAACCCAGGGTCCACTCTCGTCAGAGCTCCCATCACTTTTCTTACTGAGTTATTTCCGCATGGAACAGCTTACCTGCCAACATCGTCTCAGCCTCGTCCCTACAGTCCTTCAAATCGGCTTATGATTCGCATTATCTTTATAATTTCATCTAATTATTTGCTTTTATTATTTTTATGTTTTTATATCGTTTGATATTGATATCTGATACCCAGAACCGAGTACTAAAAGGAGTTTTCTCTCCTATTTAACTCGTGTAAAAACCTGAAACCTGAAAGCTGCAGACAATTTTAAAAGTGTATTAAGAACTAACAATACTAGCAATCCAAAAATATTATTACGTTTTATAACCAAAATTTTGTTTAACTAACGACGCAAATACAGATTTTTACATAAAAAAATTAGCAAAATAATACAAAACTAATTTTAATTTTTTTTAAATTAAGAATAATTTGATTAAAAAAAACCTATCAGTTTTATTACTAAAATCATAAAATATGTACCAAACATTGTCATTTTTGGTATAAATATATGCTTTATAAATATTAAAATAAAAAACCATTAAAAATTGTTAAATATTACAAAAGAACTTACTGAATTTAATAATGGAATATCAAAACGTTCATTAATAACAGGTTCAGATTTATAAGTAAACCATTTAGTTACGAATCGTTTTGTTTTATAAGAAATAAATAATTTAAAATTAATTAAATTATTTTGACAAGCGTTTCTTATACAGTTTGACAAAGATTCTAAGCACAAATTAAAAGCTTTTCCATTTAATATTTCTATAGCCAAATAAACACAAGAATACATATTATTGTCAGTAGTTTTTTTGATGTTTGGTTGAAATTTATTGTTTTTTGATATAAATAAATTTTCAACATTTATATCGTATGTACAAAATAATTGTTTAATTAACATATTGATAATTCCTCGTTTTCTTAATTCATTAAGGATAAACTCTTTTGAAACGTTTAAAATATTAAAATTATTATTTATATCTTTTTGTAACATAGTTTTTACTTTACAAACAACATCAAATTTATATAACATGTGCTCAATCACTTCACGCCAATTGTCTAATTTTATTTCAGTCATAGTTACAAAAGTAAACAAAATAAATCATATATATTTCAAGGTTACGTAAGTGTTAAATAAAAAGTGTTAACAAATTTATATTGTTAAATCAGATTATTTTAAATTTTTGTGCTAAACATACATTTAAAAATTAATTTAATAAAAATATATAAAATAATAAAACAATGCTTTAAGCAAATTAGTGCTTAAAAAGCAAAATAATTAATTAATTAATTAAAATGTGACCTTCAATTAATAAATCAAATGATTTAATCAAACTGTATACTTAATTAATACTGTGCTTGTTTTAAAAATTAAACTACAGTTTTTCAGGACAATGCTCTATGCCATACATCCAAAAAGATAATATTATATTAATCAAGGTTCACTTTATTTGTTTTATATTTGTATTTAGATAAGTTATATAAAAAGTAATACTGCATAACAGTCCGAATATAAGTGTTATTAAATATGTTTTAGTATTCTAAAGCGTAACATTAGTAAGCATACTGAAATTGAACATTTGTGTGCTCGCATTCAACTTGTTGCCATGTTAAGAAAAGGCAATCATATTGATTTTTAAGTGTTTTGTACTTTGTACTTTGTATATTGCAGTTAATAATTTGGTATCTGAAAAATTGCATGTGATAAGTATTTTTACTAATATTTAACGTTGTATTTCATGTTTTTCTCCATTTTCGATTTTGCACCAGTTAATATATATATATATATATATATATCCTTTTATTTTAATTATTACGTAATATTTCAGGTATTTCAGGTATATTCACGAGTTATATATGAGGAAGCTCCTTTTAGTACTCAGTTCAAATTATCAAATATGAACAAAAAATCTCGAAGAGAATTTAAGTATATGTGAGATATATCTAAATATATTTGTATAATTAAAGGATACAAAATATAAATTCAAATTAAATGTAATCATGGAGAAAATACTTTTTGTACGCCAATTTGAAAGAAACAATGGACAATGCTGAAACAATGTAGTTTAGTAAAAGATTCCATTCAGTTATAATCTTATACGAAAAGTGGTTTAGTCGTAGACGAGATTTAACTTTAGGTTTTGATAACTTAAACGGGTGTCCTCTACGAGAATCATTAGCAGGGACGAAAATATTGTTCGAACCATCTGACCTTAAAATTTTGTAAACTAGGATGAGGTCTCCCCGGAGCCTCCTATCATGTAGAGCTTCAAATACTTTAACCGGTTGATATAACTTTTGTTCTTAAGATGTCTAGAGACTTTAGTGAACTTGAGTTGAACATTGTTTAATATCTTAATGCCTGTTTTCCGAAAAGGGGAAGTAACTTGAATACAGTATTCTAGATGTGGTCTAATATATAGCTGATAAAGTAGCGCAACTCACAGGAACATTACCAAGATTATGATAAAAGAACTTAGTAAGTTGGAATCCTTTAGAGACTGCTATCCTATGGTGCATCGAGAAATTTAGGGAATGGTCAAATGTGACTCCTAAATCTTTAACCGAAGTAACCAGAGTGATAAGTGAAAAGTGTGGTGCTCTAAATGTATTGCCTGAAGATTTGCCAAGGGAAAAATGTTTACGCTTAGAAAAGTTCAGAGGGAGCGCATTTGCTAAAGACCAGTTGTAGATACTAAGAATGTCAAATTGAAGTTGTTCGGGATTGGAACTCCAGATCTTGACATCGTTAGCATACAGCAAGATGTCTGAACGAACAACACCATGTACAGGTTACAGGTTACAGGTTGAATACACGAGTTAAGTAGGAGTAAAACTCCTTTTGATCCTCGGTTCTAATTATTTTGGGGGACCCCTGAAGTGATGTCCACAGCTGCGGATGTAACATCATCTAATCTTACACTTAATTGTCGGTTAGAGAGGAAGTCATAAATCCAGTCAAGCAGCGAGGGGTTGATCCCAAAAGCTTTTAACTTATTCAGTAATGCTGAATGAAGTACTTTGTCAAATGCTTTGCAAAAGTCAAAGTAAATGACATCAATCGAATAGCAGTTTTCCAACATTTTAGTAAGGCTCCCCGTAAACGTCAATAAATTTGAGAGATAGGATTTCAATGGCATAAACCCATGCTGAACAGGGTTTATGAGGTCATTATTAACAATGAAGTGTACTAGGTGTGACTTCACAATTTTTTCCATTATTTTACTGGGGACAGACAGGATGCTGATGAGTCTATAACACTCAGCTTTGAATCTGCAACCAGATTTGTATATTGGTCTGATATAAGCTAATTTCCAAATATCAGGTACCTTATCTTGATTTAGGAAAAGGTTAAACGTATAGGCTAGTGCTTGGGTTAATTCTACCGTGAATATCCTTAAGCTGTAGAGGGGAGTTATAAATCCCACGTTTATTCTTAGTAAATTTAAAAAGTACACTTTTATCAGACTTAGCTTTTTCGAGTAGATTATGAATTTGGAGATGTTTAAGACGGCTAAGGCTTGATGCACATTTATTGCGTAATGTAATATATTTATAATAAAAACATGGAAGACTAGTAAATTTCCACTTATAAAACTTACGATTACGGAGCTTAATGAGTCGAATAAACACCGTGAAATTTTAGTCTTTGGGAAAGAGTGAAAACGAAAGGGGACAAAGAAATCAACTCCTGACTTGATAATACTTAAGAAATAACCATAAAATTTACTAACTTTGTCGGTTGGGGAATATGCCCAGTCAATACTCCTAAAATAATTCCCTAAACCATCAAAATTGGCGTTACTGAAATCTGGATTAGGCGCAAACTTAAATTGGGCAATGGGGGCTGTGCTGGAAAAATAGACTTCAAAGATCAATACGGCATGATTACTCTTGCCCAGTGGCGGGAGAACAGAAATAGAGTTTATTATATGAAGGACATTGGTGAATACTAAGTCCAGGCATAAAGAAGAACAGTCAATTCTATGCCTAGTGAGGGAGGAAACATGTTAGAAGAGAGCATTCTCAATGCAAAATTGAAGAAGGTTGGAATCAAAGGAATTGCCCTGACTAGATTGAGTGTCCCAACTAATAGAAGGGGCATTAAAGTCACCCATAAGCACTTAATAGTTATGAAGGGAGACAAAAGCTAAATAAAGTTCTTGTAATAAAGTAGAGTTAAAGGCTTCAGGAAGGGAAGGGGGTCTATAAAGGATAGAGAATCTGGCATAGTTATTACAGGAAAGAGAAATAGAGATAGAAAGAAAATAAAAACCTTGAATAATAAAAGCAATGGAAGGAGGAGGGCATAGTTCAAACTATCATAAATGTAAAAAAGACAGCTGCCACATTTAGATCTCTTAAAATTTGACCGGATGACACTATAGCCTTGGATTGGCAGTTCATTATCAAGAATATTATCTAATAGCCAGGTTTCAGTAATACCAATTAAATGCTGCTTAACATCGAAAGCTAATAGACTTAACTTAGTATGTTTATTTTGGAGACTGAAAGCATTAGTATAAAGTATCTTTAGGAGAGAAGTGCAGGTTAAGGGAGATGCGGTCCAGTACTTTTTAACCGATGAAGAAATTGGACATGGCTCCGGGGCGTTGATGGAAAATTCCACAAAATAGGGTTCTGGGGAGGGCTATTATCTAATCTTAGAGGAGTTAATTTGACTAATGGAATAGCAGATAATTTCAGACAGGCGGTGCCGGGCAATAACGGAGATTTACCAATCCTATCCGTTGTGGCATGATCCTTGTGCACTCGGATCTCCGAGAATTGGGATTTGATAGCTGACCAACTACTGAGAAGATCAGAAGCTATGTCAGAGGAATTGAAGAAGAAAATAACTGGGGGAAGGGAATGTTTTGTTTACAAGACATGTGCGTAGCCTTGAAATTAATTGGCTGGGGATGGCAGGTCTTAACTATCTTTGAAACAATCTTTTTAAAATTAGTAGCAGTGTCAGGAATTCCTCTAACTATTAGATTATTTTCTCTTCTTTTATCAGCAGCATATTGTTTAGCAGCGGATAAATTTTTTTTATGAAAGTTTAAAAACGGTATTGGGGACAGGAGAAGAAGAAAATGTTTTAAATGTTGATGAGAGGGTCCCGACTAAAGCTTTGAGTTGAGTTATCTCGTCAGAGTGTTTGTTGAGATGAACATGTAGGACTGATTAAGACTCAGCTTATTCGTCGACTGATTTTTGAATCTTGGTGTTACTGAGTTTAATTTTATTGACTAAATCTAAAATGAGGTCTAATTTAGCATCTATTTTCGGGTCGAACATAGTGATAATGCGGGAATGGGCGACAAGAGAGGAATCTGATGATCAGATGCAATTGATACAGTTAAATTCAACATTGCTAGTAGCCAAGTCGTTGTAGATAATCTCTGAAAGACCAGTACAATTGTCGTGGAACCAGGTGCTGCACTTGGAACAAAACATACCAGTTTTTACAGACTTACTAGACCCCCGACGGCCACAAATCGCTGACTAAGAAACTTTTATCGATATATCAAACATTTTTAAAATAGAATAAAAATAAAATATCACATGCAAAGCAATGTAATAATTGGGTTAAAGAGATTACAAAATGGAGGATCAAACGCGACACATACAAATCGAGCTTGAAACACAAATAGGCAACCAAAATTTGCACAAATACACAAAAAGTACACAAAATTACCCAAAAACTAAATAAATAACGCAAAAAAAACACGTAAAACACGTAAACACTGTAGCAAGCGCAAAAACAATAAGCAATTTTTGAGCGCACGTCACGCAAGCGTATCGTGTGGATTTAAAACTGCATTGTATATTTTATAATTAAAGTAACGTTTTTTGTATGTCATATACTTGCTAAAGATGTTCTAGTTAAGTAATTACTTTCTGCAATTTTTGTTATAAGGGTTATATTATAATTTCTGCACTGTTAAACAAATTAAATAATAATAAAGGTAAAAACTAATTTATAAATTGTATTACATCATACCTGTAACAGATAATAACATTATAATTATAGATGAATAGAATATTATATATTATCAAAAACTGTATTAATTTATGTATATAGTGCTGTTTTAATAATTTTATTATTGTTGTTATTATTATTATTATTGCATTAATGTTTAATATCTCACTAAAGATACATTCAGCACGAATACACACTTTTACCTTTGATCAAAAAATAATAAAATTACAACAGAAATAAATAGTATTATTAATAGAAAAAGAATAAAATATACAAAATCATTTAATAGACAATAAATATAAATGTAATTAAAACGGGAAACATGTAATTTGAAAAATATTAAGTTTACTATACTTTTACCAAGTCATTATAAAACAGTTACATTATGGTGTAGAATGTAAACATTATTTAAAATAAATGCGTGGGTAGAAAAATTGAATTAATCGTGTTATTCTCGATTAATTAATAATCCTGATAAGTATAACAGACATAAGTATTTGTACTGATTAGTTTTGGCTTTCATGTGCAGGTAGGTTCTCCTAGTTTCTCCAGAGGTTTTAGATTTGTTCAAAACTATATAAAATTGAGTATTATCACATTTAATTCTCAATACTAATTGTATACATGATTTTAAATGCTGATTAACAGTATCGTTCAGGAAGAAGGAATATTTGATCTCCGCAGATTTCAGCACCAACGTAATCTTGTTTTAATTAACTAGGAAAAAATACAAATAAGGAATATAACACTAAAGGATGAAATCAACACGTAACAAATAATTTGATAATGTAGTTATTAGCATTTAGTTTTTTTATTCTTTCTATGTAGTAGCAAAAAGATTTAATTTTTATAAATATATATTCTACGTGATCACACCAGGTAAATTTGTTATTTATGTTTACCCTAAAATACTTAATTTTGTTACAGGTACATATATTTGTCTAATTTAATTTAAATGTTTTATTTCATTTTGTTGTTTCTGTTGAACGCCTTATTGTAAATTTATTCATTTTACATTTCGATAGATTTAAATTGAAATCAAAATTAATAAACCACTGTTCAATTTTATTAATAGGATTTTCAAATTCTTCTAGATCATTATTTGAAAAACATTTTCTGCACAAAAACGGAAATAGTACTACATCTTGTAGAACTTCATTGTTATTTTTTGTTAACTTTGATTTATTACAATCAATTTATATAAATATTTTCTATTGTTTAATATAGGCTTAAAATTGTAGCGGTGAAAATCGACGAAGATAATTCGAAGTCACAAATAATAAAAAATATTATTTTATTTTATCAAAAATTAACATTTAATTTTTGGGAATTAATTTTCTTCGAATATTAACAATTTTTGTTTGAATGCATCAACGGTACATACCAGTGGGAATGGTTATAAAAACAACCGTTCCCACGCCGTTTGTTACTTCCGTCACTTCTTGTTATTCCGCTTCCGATCGGTTCCACCTTGGTTTCCATTTTGGTCTTTCCCACAAACTGATCCTGTAGTTTGGCAATAAACGTTTCCAGTCCCGTCTTTGCGTTCTTATTCATTACTACACGTAATCAGTACAGACGTAAGGTATTGGAGAGAAATTACGACTAGGAGAACACACGCAACCTTCGACGACAAGCGACGCTGTTTGTCATACCAAACCGCCCTCATCTCCGGTTAGTGAATCCGGCTACGTGGCCAGCAACTTGGAGTCAATTCGCTAAAAAATTGTCAAGAATTATATGTTTAATTCATTTTAAAATTGCTGATGTGCAAACTATTAGACAATTAAGTTCTGGATTTGTTGATAAAACAAAAAATTTGGTAGTGAGTAAAATGTGTGAAATACACCAAGTTTTAGCTAATTCACAATTTGTAATTAATTTACTTATTGTGAATAATGATAAAGTAATTAATACCATGCAGAGGTTTGATAAATTGCAACTACTTCCATTAGATTAACGTGAAGTTCTTGCTTTTTAACTGTTAATTAATTTTTGGACGTTAAAGTTAATAATAGGCGTTTGATAATTTTCAGTTAATTGATTAAATTCTGAGATGCTTTAATTGTTTCAAGGAAAATAATCTTTTAACTTTTTAGCATCCATCTGAAGTTGCTTTGATTTTAATTTATTAAAATCTTTATTTATATTTTTTTATGCAGATTGTAAATTGTGGCTTGTTAGAAAATGTTTAGACTTTTCAATTTATTGACCTTTTTCTCGTCTAAACGTTTTAAAATTAAATGAGAAATTTAATAGAATAATAACGTAATAACAATTTGATAGAATTTTTCTGTTGGTAAACAGTATTGAACGATATTTTAGATCACACAAAAGCTTTTTTAAATGAAATTAGTTGGGGGTGTCGATAAATATCCATATTAAATTAAATCAGAGAAAATCAGAGCTGAGATCTCAGTAGGATCATACAAACACTGAACAACTTTTTTATAAATACAATCAGTTTTATAGTAGAAAAACACGTGTTAATATTGTTTTTATTATAATAACAAAACTAAGACATATTAGTAAAATATAAATAATTTTATTTAAAATATTTAAAAAGTGTAGTTATCAAAAATATGTATGTTATATAATTAAAAACAGTTATATGTTAATTCTAAAAACCAGTTATTTGAAAAAATAAAAATTAGCGTACTAATTTTAGACTTTTCTATAATTAAAAAAGTTAAACAAATTTAAATTAGTTAAGTAAATAGATATATTATTATTACATCAAATTTTAAAAAAATTATGGACAAGTATTTTAAAATTTAGCATAAATTTGACGTAAATACAAACACTGTAAAATACACCAGTAAATTAATAAACTATAATTTTAATTGTTTATTTATGTGTATATTTATGTATTATATAAAATTGTGTTATTAACAAAAATATTCTCACAAATATTTAAATATATTTAGATAGTTTATTCCAAAAACAAATAATATTAATAGTTGTTTTTAATATTAAATTAAATTTTTTTAATTATATACAATATTTTAATTACATTCACTATTTTTTTGTGCGTCAGCAATTCTAAAGTTAATTGAAAAAAGTCATATCAAACAAACTTGAACCAAAGCTTTAATACAACGTTGATCGTTTCAGGTTTTCACATAAAATGGTTATTCAATATTGGATTGTAATAATCATTAAATCTCTTGATGAAACCACATTTGTAGGACGTGTATTTATTGACCATTAACCTGCGTTCAACATTATATCTAATATACTAAGCTGGAAGTGTACCAAGTTCCATTTATAAAAATTATCTAGAAGAACTTTACTAACTAGCATTGTTGATTATTGTGATAATCGATTTTTTTGAATAAACAAACACCAAATTTTTATCATTCGTGGTTTATAATATTCACTTACCAGTTTAAATATTATAGTTTGTATAATTATATTCAATTGATAATGTTTTAACGTTACTGAATAAACGGCGCCGGTTTTAGTTTCGTTTACTTTCTGTTATTATAATCTGTGTAAACAAATAACTAAAGACTAAGCATTACTAATTAACAAGTATTGGATTTGGTCATTATACAACTTCCAAGTATCCGTTAAAATACAGACGAATGAAAGTAAATCACAAACAATATTGGTATTCTCCAAAAAGCGGTTTTATCTCCATTTTCCTTTTTTTTATACATCAATCCACTTAAAGTTGTTGCACCTTGTTGCCTGTCAAAATACGCTGACAATATGATACAATGTACAAAAATATCTTTACAAAATTATCTAAATCATTTTAAATTTTGATTAATCATGTTGAAAACAACGGTCTACCAATTACGATTTAAATTTAAATCTAAAAATGTACTAAAACTATTAACTAAATTTACTACAAAGTAATTGTTATTTTTGTTTTCACAACTCACCTGGTACATTGTCAGACTAGTAAAGGTGATCAAAACAGGACCAACATAATTTTGAATTTCACTAAATATGTCGCTTAACGTCTATTAGATAACAACTGTTTTATTATTATTATTATTATTATTATTATTATTATTATTATTATTATTATTATTAAGGTTTAATCTCTCAGTAAAGATACATTCACCGTAAAATAAATTTTCACCATCAATATACAAAAATATAACAACAAAAATTAAAAAAGTAGTAATACAAATAATGGGAACAAAATGAAATAGAATGTTATATGTTAATCAATATAAACATAGTTAATACAGTAAACATGTGAGTTAAAGGAAAATTCAAAATTACAATACTTTGAATAAGTCATTATAAGACACAGTTACATTATGCTGTGGATATCCAAATGAGTTCAAATAAATGCGTAGATGGAATGATTCCTACTTTGATAGGTCTGTTAAAAGGTCAATTTTGTTTGATTCTGGATTGGTTAATATTCTGGATAAGTAGGGCAAACATGAGTTTTTTGTATTGATTAGTTTTGGCGTTCATGTGCAGGTAAGTTTTCCTTGTTTTTTCTAGAAGCTTTAGATTTGTTTAAAGCTGTATGTAGTAAGTGAGTGTTATTATGTTCAATCCTTGGTGCTCATTGTATAAAGGATTTAAAATGTTTATTAACAATATTATTCAATAAGATAGAATATTTGATTCCTGCAGATATGCATCTTTTTAAATCAACATAATCTTGTTTTAATGAACCAGGAAAAATTACAGGTGAACAATATAATATTAAAGGATAAAAACAAGATGTAACAAACAATTTAGTAATATATAGTTATTTTTCTTAAGCACAAGGATTTGGTTTCTATAAATATATGCTCTACATGATCACACCAGGTAACTTTGCAATTTATGTTTACCCCAAAATACTTAATTTTGTTACAGGTACATATGCTTGTATGATTTAATTTGAATGTTTTGTTTAATTCCATTCTTTTTTGGACGCCTCGTTGTAAATTTAACCAGCTTACATTTCGATGGATTTAAATTGAGATCAAAGTTAGTAGACCACTGTTTAATTTTATTAATAGAATTTTCAAATTCTTTTAGATCATTATTTAAAGAAATTTTTGTGCACAAGACCATATCATCGGCAAATTTAAACCAATGTGATGACTGTGGAACCTACAATTGATTTACCTACAATGAAAACAAAAAAGGAGATAGTACTGCACCTTGTAGAACTGCATTATTATTTTCTGTTAACTCTGATTTATTACGACTAATTTGTGTAAATTGTTTTCTTTTTAAAAATTAATTTTGCAGCCAGTCTAAGATGTAATCGGGTGTTTCAAGTACTTCAAGACAATAAGTTAATTTTTCTCTTAATATACAATTGGAAGAAATAAAAAATAACCAGTATATTGAACATCTTCCTTTGTCAAGGAATTCAGTAATGTAATGAACAAGACTGGCTATATATTCTAGAGTAGAATAATTATTTTTATAAGCAAATTACTAATGATAATTAAAAAATTTTATTTATTTTTATTCATTTATGTTTACTACCCTAAATATTTTACGAGAAACATCTTTCAGCAGCGGATATTTTAGCAAACGTAGACCTGCATTTATTGCCAGTGGTGGGATTCGAATCTATGTTCACACATGTCCAATTGGAACACTGTATCGCTATATTATCCCGGTACCCTATTTATTCCAAAATTTGCTTGGGGCAATAAGATTGTTCCATATAATTGTACATTTCGGCTTTGAAGATTGTGCATATTGAAGATTGAAATTGTATTTAGATTTCTTTGCAGTAGTTTAATAAAATGGAGTTTGTTTGTGTTGTTTCTTTAGCAATGACTTGTTTACAGAGGCCAGATTGTCGACTTTGCATTCAAGCCCTCCTCCTTTCTGAACCAAACTTGGGACCGATTACAATGCAATTTAAAAATGTAAATTAATAAAGCTTTTGCATTTCATAACTTTATTGAACATTAGATAATTTTTTCAGTTACGAAATAACCATATACCCAAAATGCATAAATTAAGTGTCAGATTGCACATAAAAATACTACTACTTAAAGTTATTCATACAATTTACTATATAATGGTTATGTACAAAATCAACACAATTAATATGTTATTTTAATTGCTTAAGATTAGGCTTGTAGAAAGTATTATAAAGAGTACCTATTTGGGCATGCAAAATATTAATCCTTTTAAATCAATGTTTTATTTATTATTAAAAAAAATTATTTAATTTAATATCCATAAAACATACGTTTGTCTGTTTCATGTAACAAAAAGTGAATAAAAAATTTACTTAATAAAAATAAATAAAGCATATTTTTGTACTGAGCTTTACCGGCAAATAACTGAATTCTGATTGTTTATTATAATATATATTTAGTAAATTGGTTAATATTAAGTAGAAATTCAATCATCTACGTTTAACTAGGTTAGATGTAATTTTATTGGAATCTGGATTAATTACAGTTTTTTAATTAACATCATTTTTTATATATTTGTGTCATTTGTTATTGTTGAAAAAAATGTTAAATTTAATTTCTATAAAACATACTTTTGCCTGTTTCTTGTAATAAAAAAAACGGTTAAAACATTTCGTAAATAAAAAATGGAGCATATTTTTGTACTGCGCTGTACTAGCAAATAACTGAATTCTGTTTGTTCATTATATTTTATTACTTACAAAAACCAAGAGATATATTTTTAAGTTACACACATGAAAATAAGGTTCTTGCATTTTCAACGAAATAAATGTACATTATTTTAACCACACTGGACTCAAACTTGGGTGGACATGTGTTTGAGTTCTACAAACAGGTCCTTGTTGAACTTCGCTAGAATGATCATTTACTAAAAAATGTTTTTTGTAAAGCATTCAAGCAAATATTATTACTATTATTATCACTATTATTATTATTATAAACCCTTTTGTTTTAAAAATAAGTATGGGACAACAAGGTAACTTTAAGAGCACAAATATTAACAAGGTCCCATCATTTAAAGAGAACATGGAGCAACAATGTAATTCCACATGTTAGAATATTTTGCCAAAAGTTTTGTTTGATCCCAATAAAATATTCATTTCAATTAGATCTTCCCGTCTAATTGTAATGATGTCATGTAGTGGGCCAAAGTTAGGTCTTCTCATGAGCTTATTGTTTGAAATGTAATTACGTCATGTAACCTGTACAATACTTTTGCTGCATTACTTAAACAGTTCGAAATTACTTTGTTAAGAACGGAAAATTCCGCGCCAATTGTTGCAATCGTTTAGATTTTTATTTTATGTTTGCTGCTTTGAATGTTTTACAAGAAAAATCTTTCAGCAGTAAACATTTTAGTGAAGCCGAACGTGGACCCGCATTTTAGTGCCGGAGTGGGATTCAAACCCATGCCTACTTAGATCCAAATCGAGCGCTGTACCGCTAGACCACCCCGGCAGCATAATAATCGCTTCTTGTCGCCAATCATTTGGAACTTGTTTATTATTAAATGTAGCATTAAATAAATAAATAAGCGCGAATTCTACAAAGTTACTTACACGTTTGTGCATCTCTGCAGTTATCTTGTTAAGTTCTTGTGCTTTATTATTTGTCAACGTTTAAAATTCGTGAATCACTTCAGTTACAGAAATGTCATCAATACAAATTTGAATCACATTCATGTTTTTATCGTTATCGAAATGTATAAAGGTATTCGGCGTATGCTGGTCAAATACTTCTTTAAAATGCTCGACTCATCTGAATGAATGTTTATTATCTGTTAAAAGTAGACGACCATCTTGACCTTGATGGGAATATTGATGTTTCTTCTAACAGAATGGTTAGATTAATCTCTTTTTAATCATTTTTCTGACAACAATTAAATTCTAAAAGACTGATAAAATCCATTGTTTATTGGTAGAACCACATTGCTTACCCAGTACATTTACTTCAGTCTGTAATTGTTTTTGAAACAATTTCCATTGTTTATCAGACTTTTCTACCAGCTACAGATTTTAAGATGCTTTTTTTTTAAATGTTAACAAAAATAAAAGCAATCTTTGTAGTTTCTATTCTCATTAATCTTAAACGACATTTTCTAACAAGATTGCGATCAGAATCAACATCTGCACCGCGATATGCTAATATATGTAGTTAGTTTTATTTGTTGTGTTTCTATCTAAAGAAATCCACGTGGCTTTGTGTATATTTTTATAAACAAAAATGTGTTGCCAACACTCATTTGACAGTGACGGCTTAGCGTCAACAATCTATAAATAATGATCATTTATGCCATTAGCAAAGCCATGTGGTTAAGCAATTGAAAACTATCCAGTTCTGTTTTTGTTTAATTTTCCAGTGAAATTGCCGATCAATGATGCATTAAAAATATTAAAAAAGAGCATTTATTTTACATGTAATGAAGTTTTTTAAATATTGTTTTTTATCATAAGATAATCGCGACATTAAATTTCGTCTTATAAGCTTAAACCTTTTAAGAAAATGTTTTTAATTACTTTAAACACATAAATTAGTTATGTATTAATTATTATAAATAGAATGTATATCGCATCCAAAAATTATGTTTATTTAAGTATTTTTTTTAAATAAAACGTTTTTACAGTTTCTGTATTTTCTATATTTTTAAACAAATAATTTTTAACATATGAAACCAGATGTAAAGTACTTTTCACCACTTATTTTCAGATCTTAATATTTAGTTCAAATAATTTCTAAATAAAATCAACCTAAATTAATACTTTATGAAATTTAAGCAGTATATATATATATATATATATACGTACCAATGTCACTTTTAGTTTTATATGATGAATAATAATATTAAACAATTTAAAGTTTATACATTTTAAAATTATTAACATATAAAACGTAGTGTAAGAATTAACATAATTGAAATAACTAACAATTTGTCCACATCTTATATCTGTTATTTTGTATATTTTTCCAGTAATAATAATACTAATACGTATTATTAATATTATTATTATTATTTTAAAACCCCTTTTGTTTTAATAACAAAATAACAACAACAGTAACAGCAAAAAACCTATTGTGCCACCACTTCTTTGCCCGTATGGCGTTCTCCTAATGTTTATGTAACCATATAATATTTTTACAGAGGCTGCGTTGCTAACCGTGCGTTCAAATCATCTTCTTTTCACAACCGGTCTTAGAAACGGCTATGCATAAGTTATAAAAATGTTTATAGTAACTTTCAATATTGTTTATACTTCCCCCACGTCTATAATACTTGATCTCTAAAATAAAATACATAATGCTTAAAAGTAAGCAAGTATTATATAGTCTAATAAGCTTGTAAAAATTAATTGATAATTTATTGTTATTGTTTGAAAAAGTAATAATTTTATGTTAACACTATAAAATAATCTCGTGATATGCCTGTTTTCAAAGGTAAAATAATAAAATCATCAATTTTACTGAACAATTAATCCACCTGACTTGAGCCAACAAGGATCATTGTACATCTGTTTCATCCTTGTTTGTAATTATCAGCAGTGCATACATTTCAAACTGGAACCCACGCCCTATCTGATGCCAGGTCAGCGCCCTAACCACTGAGCTACAAGTGGTTAAAACCTAAATTATTTTAAATAACCTTTAAACGCAGGTTTTGTTAGCATTTCAACTTACAGTTTTCTTGATAATTTTAAAAATGTTGAAAAAAATATAATTTAATAGTAGTTACTTTCGTTTAAAAATAGAAAGTCGTAAATTAATGCAATTATTGTGTAGCTATTTATTATTTCTACTCAACTGTTGTCTTCTATTTTTCAAAAAACATCAGGTAACAAGTAGGCGTTTTTCGTTTGTACAATTTTCTGCAATTTCTTTCCCATTCGGAACGTATTTATTTTGCCCCTTTGTTGTTTCAGCGATAATACATCTTTACAAAGCTACCTACGTTCAAATCTTTCTCCTTTTACAATACAGACTAAATATTCTTACCAAGTATGATGTATTTATTAATGGGTTTTTATTAGATTTGTCAGATTCACTTGAATAATAAATCCACTCTGTTTCAGTTAACCAGGAGCACTGTACAGCTGGTTTATCATTAGCAGTGCATACCTTTCAAATCTTATATACACATGAACTTAAAACCATATCTTTTCTGGTGTCAAACCAGCCCCTTAAATACTGAGCTACGGATGGTTGAACTTAACCCTAAAAATTTCTTATTTATAGTAAATCTGATCAGTGAAAATTGACCAGCATCCTCAAATGCTGCTACGTTACAACCGGTTTAGTAAGTAAGTGATTCCTTCTACTAGGATTAAAGTTTATATGACACTTAATGCTAATGCTTAATAAAACAAACTCATTAATGTAAACTAGCATTTTTCTAACAAAACAGTTTATAATTAACTGTTAACTTAATAATTTATTGTTATTATTTTATTAAAAGTAATAATTTTGTGCTAAAATCACAAAATAATTCCTTTGATCAGAATTCTTTTTTCTAAACTAAAAATCATTTTTATTTTCAAATTATGTATACGCACTATGTTCTTATTAATTATTTAATTATTTTTATTGATATGTAAATAATAATAATAATAATAATAATAATAATAATAATAATATTTTAAAATAATCTTCAAAACACAAATTTTTCCAGACTTTCAACTTACTATTAGCTTGATGATTTAAAAAATAATAATTTTATTTAACAATAGAAACTCTTAAAATATTGTTTTCAACATACTGTTTTGTAATGTATTTGTTAAACTTTTGAAATGCACTTAAAATATATATCCATTTTTAATTAAAAATAATTTATTAGTATAAGCAATAAGAAACCAGCCTGCATAATTAACTGTTAAATACTTTTTTCCTATTTTAGGTTGGACAACGTAAAACGTTGTTGTCCTGACATAGTCAAAGTACCAAGTGATGAACGCAGTTGGTTTTGTGTATTTCTATTCTAACGGGAAAAATTAACTAAACAACAGAATTCATCTACTTACTCAATAGACCTGTATGAAATATAAATCAATGGATTTTAAGAAACATTTTTTAATATTATTTAAATGCGAAATTATTAACGTTTAAATATTATTAAGATTATTTAATTTATACATCACAAAATAATAGTTATTTTGTTACCTATACAGAATTATTTAGCACATGTTTGCAGAAAAACGCTTCAAATATTAATAGCAAGTTGTGCAAACGTACGTAAAAGTAAACCTAATTCATTTTGTATATAAATATAAAATAAGCATAAACATTTACATGGTTATTGAAAGCATACAATATATTTTTGTTATTTGTTTTTGTAAATTAATTGCAAATAATTTGTTCATTTTCTTCAAATGTACTTTTGTAAATTTTGTTTATTTTTCAATGTAATCTAGTGACACTGCTCTGAAATTCGAACTTAAATGGATACGGATTTGAGTGCCAACGTCAGACCTCGTTCGAATTTGCCAAATTTCTACTTGCCAAAATATGTTCCCCTTAAAATATTCAAGTAGTAGGTAAAATAATACGTGCGGTGAGAAAAGAGAAGGAACAATTTAACAAAATGCAGTTCAGTGTGAAATAAAAGGCAATTTTATTTGAAAATGTTTGTAGTGTATCTGTATTTATATATTGGTGAGTTTTGTTTAAGGGCACATCAGACATTTATCTATTGTTACTGATTGAACGTTTTACGGCAAACATTTTGCAGCAAGTGAATATTTTAATAAAATCGAACGGAGGCCCGCACTTGGTGCTTGTAGTGGTACTCGAACTCATGCTCACCCAAATTCGAGTCGAGCGCTCTACCACTAGACCACACCAGCACTTTTACTTGATGTTGCTTCATGACTGCTAAGCAGGTATTTATAATTGTACCACCTATTTTTATGTGATGAAAGTTACCTCTATTAAACTATTTAAACCAATAATAACAATAACAACAACAACAATAATAATAATAATAATAATAATAATAATAATAATAATAATAATAATAATAAGTTCGAACTGCTTATCTGTTGCTTATGATCTTTTGAATACGATAAAAGTGTAACAAAAATTAATTTTCTGTTTTTTACAATATTCGCATTGAAATATTTTTGTTTTACTTCTATATTATTCAAAAAGCCATTGTACACATTTTTAATTAACATATTTTGCTTAAATAAAAAACGATTTTAAATATTAAAAATGTAATACTCACAAAAACTGCCTTTTATTTGTAAAATTTTGTTTTATTTTATGTAAATTAAATTATTGGTTTATTAATGCAATACATTAAACATTTGTAGAAATAGGTTGTAAGATAATTTTAATAGATTCTTCTAGAATTTACTTTTTAGTTTATACCGCTTGTTGTCTGTGTTGAGTAAACGTAATTCTCAGTTTGTCCTTTTCTTTTCTATCCAGTTAAGATGGACAAAATCATAGGTTGCCCATAACATCAGTATGGCGATCGATGTAAAGATATCAAGTTATTTATTTAGATCTACTAAAGACTCATTGTACAACAACTTATGCTCTTACACTAGATCTTTTACAGTCAGAGTATGTTTGGCTTTGTTTTATCTGTTTGTTTGAAAATTTCTCTTTTTTATCTATTTACAATTTCCACCTTCGACTGCCATTCCATTCTTCTCCATTAAAGTCACTTGCTTAGTTTGGCCCGTTTGTAATCAAATAATCTTTGCGGGTTTTTAGATGTTGTACGGAAACTATTTTCGACAGTAGACATTTTAGCAAAGTCGAACCTGCGATCGCCTAAGCGCCTTTAGTGAGAATCGGACGCTGAACCGCTAGATCACCATGTTAACAACATTTTGTTACAGTAATTTTTTGTTATTTAAAAATATTATATTACTTTAATTTGTAAAAATACTTACAGTTATAGGCGACTGTATTTTTAATACAAAATGCAAGAAAATTATTTTTTAAAGCACCCATTAGATATTTAATTACAATATTGAAATTAACAAAACAAATATGGAAAATAACGAATGAATTTAAGAATTGACAGTCCTGTGTTTTAACCATCATCTATTCTTAACATAAGCTACAGTTAAGCTAATAGTGATTTATTAATTACAATTCTTTTATTTATTTGTTTATTTATAATCATTTCATGGTTAATTAAAACAAGATTATGTTGTTTTAAAAGCATATCTTTGGTGTCAAAATCTGCAGGAATCAAACAAACTATCTTATTGAATGATATTGTTAATAATCATTTTAAATCCTGTATACAATTAACATCAAGGATTGAAGGTAATTACACTCATCCACTACATACAGCTTTAAACAAATCTAAAGTTTTTGGAAAAACAAGAAGAACTTATCTAAGCCAAAACTAATTAATACAAAAATTCATCTCTGCCATACTTATCCAAAATCAAACAAAATTGAACTTCTAACAAACATATCAAAGTAGGAATTATTCCACCAACTCATTTATTTGAACTAATTTGGACATCTTACAGCATAATGTAACTGTACCTTACAATGACTCATTCAAAGTATAATTTTGAATATACTTTTTTTTAAATCACATCTTTACTGTATTGACTATATTCATACTCATTAACATATATCATTCTATTTCATTTTGTTCCCGTTATTTGTATTACTACTTTTGTTTTAATTTTGTTTTTTTTATTAATGGTGAAAATGTATTTCTAATGAGATATTAAAGCTTAATGTAATAATAATAACAGTAATAATAAATATTTCAAAAAACACATTTGATTGAAATGTTGGACTAACAATCATACTTTTGTGCAAGTTGCAAAAATGTACATCGATGCAGTAAATTTGCACAAAAGGAAATGTTTGTTGTATGAGATGGCCTAAAAGAAACAAAATCGCCAAGATGATCCAGTGGTACAACGTTCTACTCAAACGTGGATAAGCGTAGGTTTAATCTCCACTACCGATACTAAATGTGCTAAAAATATTTTTCGTAAAACATGGATTTAAACTAAGAAAGTAATAGATACAACTTTTATAGGTTATAAAGGATAATTTTAAGATAATTAAAAATTCTATTAACAAAATTGAACAATGGTGTACTCATTTTAATCTCAATTTCATATACTTGAAGTGTAGGCTTGTTAAATTATAATCATGAAAAAAATTGAGTACCTATAACAAGATTAAATACCTTGGAAGTACACCTAAATAATATGCAATTGTGTAGAGCACGTATCGATGAAAGCCAAAACTTTGTTTTACAACACAAAAAGACTCAAATACTGAATATTGAATAGCTACAATAGTTAATTGTTTGTTAAATTTTGCTTTTATCCTTCAGTGTTTTAGTACTTATCTGCAATTTGTATAGATTTATTAAATGAATATTAGGTAACCCAAAAATATATTTCTTCCGTATAAAAGTTAACAGGAATTCGTGTATTTTGTTGTACTCAATAAAATTGTGAAGCGATATTTACATGAAGACTTGAAACCACTAACTTCATATGTAGCTTTTAAATCCGAGATTGTTCCTAAAAATGAAGACGGATTAATATTTTATTTTAATGTTTATTACTTTGAATGTCTTACAAGAAACATCTTTCAGCAGTAGATATTTAGCGAAACCAAACGTGGGCCCGCATTTTAGTGCCGGTGGTGGAATTCAAACCCATGCCCACTGAGGTCCAAATTCGAGCGCTGTACCGCTAGACCACCCCGGCACTATGAACATTTAAGCATGCCATACCTTTTTCTTTTTCTTTCCTTTTGTATAGCCATTAAATAGTTTTGGCATAAGCTGTTTAATGCTGGATGCCCTTCCTGCCGCAAACCCTCCTTCTTTATTCAGGCTTGATACTGGCTAAATTGGTTCATTTCTTAGGGTAAAGTTTAAGAATGCCATAGCAATACAGAATATTAATTAATCACAAATTATATAAAATTGAGCTTTTAACGTACCCAATAATGTATCACGTATTTGTACCTGATTTAAACTGTTACACATTTCGTTTCGTAATAAAACCATTTTATAATAACTCGGTCAATAAATAATGATTTTAAAAATTGGTTGACTTCACTTATGAACTTACTATATAGTATAAATGTTTATCTACAATTTATTTTATTTCTATTGTTTGTGTTATATGTTGTATTTATAATAACTAATAGTAAAACCGCCTTTATATGCTGGGTGTATCTCCATTGTAGTAACGAAGCTCAATGTAATAATGCTAACCATTAAAAAGTACCTAAAAATTAAATATTATTTTACATGAAAAAAGCACAATATATATTTATTTATAATGTACATATACACTTACTTTTTCTAACTTTTGTATTGTTTTAGATAATGCGTAATAATTTTAACTTAGTTCATTTAGTAATGAGAAATTTTTATAATTAATATTTTATTATTTACATCTCTATTATACACAACAAGCATTATATATGTACTGACATTTAAGTGTATTATTATTTATAAACAATTAAATGAACTATTTTACATTGAACAATAACACCCTTTCAGTAGTATTGTTTGTTAATCGACTTATTCATTAATGTTTTTGCTATTTGTACTCATTCATGTTGGCAAAAAATATTTAAACATTTGCGTTACGTAATTTATGAAAAGTATTTGTAAAAACAATTAGCCTGAACTAAAAAGTTTATTTTCAATATTTAATAACTTCGTTCCCGGTTTCTATCTACAACGTAGAATGTGCAATTTATTTAAAAAAATATTATTCAAATTAATCTGAAAAACTCATTTTAGTAAACTCAAATCTTTAAATAATAAATAATTTATTTTGTAGTGTTTTGTTATTGCCACAGATATTGATTAGATTGTTCCCGTTTGTAAATTACCTTATTTAAAATAACTATTTGTATATATTCCTAGTACTGCATTTAAATTGCAATTTGATTTAAATTTAAGGTGTGCATTTTAGTTTATTAGTAGTATTACTTAGTAAAACTACCAAATTTTTAAAAATATCTTCCATTTTTATATCTGGTTTTAGTTTACGAAAAAATAATATTACAGTTAGTCGAGTGGTATAACGCTCAATTCGGACATGAGTGGGCATGGCTTCGAATCCCACCACCGGCACTAAAATGCGGGCCCACATTCGGCTTCGCTAAAATATTGACTGCTGATAGATGCGTTCACCGTGTAAAACATTCAAAGTAGCAAACACAAATAAAAAAATAATAAATAAATTTGTTTTATGCAAATTAGACCTAAATAATCAAGTACAAGACCTATTTATTATTGTAAATTAATTTTAAAAATTAAAATAAATTTACGTTCTACTTAAACAAAATATTACTTAATTAACCACTAATGCTAATTGGTCAATAAATAAAACATTTTCCTAATGTAACATAACGTATATAAAAATAATTTTCTATCACATTTACGATAAAATAAAATTTTAATTTTAAAAAATAATCAAAACTTACCTTCAGTTTTATCTAATTAACATATGCATATTTTTTAACTTAGAAATACACAGTCTACATAATGTGTATATAATAGGCACTGTTTTATTGCATATATATATAGTAGGTGCACGGGTAGCTGATAATTATACACCAACTTTTTGTTTTAATCGGGGATAATTAGGTTTTTAACAAAATGTAAACATTTTACAATAATTTAAATCTTCATTATTTACAATTAAGTAAAGATAGATAAAAAAACCTATTTGCATTTTGAAGGCTTTTGAATAAATAGTAATCAAGTGCCTGTTTGACGATAGTCAATTGAAATCGAGGAAATCATACTACATAATTGTACCAGTACAATTTTCAACAAACTTGCTTGTTCACTTGAACATACACAAACAAATGCACATGTTTCAGCTACAATTAGCACACGCACTAAAATGCGACATGTCATATATTATTTATTTCAAGATTTTATTTTAGCTTATTGAAAATAAAGATATCTAAAAAAACACATTTCAATTTAAACTATATCATAGATACTTTTTATTGATTCTTAATAATTGTACTGACTATTTTAGTTCACTAGTTAATTACTTTTTAATTCTAATGTTTTTATTTGCATGTTTTATAATTTTAAAATGTATTTTCTGTTTAAACAACAATTATCAATAAATGTAAAATATTACTTGCTATATATTTATATATAATATTAAATAACGTTTTTTTATTAAAAATAATAAAGTTTCTTTATTTTTCACAATTTCATAATGTTATACGTATTTATAAATAATTTAAAATAAACTCGATTTTTATTTTATTATGTAAACATGTGACAACGGTGTCTTTAATTACTGATTCATTGGTCAGTTCATTTTAGCTAAATATAATATATTAATGTTAATTTAATCTTGACATACTCGTGCTATTAATGACTATATATATTCCATAAAAATTATTAGTTATCTTTTTATTTCTTATTATAATAATCAATTTATTTATGCAATATGCTTTATGTAATTAGGGTAGGTTTCAAGACTCTAATATATAATGGTTAAAATACTGCACTTTGTACAATTATATTAAATTGATAAACTTTTAATGTGACTAAATAAACACTGGCTTCTGTTTGTTTCCCTTCTGTTATTATAATCTGCATGTAGGTAATAACTAGAGCCTAATTATCGCTAATTCGACAACTATTTGGATTCGATTATTATTAACATCCGTATCTTTAAATACTAATTCATTGGTCAGTTCATTTTAGCTAAATATAATATATTAAGGTTAATATAATATTGACATACCCGTTTTATTAATGACTATATATATATATATATATATATATATATATATATATATATATATATATATAACTTTGAAGAAAATGATTTTTCGTTAAAATAGTTATTTTGTTTATTACTAATGCTTTTAATATTTAAATAACTAAATAATGTATTGAAATAAAATATGTGGATTTCGGATGTAAACCATTTCTGTCTTCGTTTACTTGAGCAGTAACAACAGAAATGATGTCTTCATTTATGTAGCCTTGATAACAATGTATATAAAAATACAATATTTAATTTAATATTTTATAATCAATAACAATTACATTTTTAGATATAAACTGTAACATATGCAAAAACAAACGTACTAACTTTTACAAAATAGTTTAACAATTTCGTTAACATATATTATACATTTTCGAGTATTTAGAATCAAATACAAATAAAAATAGTAACAATTCTAACGACTGTTGTAGCATTACCACTTTTATTCAGTTTCCAGTTTTGATAAATATAATTTAATGGCATTTAAAAAATCATCAAAATTTATTTAAATATAATGTTACTTTTCATTACATTAACACTAACTACTGAATTTTTTAACATTTTTTTAAAAGTTATAGGTTAGGCCAAACCATTTAATTCGTCGCAACCATTAAGTGTAGAATTACGTTTGGCTGCTTTAAAACATATTATTATTCAAAAATATGTTTTCATAAAATATATGGATGTGGTGTTGTATTTTTATAGTAATAAACTATTTAGCACTTAGTTTTTTAACTATTTGCTAACTCATTGTTACAAAAAGAAATCTACTTTTTAGTTAAACATATTTTGAAATAATGTCTTCTATACATATACCTAAAGTAGAATAACATATAAATAAATACTTTTATATATATACAAACAATAAAAAGTCTAGTAGTCATTAAAATATTTTTAAAATACAATTTAAAATTATAACTAACATCCACAAGTTATCACATCTGTAAAAAATAAAAGTTATTTTAAAATTAAAATTAATAGATTAAAAAGCAATTGGGAAATACTTAATTTTATTTTTAAACATATTATTAGAAAATTTATGTGAACATAATATAAAAATGTTCACAATAATTGTTGCCTTAAATGTTTAAAGTTTATATTCAAATAAAAAGCTATTTAAGTATCGGTTTGTATTTGCATATAGTTTAACTAACGGCACTGAATGCTGCTTGTGGCAAGTTTGATTAATTAAAATGTATTAGAAACAACTTAACCATTCTATTTTTAACATTTTCCGTCATAAACATATTACAATTATCAATTTTTCTTTTGAACAAACAAAACATTACATGTTTGCAATTCGTGAGTTGCATTCACTTGTTGGTTTAAACATTCTACTTTGTATGATTATGCTAAATTGATTGTTTTAACGTGACTGAATAAACGGCGCCGGTTTTAATTTCGTTTACTTTCTGTCATAATTTATGTGGGCAAATAACTAAAAACTAAGCATTGCTAATTAACGAGTATTGGATTCGATCATCATACAACGCCCGCTTACTAGTTAAAAGCTTATGTGAGTACATGGAATGTACTTACACTTTTCAAATTAACAATTTTAATTTTTTTGAAAATATTACTTACTTGAATTAATATAAATTTCTATAAAAAATAATTTAAAAATTGCATTTAAGTTAATTTTATTTATCAAAATAAAAGAAAGAAGAAATTAAAGTATTAACAATTACTTTACTTATTTATTAGCTAAATTATTTATCTCACATTAATTAAGTATTAATAACTAGAAATATTTATTGTATTTTTTTAACATTTGGCGCAATAATAAAAATTATTATTATTACGTATTGGTTGTCGCTGTAATGTTGTGTATTAAGAAAATTATAGTTATATTACACTTACTGCATAGAATTGCATACAGTATGAAAAACTGGGTTTTGTTTTTAATTATGTAGTTACTAGAAAGTTATGAGTTGCCTTAGTTTCTTTTTTTATAACAGCATATATACATATGCAATACTTTTATTTAAATGTAACAGTTATGTACGTTTGCGGTGCAGAAAGTTTGAAAATATAAGCATAATAAACAATAAATAATTTTTAAAACCAAATAAACTGTAATTCGACTTTAAACAGTGTTCCCTGCTAAAACTTAAACAAGTTTGCAGTGTTATTATTTCCAAGAAACTACTGATCTGTTACATAAAAATGGCGCTATAATTTAATTTTGTTGTAATATGTAAGCTAAAACCACTACTACTTCTATTGACAATAAGTTTTTGGTTGTAATAATAAATTATATTAAAAAGTACTTATAAAATATAGGTATAATGTCATTTGAATATTTTTTATTGAATTAATAAATATGAATTATTTAACATTCACCATCTATATTTTGTTTTACAAATTATAAAATGCATATGTTTTTGATATTTTTAAAAATAATTACAATTCTTACCCCATAATAGTATAATAAATGTAAATATTTTTATATTTATTGACATATTACAAAATTAAGTTGTTTGTCTATAAAACGTTTTCAATATTAATTAAAGTAAAAATACAACTTCTTAAATAATATATATATATAAAGTAAACACACAAATATAAAAAAAACTTTGTACGCACTATATAACTTAGCCTTATTAAGATGAAATTTACATCTTAGTAAAGTAAAAGGTAAACATTAATAGTATACTATAATAGCTATAAAACCTTTATCCAAGTATTAAATTACTTTTTAGTATTTTATTTAAGTAATAATGCTTGTAAAATTAAATATATACATACATAGGTGTGTGTTTGTAATTATTACAAGTAGTTAAATGTTTTCAAAGCATTTAAAAAGAGAAACATTTTTGGAAAAAATCCAGTTTAAATTAATCTAAATTAACTTATCGATTAACTATTAAAGTTAGAAAAAATTGGACGTTTATTAATTCTTATATATTTTTTATATTTCTGTTATTGTTTTAAGAAAAACATCTGTTAACAAATAGACATTTTAGCAAAACCCGAAAAGAATTCCGCATGTAGTGCTAATAGTAACAACTCTGGGTTATAAAAGAATTATTAAAAACAGTTTAATTATTTAATTTTTAATATGTTACTATTGTTACTACTTAGTTAATAAATATCAATAATTGTAATTATTAATTTTATTCCTTTAACTAAACAATAAACATATTCTCATTATTTATTCATTTATTTATTTATAAACAAACTTTAACACATCAATAGAGGTACACTCAGCATATACATACATACATAGCATATAATTAGTGTCATTAAACAAGACAATACAAAATAAAAGTACAAAATAAAAATTTCGATAAATCAATCAATTTATATAATTATCAAATGATATAAAGTTATCATCATCATATGTATTTATTTAACCAAAATTCTTGAATTAATATAAAACAACTGTTGACATAAATTTTTACATTAATTAGTAAACACATATCATCAATTTTATCAACGATAGATCTTGTTTTGAAAAATAATATTAGTAGCAATGACATATTTTCTGGCAAAATTTATATTAAAGCACGTTGAAATCAACTATAATAATATTTTCTTTTACGTTTAAAATGCTGTTTTTTAAATACATTTTTAAAAACATTATTAGGTACAAAAGAAAAATCAATTCTACTATTTGATTTTAATAATAATAACATAAATCTATCAAAATGAATTTTTATTATTTACTGCACAAAAAAGGAAAATAAATATATAAATATAAATATTATTATTTGTTTACATAATCTTAAATATATATTATTAAATAAAAAGATAATTGTAAATAAGAATAAGTTATATTTGTAGTCATGGTAAATTAGAATAGTGCAGCCATTATGTTGAATCAATAATGTTTGAATGTACTGAATAAACGTTGGTTTTAGCTTGCTTGATTCCTTTCGTCATTATAATTTATGTAAAATATAACTAACAATGCCTTTGTTGTTATGCTTACATTTTCACAAATTTTCCATTTTTAGTTAACTTATTTAATTGCTACTCCTAATGGAAAGAAATGACTACTTCGTCATTTCCTTAAATGTTTATTTTTCTTTGCAAACTGCAAAAGTGCGGTTAGAAAACCTAGTAGTCTTTCCGTATTTCCAGAAAGTGAACATTAGTAGGCTACATAAGATTTTTTGTAATATAAACTGGGGGTTATCGTGTTTTGAAAAAATAGACCATTTTTCTTTACAATAATTAATAATGTCATCAAATTGTTTGTTCCTTTCCAAAATTTCTATCCTTTCAAGAATATCTTTTTTGTTAAATTATGCGCCTAATATATAAAAAAATTAGCGTTTTATAAGTGCAAGACTAATAAACTACCCTGTTTACATTGCAGATATATTGATATTTAAAATCACGTTTTAGCGGCTATTAGGAATATAAAAACTTAATAACTTCTTATTTTACTTAATAAAGCCAAGTCCAATAAAAAAGACCTTTAAAATTTATTAAATAAAAGCCTTCCTCAGAATCTGAATTTTTCCGTCTTAAAAATTATAATGGTATATCTCTCTTCATTCTGGAGACTTGCGATTTATTTAAAGAGTACTTCAGTATTGTTTTATGCCCTGGAGACACTATTAGCTCTTGTTTCCCTAAAACTAAATCAGTTATTAGAAATCTCAGCATTTTTGTTGATATGGTTTTTAAACATTTTAAGCATATGACAATTACTTCTTGCGGGTCTAATAGTATTTGATCCAGAATGTTTAGGGAATATACTAATATATTAGCACCATGTTTTGTCTATTTATTTAATATGTCTTTAGTAGATAGAAGAGTACCGTAGGGCCAGTTTACAAAATAGACAGCAGGTTACTTCTTGAAAGCTATAAACCAATCAGTATTTTCCTAGTTTTTAGTAAAGTTTTAGAGAGACAAGTTAAAGGTCATTCCTGGGGGTACTTACTGGATAACAATTTAGTTAATCCAGCTTAACATAAATTTGTACTACAAGAATCCTGCCTGCACAACCTGTTACATTTTACTAAAAGGTTAATTAGCGCGTTCAAGCATTAACCTTCTGTCAAGGCAATCTACTTTAATTTTTTTTAAACTTTTGATAAAATACAACACTTTCTCTTAATAGCCAAACTTAATTCATTTGGTATTAGTTATTCCCTTATTAATTAGATAATGGATTTTTTTAAACCGTAAATTTAGCATTAGTCTTGGTTTCACCTTGTTATCTTCGTATGTGAGTACTTTTGGAGTATTACAAAAATTAATCTTTATTTTTAATAACGTTTGTTTATAATCTATCTTCAGTCGTTTTGTTTAACATTCTGCTTTATGTCGGACATTAACAACATTTACCAATGGTCAGTCAAAAACAAATGTAAGCACATAATTTTTGGGTAATATTCGGGCAAAATTCTTAATAATTGTGACAATCAGTCTATTACTGCAGTGAAAGTGGTTTAGCACTTAAGTGTTATTTTTATCCCTTTGTTGCTTTTTAAATTACACAAAAGCAGCTCAAACACATGATTTAATTAAACTTTTTAAATATAATGTAGGAAAAATTCTAATTGATTGCTTTTTTACTATTTATGTTATATAGGGCTCCATTTCAAATATTATATCCAGATTACTGCTTCATCCACAAAGGCTGATGTTTATCAAGTAGAAAACATTAAGAAAACTCCATCAAAACTTTTTCACAATGTTTAATTCAAATAGTACCTTAAGTGTTTGAAAATATTAAAGTTTTTCTTACTAAGTGATAGGCGACTAAGAGGCGACCTAAGTTCAGTTTAGCAGCTATTTAAATCCAATTGTATTCAATATTCAAGTTTCAGGTTTGTACAAGAGTTAAATAGGACAAAAACTCCTTTCAATACTCTGTTCAGGGTATCAAGCATCAATGAAAAATAAATAAATAAAAGATAGAAGTAAATTGCAAAAGAAAATTATTAGGTAAACTTGAGAAGGTAAAATTTGTCATATGCAGATTTGAACGCCTAAAGGGAAGGGGCTAAAACAACATGCGGGGGCAGATTATTCTATGCGGTGATAACTCTAAACAAAAAATGATGAAGTCCTAGTCGGGATTGAACTCGCGGCTTGGAGAGCTTAAGAGGGTGTCCTCTGTGGGAATCATGGGAGAGGGCAAACATGTGCTTAAAATGGGTAAAGTTTAGGAGTTTGAAAACTAGAATTAGGTCGCCCCGGAGTCTCCTATTTTTTAGTGGGAAGAGACAAAGCGCTTTCAATTGCTTGGGGGTAAGGAAGACTCTTTAGAGTACGTGGGAGTCTGGTGAAGCTTTTTTGAACTTTGTCGAGTTTTACTATATCTGCCCTTAGGATAGGCGACGTTACTTGAATACAATATTCGAAATGCGGCCTAATGTATAATTGATAAAGAAGTCGGGTACAGCTAGCTGGAATATTTCCTACATTACGCCTACAAAATTTTATAAGTCGATAGCAGGTTAACGATGCTCTATTATGGTGTGACAAGAAGCTAAGGGATGAATTGAAAGTCACACCAAGATCTTTCACCGTGTCAACCGTAGAAATAGTCTGAGCACTAGAAACAATATATCGGTTTCCTGAAGATTTTCCAAATGAGAAATGATTACATTTAGAAATATTCAGGGGAGCGCATTATTTTTAGACCACTGGAAAATGTTAAGAACATCCTGTTGTAGTTGTTCGGGGTTAGAGCCCCAGATTTTAACATCATCAGCATAAAGCAGGATATTGGATTGAACAACTGTGGGCAGATCATTGATATAGATATTAAAAGAAGGGGACCCAGGACAGATTTCTGAGGGACCCCCGAAGAGATTGGAGAAGGAGAGGAGGCTGCACTACTTAGTTTGACACAGAACTTACGATTAGTGAGAAAGTTACGTATCCAGTCAAGGAGCAGAGGACTTATCCCAAAAGCTTTTAGCTTACCGAGTAAAGCTGAATGCGGAACTTTATCAAAAGCTTTGCAAAAGTCGAAGTAAATTACATCGACTGATGATGACCGATCCAGCATGCCGGTAATGCTCTTTGTGAACGTCAGAAGATTGGAAAGACAGGATCTCCCAGACATAAACCCATGTTGGCCAGAATTTATTAGGTTGTTCGTAGAGATAAAGTTAACCAAATGTGATTTAATGATTTTCTCTAAGATTTTGCTAAAGCCGGATAAAATACTGATCGGCCTGAAACTTTCCGGCTTGAACTTGGAACCGGACTTGTAGATAGGCCGAATATTATTCAGGAGTGAATGGAGTCTAAAGCTTTTAGGCCGCCTGAGACATGCCACGGATTTACTACGGAGATCTAAATAGCGGTAGAGGAAAATGGGGAGACCTGTCGACTTCCACTTATTAAAGGCAATATTGCGGGACTTAATTATGCGGATAATGAAACGGGGAATTCTGGGTTTTGGAGGGGATGGGGTATAAAATGGGATAAAACGCTTAATACCTATTCGGGTGATGTAAGAGAAGTGGTCATAAAAACTGTCTGTGTCCTTAGTGGAGAGATCCCAGGTAACACTCCTCAAGTAGTTCCTAAAACTTACAAAATTAGCACGGCGGAAGTTAGGGGCGGGCGAAGACGTATACTTCAGGCCTGTTGCGGATGAGGGAAAGTGAGCTGTAAAAGAAAGAAGAGCATGATCACTCTTTTCTAGGTGTGGTAAATGATGGATGCCGTCGATCAAAGAGGCTTTGTTTGTGAGAACTAGATCTAGGCAAGATGAGGAGCTACCAATCCTAAACCTGGTAGGGGAACGAACATGCTGGGTGAGAGCATGTTTTATATAAAAAATGAAGAAGAGTAGAATCGAAGGACTTAGAAGAGCAGCTGAGCGAGTTCCAGTTAATAAAAGGGGCGTTGAAGTCCCCCATTAGAAGATGGTAGTCGTGTTTGGACGCTAAAGTAGAGTGGAGTTCCAGAAATAGGGAACGGTTGGAGGCTTCAAGAAGCGCTGGGGGACGGTAAAGGATTGAGACGAGGATGCTCTCGCCTGAGGAGAAAATGATAGCAACTGAGAGAAGATCATACCCTTGATCATGAAGATCAGAAGAGGGTTGGGTGGTGAAACTGATATCCTCTTTAATGTAGAAAAGACATCCCCCACCTCTGGAGCCCTTAGAGTCAAACCGGATAATATTATAGCCATGGATTAGCAATTCATTATCATGTATATCATCCGACAGTCATGTTTCTGTAATTCCGATAATATGAGGCCTTGAGACTTTGATTAGACTGGTTAGCTCAAAAAGCTTATTCGAGAGGCTAAACGCATTGGTATAGAAAAAACTTAATGAGACGGGGTTGATGAGGAAAGTAGCGCACCTGTTTCTTTTAGTCGATGAAGGAAAGAGACGCGACTCCGGGGCGGAGGGGAAAATTCTGAAAGTTTATAATAGGAATTGAGGTGTCTTTGAGCTTAAGGGGGTAAGTTTAACAATAGAGATAGCCGAAAGTTTCGGGCAACTGTTTTGGGCTAAGGGACGAGGTTTACCCAATCTGTCAGACATAGGATGGTCCTTATGTAGACAAATCCCGGGAAAATTATTGCGAACAGAGGGCCAGATACTTAGGATATCGCTTATAGCGTTGGGAGTGCTGCTGACTATGATTGGGGGAAGGAGTGAGGGCGCTTACACGTCATACGGGAAATTTTTACCTCAGGGGACGATGGTAGACAATAATTAACGATCTCGGAGATGATATCTTTATAGTTAGTTGCGGTTTCGGGAATTCCTCTAATTATTAGGTTGTGATCACGTCGTCTATCAGCTGCAAGTTGTTTAGCAGCACAAAGGATTTCGTCCTGAGAGAGTCGGAGGACGGCTTTAGATGTTGTAAATGGGGGTTCCTTAACTAAATGGGAAAGACTCTCTACTGAGTCTTTTAGCAGTCTAATTTCTTTTGTTTGATTAGAAATAGAGGTCGAAGAAGGGGGATCCTTGACCAACAGGGAAAGACTCGCTACAAAGTCATTGAGCAATCTAATTTTTTCTGACTGTTTTGAAGTAGAAGTTGAATAGGACACATGAACAGCCGCGACAAAATGTTTTAGATCTAGATTGCTGGACTTGATCTCATTGACTAGCTTAAATAAATCCGATAAAAAATCAACTCTGGGTTCCTTAGACCATAGACAATTTATACAATAGAGGTTTTCGTCACTATTGGATAACTTTAGATATAGGGATTCCGAAAGACCAGTACAGTTTTCGTGAAACCAGGTGTTACACCCAGAACAAAACATACCAGTCTTTACAGACTTACTACACCCACGTCTTCCACATAGTGCTGTAATAACCTGTAATAACCTTAGAAAACAATGTTATAAGGTTTATAAGTTAAGAACCATTACAAGTTTTAGAAAGCATTACTTTTCGCATAAAATCATTACAGCACAGAATAAACCGTAAGATCTCATTGAGATCTCGGCCCTGATTGCCTTTGATTTAAATTGATTCGGATAATTATCAGCACCCCAGCTAATTTCAATCAAAAAAAGCTCTTGTGTGATTTAAATTATCGTTTTGAAATTTATTATTACAAAATAATTCAAAATTACATACCAATACTGTTTATCAACCGGAAAACAGGACACAATATACTCAGAGAACCACAATCACGTCAACAACAAACGTGTTAAATTCAAATACAAAAAGACGCTTCAAAGCAAAGTTCAAATAAAATCAAAGTTATTTAAATGTATAATAATATAAAAATTGTAATCGAAATAAAAATTAATAATCATTTTAAATATTTTATTCCAACAACGTAAGCTTTCTGGTCACATAGTACACTGACGGTCAAGTCACGTAAGTTAAATTATGATAAGTACTTACTCGTTTCCTTCATCTAACATATTTTTTCAATTTTTTATTATTTTATTGTGCCAAATTTTAACTAATTTTTATCTCCCCTCCAAGTTTTAAATTTTAGATACATTATAAATCAAGGATTAAAAGGATATTTTTCCATGCACCTTGTATACCTATCCGATCCTGGTTCTGACTACGTATGGCTAATTAATATGTATAAAATTCCATTCTTATACAATCTAAAACCCAACAGTTTTGTACTAATATCACTTTAAATTTATTAAATGTAAATTCTATGGTTTTAATTAAAAAGATTTATATTTCTTTATTTAAATTTTATTTAGTTACTAACAGTTATATTAAATATAAAGAATAATAAACAAACAAGATAGTAGATTATTTAATAATTTTTAAGTTTAGTTTAAGGATATTGAAAATTTATTATAACGTTTTCCAAAATCAATGCATATATATTTCAAACAAATAAATATTTACATTAGCATTTATAAACTATAATTATTAAAAAAATTAATTTAATTTTTTTTGTATTTTTATTTATAAAACAAAAATTGTAAAATTAAAAAAATAAAATTATTTAAATTAATTGTTACTGTGTGTCACAACTTTGTTTGAATCAATCAGATTTTACTCTGTTTAGCAAAATGGCGCACCAAAGTTTTAATATATCTGTTGTTCCCATTCGTTCAACTGTCCGTTGCCAAAGCTAGTTATACCCGTTGTTCAGTTGTCTTGGAAAAAATAACTTTGTACAATTTAGTTTTTAAGAATTTAATTAATTACACGCATACTGAACACATGGAAGGTATTAAACCATAGCACTCATTTTTTAAATTATTAGTAGTATTCATGGACCATACCAATCGTTCTGTAATTAATAATCAGTTGAGGAGACCGCGTTCGTCTCATAGCAAGCCCGAAGTATTTTGCGATATTTATTATTAATATTTTTTTTCAGTGGCAGAAAACTGCAATACGAACTTGTGGTCATTGGTCAGAACAATTGAGCTCAAAAGGAAAGATTTATTTTTACAATTGCATGACAGAGGTTTCGCAGTGGCAGAAACCTCTTGAGTGGAATTTGCCTGATATAAGTAAAAAGGATATTCTTAAATTGCAAAACGGTGTCAGAGATGGTGAAGGTTTGTATTGAGATATAGTAATTTTTCAGAACACAATTTGAAGCATATGTATCAGCATTTTGGTCACGATAATTACAAAAATGATCGTTCAGTTGACGTTTTTGATAATCACAAACGTGTCAAACTAAACCATGTAGACGTTCGTAAACCCCATTCTTCACAACTTGAGGCTATACACTCTAAGTGAGTTTTGCTATTAATTCTATTTTAGTCATTTGAATAAGTTAAATTATCCAGTCAATTCTTTGTTTAATAATGTGAAACTCGACAGTCAAAGTAAGTTTAAAATTGGATTTTTATTATTGACTAACTTTAGATCATGAACATTGCAAGAAAACGAAGTTAAGTAGTCAGCCAATGCGCCTCAACACTAACGACGATATGGATATATCTCCCAACAGTTCACCCTTATCAGACAGTTATTCTAATAGTAAAAGTCAGTCACCTCAAAAGCATCAACCTATGCCGTATGCGTTTCAAAAACCTCAGGTCTTTGGTCCTAAATTGTCAACAAATTCTAATAACAGCTTCAATCCAGGTAAAAATGTGTAATAGAATTATACCATTATCTAGTGAAAATACATATTCCGATTAGTGTCCTAAACATACAAGTTTCGCTTTTATATAATTAAATGAGTTGTAAACGATCGACTGATAACAATTAGTAGTGTGTATGTAGTTTTTTATCAGAAAGTTATTATGCGTTATATTTTGTCTAGAATTTGTCCACACAACAACCCTTCGGATTTGTGGACTTAACTTGCAACGTGTTTGACGTCTTCAAGCGATTTAAGACTGTTTAGTGGATTTCGTTCCAGTCTTTCATTAAAGGTGTTAATGTGCGTTAAATTTTCTTTGATTTAGAAAAGAGTGGTTTGTATTGTAACCGATTTATTGCCGAATATTTTGAATTACTCATTTACCACTAGTATACATACGTATAGTATGTAACCATTTTAAATGTAACAACGTATCATTCTGTTTAATTGATTTTATCTTCTCAAGATTTGAGGATACAATTCCTATCAACTCACGTACATTTTTTGCTAATACACGTTTATAAAGTAAAAGTTTTTCTTTATTTACGGACTGTCCAAACATGGTTCTTTTTAAATTTATAATGCTAGTTTTAATTATTCAAATGTTTTTTGTATCCATATTAAACAGTATCAACAACATTGTGTCAATTGGTGGATGCAATTAGAGCCTCAATTGATGGTTTTCTTGATCAGTCTCCCAGATCAGCATCGTTGCAGTTAGCTGATCGCGTATCCCCGTCTTCGAATGGCGCTTTGTATTCTGGTTTAAAGACTGAAGAATCAAAGCCAGTTTTATCGACGGTGCCTAATGTTGATGGTAAATTTGTAAAAAATCAGGACCTATCTCAGTTATCAACACACAAAATTGGTTCATCTAATGTGTGTGGCGTTTATTCACCAAAGCAGAAACCAACCTTATATACAAAAAGTTTCAATTGTAATTCTAGGGTATGTTTAAAATGTGTCAGATTTTTAATTAAATTGTGAAGTCAACTTTGTTAGAATGGTATAAATTACCAATTTACTGATTACATTTATTGTCCTTAAGTGGACTCTAGTAATAGCCGTTCCATGAATCTATCCTGATTGTATATAGAATCGTGTTGGAGGTTAAATTAGGCTTTGGGTTGATGAAGTAAAGGTGAATGGGAAATGCACTATCTGCTTTTTTGTTTCATTTTGTAAGATAAGACTAAAGAACGTTTTACTCTAAGTCATGAGTGTATAAATCGTTCACAATGGGAAGTGCTTATTTGCCATGCAAAATTACAAGACAAGTTAAAACTTTTTAATAAATTCTGTTGGATATTTTCTTTGGATGTTTTCAGTGATAATGGGGATTTGAATATAGATGTACACATGATTTCTTTGAATTTGTAAGAGTAGGATTTTGCATTCCACATTAAATTAATAATCTGATTGCTTCAATATTTTGATAATATAATGATTTTATGGACGCTTTTAAATTCACGGTAATATATATATATATATATATATATATATATATATATATATATATATATATATATATGTAGGACCTGCTGGAAGGGTAATGAATTCTAAACCCTTTTTATCCAGCAAATGTTCAGAAGATTTTGTTGGCATTCTATAGTGTTAAGGTTTTGTAGGGTTTATGGGTTAGATTTCTGTATACGTTTTCTGATATCATAATATTAAGTTAACATGTATTTAAAAACGAGTTAGTTTTAAAAAATTATATGCTTTATTTTAGATTAACCACTCTTCCGAATTCCAAAAAGACTATAATGGTCCAAGAAGTGATTATCCAAATTCGCTTACTAAAATGGATCGAGTTCCGACAATACGAAATAATCAAATTATCTCCCCCAATATTGTCAGTCCTCACAGCTCGAATACAACATTAAGCCATACGAATACTCCAGTACATGCCAGTTTGCGTGGTTGTACGACACCACTTCATCAATCAGATGAGATGCAGGATGGGTTTCCTCGTAAAGGTTTTCAGTCTCTTACTAAAAACCGAATTGAAGCTTCTCCTAAAGTATTCACTCATAATTCCAAAGAACATCCATCCGAAACCGATTCTACCTTGAATTCATCCCATGATCCATTATTAAATCGATTACGTGGTATGTTTTCTGTGTCACGTATTTTTGTGATTTCAATTAATCTGAATTATGAATAATACATATAACTATCTGCACTGGTAAATGAAGCAAACAGCACCTTTCTTTTTATTTGTGCGTTGATCGATGCACTGACATTTGGGATGATTCTGAGGATTTGAGTAAAGCTTAGAGGGTCTCAATTTCCAATTATACTAATATTCCTGATTGTTCGTCCTTGTATTGCATTCTGAACTAGGTGCCAATATGCATCTAGATTAATAACAGCAGGGATCGAGTGCACAGCGGTATGATTAAGCTTCCGCTTTGGTGGGTGTGTAAAGGGGAGACCGACCCTACTTAGTGCGTCCACAGATGGTGGATAGTGGAATGACCTTTAGCAATAAAGGTTGGCTGTGAATAAGGCTGTGCCGTGGACCAAACAAATACTCAGGCGTTTAGGTCGTTAACGCATTCATTTTGGTTGATGACGTGGTCACCTCTTCATTATTTCCCATATTTATACGACATGTAGAACGATCGATTTCAATGTCTTGGCAAGCGTAGACAAACGTGGAAGAATAACAAAGTTTCTGGCTGGTAGACGGCATCCTTGTGACGTCGCCACTGTTTGCAAAGATTGACGAGGCCTGATTTTTTGTCAGGGTTATCTCCTTAGCCCAAGGGCTACATATGATAATGCATACATTTAGATACCTTTTAAATATCCTGTGTATGTTCGCACCCACCCGCTGCAGCGAAGCCCAGTTATACCGCTGTGCACTCGACCCTCCTGTTATTAGTCTAGATGCCTAGGGGCACTTAGTCCAAGATGCACCACGTGGAGGACTAACAGTCAGGAATATCACCATCATTGGAAATTGAGACTTTATAAGCATTACTTAAATCCTCAGGATCATTAGCATCCAAGAAGGCGACAACGGTTACCGGTGTCACCCTGAGTATTATCACCAAGCAGCCCTATTTAGGGACAGCACTGCTAGCTCCATCCGGAGAGGAGCCTAGAAAAGGTGGTTTAAAAATTGCTTGTCTTCTCACCAGGATGGCTGACTGCGGCTAACTGGTCTATATAGTTGCGGTCGAAACTCTTAAAAAAACAAATTAAATGCCATGGTCAACAGGTGAGATACTGATGACCAAATTCAAAAGACACCATTCTCAGCTCAAACAAGGCACCATGTAATTCGCGATAATGCATCAGTTATTAAATCTAAGATTTGCCCATTTGTACCGGTATGTAAGCATGCACCCAGGGTATTCAACAACAAAAGTTAGTGCCAATGCCACATCTTCATTAATTCCAAATTTGCATAGCATTTCTAATAATTCCTTTCCATTGTTCACGATCTTTGGAGGCTTGTAGGGATCTGCCATTGTTTCGAAGATAATGTGCTGACAAAGATTGTGTGAAGATCGTCCCGAACAGCATCCATCCAAGTACGTTTCTGGCCCCCTTTCCTTTTCTGATCGGTATTCGGGTAAGCCAGGGTTTCGATACGTGAGATCGCATCAGGATTTCTACGAAGAACGTGCCACGATACTAATGAAGGTATCTTAAGGTATATGTATATCATATGTAACCCTTGGGCTAAGGGAGATAACCCTGACAAAAACTTAGGCGGCCTCGTTAATATTTGCACACAGTTGTGCCGTATACTAGCCAAGAAACTTCGTTATTCTGTGCTTGTTACACTTCTCAAACCATCATCGATTGTTTTAATATCATACAATTATAGAAATAATGAAGAGATGGCTATCTCACCAAGCACAATAAATGAATAATCTACAATGGGATTAATATGTATTATTAAACTCTAAATTTTATTGTAAAAATTATTTAATTTGAAATTTGGACAGATCATTGTTTTTACCTGGGTGGTTGTGTGGTGATTGTATCGCTTTCATTTTTGTATTAAATTTTTATGTTCATTTGATTTGTTTAGCTGATGAAGTTGGTAGTATTGATACGCGTTCTCAAAACACACAACTGAACGATTTGGTACAGGTTTTGAAGGTTGCTTTACAGCAAACAAATCAAACACAACCATCTTCGAGTGGTTCACGGAACGTTAGTTCACGAACACTTAATCCGCATTCTGATGATCTCAGGGCTTCAACTTTAGATCAGAAGCGTGAGTATATGTTTTGGAGATGTTTTAATCTTTTGAAATAATAAAATGAAAACGTACATTGCTGTTATCCTCTGCATTCGTTTAGCCGATGTTTAGTGGGTTAGTAATCGGCACTCCTATTGAGGAATACAAGTTTGGTTTCTATGCCACATCGTCACTAGCTGTAAACGCCATTTCAGTTTGACATTAGAAAGCTGTTATAACACTACTTATGCAAACATGGTACTGCCAGTTTGTCCAAACCTGAAGCAGAACAACTGGGAGTTCCACTCAGCTCGTTGCTAAGACGGTTTTACTGATTAATCCACTTTTTTACTTGTCTAGCATGGGGATCCTACGGAGAAAATCGCTAGCTTGTTTATTCGTAGGATTGAACAAAGCACATGAGTCCCGAACCACTACTAGTTTTAGATTTAGGCAACCTACATTATATATATATATATATATATATATATATAATATCAATGTGTATGGAAAACTTGCCAAACGAATGCTGTTCGGGACGATCTTTACGTTATTTCATCCAGGACTTTATCTTGGAAACAATAGTTAAGTCGATGGACTGACATCCCTACACGCCTCCGAAAACCATAAATAATGGAAGGGGATTATTTGAGATGCTATGCGTATGTGGTATTAGTGAAGATGTGACTTTGTCACTAATTTTTGTTGTACCAGCTAACGGTGCAGTTAATTGTACACAAGTCTACCGTAGTTGGATTGGTAAATTCTGTTATAATGTAATAATTAATGTTGATATAACGACCAATTTTACTCTTTGATTTTTACAGATAATTCTCAGAAAGATACTTCGTATAAACAGCAGTCTGGTGGATTGCGAAATAGGTGCGTATATTACTTTATCCGTTGCTCACTATCACTGTTGTGCCTGTCATTTGTTTGATTTTGTGCATTTTTTTTTACAAATTTTTGTTACAGTTTCACTGAACAGCACTATTCCACTTCGGATTCCCATTCAAATACCCTTCCCGAAATTTCTCAATCTCCCAAGGTCAATTATTCTTCGGCAATGATAGCCAACACTCAACTTTCTTCCAGTCGTTTTGAGTCGCTGTTGCCCTCCGACTCCAGCAAAACAGTCAGTCCGACTTTTGCATCCACGTCCGAAGCGTTGACCAAAAAACGCACTCCTAATGAGGCAGGTGTCGATTCGACTGTCTGTTGTACAGAAACCCAGCTGACGAGCAGTTTAGATAGTTCAGAAATGCGGGCGTTTGTCGAACCTTTGCTCGTCACTGTCTATTTGGATGAAAGCTTGCAACGCATGGAACAAGAGGTAGGATATTGTATGAACTAAGTACAAGTAAAATAATTATTTTTCTATTTAAATTTTAAACTGTTTATGAATATAACGTGTGTTTGTTGTAGGCCCATATGGAAGCCAAAAATTTTGACAGGCTTCAGAGTGTGTTGTATGCAGAACTTTCGGCGGAATCTAAGAAGTTGAGGGCTTTGGTGAGAATCAGTGAAGCTAAGTTGGCTATACACGAAGAAAAGTGAGTTTTATTGTTTATTGAAGGTTAAAAGATGAAAGCTTGACTAAGACATTTTTTCAATTTCTGTTATTAGATTTTCTATTGTATGAACAGCTGGGATTATTGATAGTTCATAATAATCAATTATTTGTCACCACATTTAGGAGTTTGATAAGAAGTATAACAGTTGCACAATGTTCTTGTTACTTGGCTAGGGTTTTATATGAATAGAGGTTTCTGCTCATCATAATGGCAGTACAAAAGTATAGAAACCAATGAAAGATGAACATTTTCTCCATTAGTTCGCATAGTGCTTATGTACGCAGCTGAATCATGAACCCTTACAGGGTCACAGATGAAAAACCTTGACAAATTTGAAGTAAAATGTCTCAGGTACATTTGGCATAACACCCATTTCGCATCCTCGGTATCAAAGAATTGGACGAAAAAGATCAGCAACTCGAAATGACATGTAATTCCACGAGTATATAAGCATACAAAAAATACATAAACTGTATTTTCAGATTTTTGCACACCATATGTTGATGTATGGGTAAGAGAGAACATTGACATTAATCAGGCGCATAATGGCGCCACGTAAATTGTCTGTTAGCTATAACATTCGTAATACTATGTTCTACATTTTACTAAATGTTTTTATCTCCATCTAAATTTCAAAAATGTAGAGGTTGTTAATGAAGGACAATAATAATTCTGTGGAAAAAAATTGATTGCAGATGGAAACATGAAAATGCAGATCTTTGAGCGGTTGCATATCACAAAGAACATCGCTTAAAATCATTTGCAGTTTGTTCCTTCTTACTGGTAAAATTGACTATAATATTTTGTGCTGCTGTACTGTATTTATGTACTCCTGTTCTAATTTGCATTACAACAATAGTTAGTGGCAAAATAACATAAAGTTCGTATAGCATTTCGAATAATCCCCTTCCATTGTTCACAGTTTTAGAAATGTAATCTATTAACTTCATTGTTTCTAAGATAAAGTCACGGAAACAATGTCTAAGTCGTTATTATTGTAACACTGCTGTTATTTGGTATGGTGTCGAGCTCTTCTATCTTCTATGAGATATTATTCCCATTAAAATGATCTGGTTTTGTATGCCTAATCGAACCAATAAAATGTGATGTTCTATTTGTCAATTTGATATTTTAGAAAAAACGCACTGCAACAACTGATGGACACTATAGAAGTTCGCAAACATTTGCCTAATTTGTCTTTCGTTGACGATGCGTTGTGAATCTGTTACTCTTCCAACTGACCGTTCAACATGTGAACCGACTGCTTTTTTTAAGTCGAAATCCTCTATTCTTTATTCTGTGATTTTCCACTGTGTTGTGATTTCTTGTGTGTGTATGTGCTTGTACTCGGTTGTTATTTTACTATTTGTTCGAACCTGTCTAATGTTAACTTTTTTATTTTCATACAGCTTTCTTCGATTTACAGCACAGACCAGTACAGTAATACAGTAGTGTGCTACTGTGTATTATTATTCTTTTCAGTTTTTTGACAATTTGTACAGTTGTACACTGCTAAAGCACGCATTAGATTTAATACTTTGGTAATTATGCTTTTGTATATATACACGCATATATATATGCGAAAAATAAATAAATTATTATAACGAACGTTTTTTATAAAAGAAGTTTTATTTGAATATATATATATATATATATATATATAAATCATATAAGCGCATAACAGAAGTGAAAAGAATTGTAAAGTATGGGATAGGAAGTGGTCGATTTCAAAAAAACGTTGCTTGATGTGTGAGGGAAATATACGTGGCTCACAGCAGTTTTGGATTTTTCACATATAGACACAATTGAATTGCATGTGTTGTGCGTAATTAGGAGTGAGTGTAATTATCACAATTGTGTCACTGTACACACGATATTCTGATGGGTAGATGATCAGTTTCTGTATAATGGTCAACTGGTTGCAGTCTACGAAAGGAGAAGACAAATTAACATTTTAAAAATCGTATTATAGTTGATACCAACATCTTTCTCTTCATTTTTGTGTAACTATCGTTATCCATTGTTTCCATGTTATTAAAAAAATCTAATAACCTAGTTTTTCTGGGTCAGATGGTATACCTCATGAAACGTCGGATAGTAGCACGATGCACCTTCTCGGTGTACTGTCATCAGAACAACAAAAAACCAGTCTAGGTTTGGTCGATTCATTAGTCTAAAAATTAAACATTTTGGTGAGCTTATATCCACTTTTGAGTGCACAGTGGTATGCCTTGGCATATGAGGATCAATGTAGGTATACCTAGTCTAGCCATTCGCTAATGGGCTTCATCTTGTCGCCAATATACCTCATTGGCTTTTTAACGTTTGTTGGATCTAGGGAGACAGACACATAGTGACAGGCAAGTGGTGCCAACATGACCAACTCACCGTATCATTGGTAACAAACATCATTTTATTGGGTTGTGGCGAAAAGGATTTGGCCAGATCGTGCTCGCCGGCCAAAGGACAATCCACCGGTACATCGATGATTTGGGGCGACGTCGACCGGATGATGGACAGGGGCAGACATGCCGATTGGGAATGGATGCGCGACTGGTTTGTGCGCATCAGATGCGCGACGAATTCGACTGGACCGTCGCAAACGACCAGGTTGAGTGAAGTGCTCGGTTCGCGGAATATCTGTCGGCGTTGAATTTGGAATGCGATAATAGTGATAATAATAATAGTAATAGCCTACCGATGTTTAGGGCAATGACGAATAGTATCCATTCGCCTTTGTGAATGGATGCAAATATACATCCCTTTCTAGATTCTACGTTTACCAGATGTGACTATGTCACCAATCAGGATCTTTAAATGTTTGTAATCTCTACCACGTGAGCTTGTTCATTGTCAAAATGTATGCGTCATAATTAATCTTAATTTATTTATTTGGTTTTTACCGCTTAATAATAATGCCAGTGTGACGTAATCATCTCTTCATTATTTCAATATTTGTACAATATATCAAATGATCAACTACCATAGCTTCATAAACATAACGATCGTAGGAGGATTACGAAGTTTCTTGACTGGTCGAAGGCATCATTGTTTACAAAAATTGATGAAACCGTGTTATTTTTGTCAGTAACATTATGCTTTCCAATTGCATCAATACCGAGGTGGCTAAAGTGCTGTATTAAATGCTTTTTCCGGCACTAAATGTATTGATACGAGTAATAATCACAGTGTAGGCAGTAGGCGTCGTAAATTACATTCCGCCTTGTTTGAGCTCGGATGGTTTTTATGTATTCGGCCATCAGAATCGATCCTGTTGACCACGGTATGAAATTGGTTTCTGAGAGTTTCAACCGCGACCAGCTATTCTGACAAGAAAACGAGCAGTGCTGTCCCCAAATAGGGCTGCTTGGTGATAATACTCAGTAGGACACCGACAACCGTTGTCAACACTTTAACGCCTGAGTATCTGTTTCGTCTACGATTGCTTATTTGACAGAGTCTTATTCACAGCTAAAGGCCGTTGCACTATCCGCCACCAAATGTCGACCTACCTTGAGGGCCTCGTCAAGTGTCAGTCCCATCATCCACTGTCCATTGACCTCGAGCAACCTCTGCCCCAAACGAACTCTTCCATCTCGTCCAATGGCACCACTTGGATCGACTGACGTTACAAAAATGCCATCATCATCACTGTCCATCAGATTGGACAACTCCAAACCGAACGAGTTGGTGGGCATAGTGCGGTTGGGGTTGAGTCCGCCGGTGATGTGCATGTCCAGGCGCTCGTTGGGTTGTTTGAATATGGCGATTCTCTGTGGACCAAGAAAAATGACAAACGTTTGATAAGATAAAGACAAAAAATTATTTTGGGTGGTGAAATTCCGGTAATATTCTCGGAACAGACAAGTTATGCATACTGATATATGCGGGATACGACGTAGGCATGTCTAGAATAGTAACAAAATACTCTTATACTGCATCTAGCCATAAGCCTTTGAAATGCTGTTAATCCTGAGAAGTTGACTAAGTCTCAATTTCCTTAATCTAAACTAGCACAGACCACGGACCCAATATACGGATAGGCGGATAGGCGTAAGGTACACAATCACAGCTCATAAAGTGATATACACATACCGTATGTAGCCTTACGCTAAGGTAGATAATGCAATTAGTCTTTGTGAACAGTAATGCCTTCGTCCACCTGTCAAAAACGTCATTCATTTTCTACGTTTGTTGCACATAGAAAATCATGGGAATTGATTGTTTGATATGTTCTACGAACATGGAATTAATAAGCAGGCGATTGTACCATTATTTTCTGGTATATAATGATCACACTGGTTGTATTTTTCGTATATTCATCTCAAAGACACAAAAGAAACTTTGTAGGCACAAAGTTCAACGTAAAATTCTTTGTCCTTCAGACGGCTCAAGTATTAGTCACGGTTTATCTTGTCTGATCGAACTGGAACATTTACTTCGAGGAACGATAGAAATGAAAATAATTAGCTTAAAAACTTGTCACATTACCTTCAATCCAGGTGGTTGTGGATCGCGCCGAACTTCGAGCTGGAGCTCGTTGGTGGGTTGGATTAGAGCTTGGACTGCTTCGTCGTGTGTGGCATATCGTAGATCGATGCCGTTGACTTTAAGTACACGATCGCCAATACGAAGACCGGTCTGTTGAGCAGCGCCCTCGTCCGAAATCTGGAGCAGCCAATTTGGGAGGAAATACGGGAAGTTGTGTTTATTAGAAAACGTGAAAGATTACATATATTATGGATCAAAACAACCACAGCACAAGTAAGGTGGCATAACTAGAGTGTAATGTGTGAAATTGGAAAATTTTTAAGAACCCAGCGAGACCGGTCATAATTTATAGATTGGAGTATTAAGGAATTCCAAGAAAAGAATCAACTCAGTGACAATTGAGATGATGTAATGGTTGTCCAAATTGGACAGGATAAACACGGTGAAGTGAATTTTTGCAATGAATAAAAAACCGACTCTGAACAAAGATAAAATGATCGGATTGTGAGTAGTTAGACATAGAGGAAAAGGGGTAGAACAAAATGGACAAAACTAACCAGAAACAAAGCTGTAAACGAAGAAAAATAAGACCGATACATTCAACATATCGCATATTATTGTTTTTTTAATTGTATGTTTGTTACTTTAAATATTTTACAAAAAACATCTTTCAGCAGTGGACATTTTAGCGAAGCCGAACGTGGGCCCGCATTTTAGTGCCGGTGGTGGGATTCGAACCCATGCCCACCGAGGTCCAAATTCGAGCGCTGTACCGCTGGACTACCCCGGCACTTCTAACTGACTCGATTATTTCGAAAAACGCATTGTGGACTACAATCTTTGTATTTATTTTTACTACTTTGACTGTCTTGACGGGAAACATTTTAGCTAAACCGAACGTGGGCCGGTGGTGGGATTCGAACCCAGGTCCAAAGCGAGCGCTGTACCGCTAGACGACCTCGGTGATTTCCTTTGTATTACAAAATAAATAACACACATGCATTTATAATTCCACCGTCGAGTGCTTTATAGACCAGCATCATACCTTTGAAATGAATATGCCCGGTTCGTTTTTGACACCAAAGGGCAAACAATTGTTGTCCGATCCACCGCAAATTCCCAAACCCAGCGGTCCACCGTCGATGCGGATGCGGATCAGATCGACAGCCAAGCCGTTCTCCGTTCGCAACCGGACGTTCGACAGACCGTTGTGCAATTGGGATGACGGCGGTGGTTTGCGAAAAAGCTCGGTGGGTGTCTTTGCGTAGCCGTTGGCTGTTTGTTATTAACAAAAAAATATTGATATCCTACTTAATATGTGGTCTATCGTATTATTGCAATTCCCACTTTCATCTTCGATATATCTGAGTTTCTGCTGTGGCAGATAAATACTGCCATACCACAAAAAACCGTCTTTCAGTCAAGAAAACTCTTTTTTGGATAGATATACAACAGCTAAATCACAGGTTGATATTGGGTAGGTATTAGTCCCATTGTCAACACTAGATGCGGGCGGTCTCACAGCGCTTTGCTGGACAATGTTTTGCATCAAATGTTCAAATAAGAAAAAGTAAGCAATGTGTTTCAAAGTAAATTTTGCACAACTCTCTTTTGTAATATCGATTGATGTTGTTTTTCTTTATTTAGTTTGTCATTAGTGTGTGTGTGTGTGCAAACACACATGAGATGAATATCATCCTAATTTCATGGTATATTCTACAACTAATTGATCATTATTGTAAGATGGGTCAATAATTGATAGCACTTGTTTCTTTGTTTTGTTATTGTAACATTCTATCTTTTTCTACTTAAACTATTTCATAGTAAAAGTAAAAAGTAGATCTGTGTTCAGCATGTTTTTGAAGTATTTAAAACAATAATAATAATGACTATGATAAGTCTTGATGGCCTGATCCACTTTGAAGGAGTACAAATGAAGTACCTTGATTAGATAACAGCTTTGTTTACAAGAATTGATAAGACGAACTTCCTTGAGTGGTGGTAGGACTGACGAATTCCTTTGTGACTTTGAGTCAGGTTCGTCATTACCTACCCCTCCGTGCAATCTTGTCAACTTCGGTCCTTCCCTAGTCACATAAGATCAGATGCCCTTGGAAACATGGCAGTTAGTTCCATCTCGTATTTTCTATTTGATCAACGTTTCATTGAAACCGACGTAGAATACAAGGACCTGAGATCTGATGTTGGCCTAACCGGCTACATACGGTAAACCTTTACATATTTTTAAGCATCTTGGGTGTATGCTAGCACCTAATCACTGAGTTCGGATATAATGAAAGCTCAGTTATATCGCTGTGCACTCTGTCCCTGCTGTGTTTGTCTGTGTCTAAGCGCACCTAGTCCTGGAAGCACCACGTGGAGAAATAGTCAAGAATATCACCGCCATTGGAATTCAAAACTTTATAGACATTACTCAAATCCATAGGATCATGAGCATCTACCTTGAAAATCCTTAGAGATATACAGAAAGGAGTGGATCGTCAAACTAGAAAAAAACATGTCAGCAGTAAATCATGAACAAGTCGTGTAACGCTGAGACCTAACCATAGACGAACCACACCTTGCAATAGCTCCACCTACTTTCAAGGTTACAGTCAAGGAATTGCATCAATCAGCACAACTGACATTGAAACTCAAACGTATTCCGTCAATAAAGAGATACTAATGAAGCTGAGGATTTCATTCATGCTTATGAAATCTCAATTTCCATTGAGGATAATAATCTTGTTTCCTTCTGGTGCATCTTGGACTCAGGCTAACATAAAGCACAGCAGTCTAACTAATCTTCCGCTTTGATAGACAGATGCATCTAAAGTATTCAAGATATATTTTAAAGCATGAAGCGATTGGGCGAAGAGAAGCACGTTTGACAAAAAATCAAACGGCTTTGTTAATCCTTAAAAACCGTAACTAAGAAATTTTGTTATTTTTCTACGTTTATTGCGTACATGAAGCCTTCAAAAGTTATTATTTCATGTGTTCTACGTATATAAAAATAATATGAAGGTGACCATATCATCGACAATAAATAAAACCTGTCATAATCCTTTAATCAAACAAGAACACTAATCATTGATGAGATGAGGGAACAGTTAATTTCCAATAGAGGAAAAACCAATTAATCAATAACGAACTCTAGCAAATAAATATGTCAGTTCAGTAACTTAACCTAGGATCATCATGGCATGGAGAACATTGTTTGTTTCCTTTCCTGTCGCGCTACTTAAAATCAATAATTTTCACATGCTCGTCAGTTGACAGTCTAACAAAAAACTCACTCGGTCCATGAGGATGCTGATTGGTGGCCGATTCTGTTGCTTTGGTCGTTAGCCACGTTGGATGGGGGCTGTTGGCATAGCGCAACACCTCCAAATCGACTGATAATCCACAGCTGTTGAGGATAGACTGAGCTTGACCTTGACTCGTATGCTTCACATCCCTTCCGTTAATCTATTTTGTAATACACACAACATATTAATGGGAGATTAATTGCGCCACTACCTCAGTGGATGAGTAATGCTCATACAATTTTGATTGCCAATGGTGGTGCTATTGCTGACTGTTCCTCCTCCATGTGGTGCATCTAGATTGACATAGCAAAATGATTGAAATGTTTGACTAGTTATATGAACGACTGCGTTCAACAGAAGATAGAGAGTCTAAATTTGGCAAGCATAAAGTGAAATAGAACGCGCTAAACTCTTAAATATTCTAATCTTGGTTATAATAAAAATATTATTTTTATTCCATAAACGTCCAAAAGCTGCAGTAGAGAGGCGAATAGGACGCCGAATCTCTAAAGAACTGGATCCTTTCCTATCGACAACGGAGCCTAGGTGGATAAAATCATTAGCCACCGAAAGTGAATTATTATTTAGAATGATTAGATTTCTAAAGGGCATATTCCCTAAAACTACTGTTTTTCAGTATTAAGACATAAGCCGCATTTAGTCTACGATTTGCCCTTTAAGTTTGATTTATTCATCATCCGTCTTGACATCCATCTGTCTCACTGTGGCAACAGAACATTTATTCTCCAATATTGTCTGAATCATGTTGTCAAAGCCTTCATTGCCAAATGAAGCCGTCTGAAAAAAGCCCCCCAACACACCAAGCAGACAGGCGTAGCCACACCGACAAACCTCTGCAATTGCCAAAAAATACATTGAAACTACCGTTTGACCTTTATTTGCAGCTTAGACAACATATAATCAATAATACACATTCCAGACATTCATATACCAAGCCCGTGTGTGGCTAGGGTCAGAACGAAATGAGTCATCGAGATGTGAATCATGCACTTCATCGATTTCATTGTGTGCATGTCAACTGGACGAAACCAGATAATAGAATTTGTGTGCTAAATTGTGATAAGTGTGAAAAGACGTTCCGTTCATTTTCAGTGATGATGGCGTCACCGGTTGATTATTTCAACTTTTGTACAGCACATTAAACGATCGACTCCGTGGTTTTATAAGCGTAACACAACGAAAACACTTGGCTGATAGACGCCATCCTTGTGCCGGTGCCACTTTTCTCATCAGGATTATGTCTCTTAGCCCAACGGCTACACATCGTATACGTATACCTTCCAAAAAACCTCAACGTATGCTTACACATCCGTCAAGGTGTTAATCTAGATGCTTAGGTTAACTTAATCGACGTGGAGGTGACATCAGGGAATGACGAAAATGAGTCCAAGTAATTTCGACCTGCTCCCAACTCGTGTAATGACAGGCCAAAAAAGTATCCATTGTCAAGTTTCTTGCATTTACAAGTCACATATCCAGTCAGCAAGTAGACATTTGGCTGAACGGAACGAAAGTCTGCATTTAGTGCCGGTGGCGATACTCAAACTTGGAAATCGACGGCACAACTGAAATAGTTTTTCCATCGAATCGACTAGCGATTCAAGTTTCTTCTGAAATACGAGTTTGTATTGTTTATAGAGGAACATTAGACAGTCAAAAATGAAAAAATACGCCAGATTAATAGTGTTATTTTGCATAATAATGATGATATTATTATTATTATTATTATCAATAATAATATTCATATTAATAATAGTTAACAATAGCAATACTGATAATAATAGGAAAAATAGTAGAAGCAATGTTATTATTATTATTATTATTATTAATAGCAATAGTGATGATGTTAATAGTATTAATATGAATAGGGATTATACGGGATGCTGCGAGAACTTGGAACAAATAAACTGTTGTTGCTGTTAACAATATTAATACAAATAATAGTAGCAATATTATTATTATTATTATTAATGTTAATCGTAATATTAATAATCATTTATAGCCCCAGCCATTTATAAACGTTCATGTGCCACCCGTAGCAGCATCACTCAATCATTCATTGAATAAGCACAAATTAAAAACAGTAGCAATTACAAAACGCTATGTGCGTTTGTGCCAAATAGCGTAAAAATATCGATCTAGTGCAAAACAAATTTTAATCAAATGCCAAAAAATAAAATATGCAAGAATAAAACAGAATTGTAGGTGGAACTCAAACGTACCTTGATAATTTGATCGGCCACTTGAATTCTTCCATTGAATTGGGCCGATCCGCCGTCCACTATTTTGCTAATGAACAGACCCTAGACAAAAGAATAGAAGTCGTGTGAAATGTCAAAAATAGTTGCAGACGATAAACGCGGTAGTCGAGTTAGCCCGCCACTACATGCGGAACCTCGATGTTTGGTTGCACCATACGCCCACTTGATAAACGGAAATCTTTCCGTCCTTGAATGGGTTGGTTCTTTTTTATTATTTCTGTATTTGCAAAGCATTATCACCTTATAAGCAGTACTCAAATTCTGGGGCGTCTACGTCATGAAAAGAATTAATTCGCTTTCGCAGTGACTATTAATTTGTAAATATATTTTCAAGAAATATATGTATACAGAGTTTGGACGAGCTGCTGTAAATGGATTTCAAACGCTTTATTTTTGTTTTTATTAAACGTGATAAAGTTGTGTTTTAGCAAAGTAATGACTTTGCAATAGTTTCTACTTTAATCGATCAGTTAATTTTTACAAAACGAAAATATGTTTTTGGGGTTGTCGAATAAATAGTAAACAAATGAAAAATTAACGTCAATTATAATTGTCATTTATATAAAAATTAAATGAACTCAGTAAAATAATTATGAAACTATAACTTTAAACATAATATTTTTTAAAATTTAAATACTAGTGTACCAGATAACATTGATCTATAAAATAATTTATTGTGTATAAAATTAAACAAGAGCGGTTTGTACCTAAAATTTATAGTCATATGTTGTGACCTTTTTAACTTTTTTTTTTAACTGATATTGCAGTTGTTGCGTTAAATTCTTTAACCGCATTACTGTAATTATTAAAAATGATAGCAAATAAAAAAATTAACAAAATGGATATGTTTTTAAATGTTTTAAAAATAAGTATTCATTTTTAAGATTACAATAAGATTAAAACGATCACGACCCTGTGTAAATTATCAACTAGTAAACAAAATAACAGTTTTATGATTACAAAAATATAATTATGACGATTCAACAAAGTAGTATTAATATTTTTAAAAATATTTGATTTATATAATTGGAAAAAGAAGAAAATCAGTTATTTTGAAGTTGGGAGTAGGATCTACAAAGTCTTTACTAATGCTATGTAATGGAATAATAAAATGTAAAAAAACTTTATGTTGTGCAAATTATTGTTACGTAGTGTACAAATATTGGACCGTGTATTTTGGAACAGAAATGTTTTTTTTTGTAAAAAAAATTTCAAATCTATTATTTCTTGCCGGGGTGATCTAACGGTACAGCGCTTAATTTGGAATTAGGTGGGCATGGGTTCGAATTCCACCACCGGCCCACTAAAATGCGAGTCCACGTTCGGCTTTGCTAAATTGTCCCCACTGCTGAAAGATGCGTTTCACATCAAAATGCTCAAGTAATAAACATTTAAAAAATAATGTACAAAATTTACGGTTGTATAATACCAACGAAATCTTCATTTGAATATTCATTTTGGTTGATGACGTAATTACCTCTGTTATTTTTCATACTTATGCCGATCGAATCCGATATTTTGATCAGCGTGACAAACGTAGAAGTATAGAAAAACGGTATCCTTGTAACGGCGCCACTGTTTGCAAGGATTGACGTATACCTTAAGATATGTTTTAAGTATCCTGAGTGCCACCAAAGCTGAAACCCACCTACACCGCCGTGCACTAGGTCTCTGCTGGGTTAGTCTAGGTGCTTGGATGCACCTTCTCCAGAATGCACCATATAAAGGTGATAGTCAGGAATATCACTATCGTTGACTCGTTATAAGTATTACCCAAATTGTCAGGATCATTAGCATCCCATTTAAACTTATTACATAATTAAAATTTCGACAGCTGGTAATAAAGATTGACATTTAACTCACCTCATTTGTCTGATTGTTCAAACCGAAACCATTCTGCATTTCAAACCCAAAACCCATCTGATCACGATGCAGTGTACAAGAAATTAACTAGCACAAAAAAAAAAATTCAAATATCAGACAGCGTAATCGCAAAGCCGACTAGTTGTGAGTTCGAGTCCCATTCCAGCACATTAAATGTGCGGGATCCTCTTCCAAAACATTGCCAAATATTTAATTAACGAAACATGTGTTACTCGTCAAACATTCAAGCAAATAAAAACCAAATAATAATATTTAAATTAAGAAATTAGAATGCAAACGTGATTTATTATAATAGATGCGCACTCGCCTTTTCATTGTAAGTTTAGCAAAAATCAAAACAGAAAATAAAAATAACTCACTTTGGGTATTTTTGCAAACTTTGCACTTGCAAACTTCTGGTGTTGCAAATAAAGAACATATAGTTTTTTTATTTAGAAATATATTACTGAAAATTAAATTAAGTAATATATTTTTTAAATTTATAAAACATACCATTTTATCGTTCGCAAGTGTATGTGTAAATTGAGAAGGGTTATTCAAATAATTGGCGAGATTAAACGGATGCGATTCTTTGTGATCCACCAAGTTGGAAACAAGCGGAGAAGAAACAGCAGCCGAAGCACTATCATCTCGGTGGACATCACGAAGTACAACAATGTGAAAATAGTCGGTATTTGTTCTCAAAGCTTGAACGGCCACATTGTGTTCAACATTCAACAAATTTGTACCGTTTACCTGGAGAAAATGAAAATTAGCAAACACTATTTTCACAAATGCTTGTCAAAATAATACCAGAAATTGGAAGCACATTTGTAACACTAAACTAGCGTCCTTGTCTCATAGGAGTTGAACAGACACAAAATATAAAACAAATTAATTAAAATCGTGTGGATGCGAGCATACATCCAGGATACTAAAAAGGTATCTTAGGGTATATGCATACCATATGTTGTATCTCTTGGGCTAAGGCGGCCCCGTGAATCTTCGCGAACAGTGGCGTAGTCACAAGAGTGCCATCTCCCAGCCAAGAAACTGTTATTCTTCTACATTTGATCGTTTATATGCCGTATAAATATGAAAAATAATGAAGAAGTGCCCACGTCACCAACCAAAATAAAAATAAATAAATAAATAAACATTTAGCGAAGTCCTAGATGACACAATCCCATGTCCATTTATCTACACGTCCAGATCCTTAGTTATTGCTGTCAAAACACAAACGCACTCACCTCCACCAGCTTGTCGCCCAACTTCAGACCAGACAAGGCAGCTAGTCCGGTAGAATTGAGTCTGCTCACAAAAATGCCCTGATCCTGACCCCGAAACGGAATCGACCCGATGCCACCGGCTACGCTCAGTCCGAGTGCTGCACCAGGCTGACGGTGAACGTGAACGTTGCATTGTTCTTGACTACAATAAACGCTATAATTTTTCATCGTTGTACTGGAATAATCGTTGGAAAGGTCGTTCTGGAAAAAAATTAAACAAAAATGTTATGTAGTAGTTTGTGAGGGTCATTTTGTATAGTTACCGTTAAACGAGGATCCACATTTGTCAGTGAAATCGAATGGCCCCTGGTACCGCTTTCATAAAAATAAAGTTCAATACAATTGCCAATTGGATAACTGGGGGATACTAAACTTTTTGTTACGAATTGAATAGTTGTAAAAATGAGAAAGCAAGAGTGAATGTATATACTACTATCAAAATAACAAAAAATGACACTCCAGTCAACGGTACGATTCGTACCGCTCAAGTCAGTCAATTGTACGTGAATAATGCGATAGGACGTAATTTATGGATTATAATTAGAACTTTTTATTCATTCCGGTTGGTGATGTAGTCATTATTATTTATACTTGTACACCATATCAAGTGATAGACTTCAACGGTTACATATACCCCTTGAAAAAATTATTGTTAAAATTTAAAAGAAAAATTTAATTTACACTAATTTGTTATCTCTTATTGCTTTTTCAAAGAAATAAATATTAAGAATTTAAAATAATGTAAAGTACTTAATAGTTACTTTATATTTACTTGAAAATATTTATTTTAAAATGTTGAGTTGGCTAAAAAAGCATATTTTAAAAGCTACTTCTATATAACCGTAATTACTAAATAAAATTTACGCGTTTTTTTATAATAATGAATACATTATTAATTTATGTACTTAAAATTATTATCTAAAAATGCATTTTAATACCTTAAGCTTATGTTTCTATAACACAAAATTTAACGTTAAAAATTAATATTTGCATAAAAAATTAAATTAAGAACACAGTATATCTTGTTAAAACGATTTAAAAATTACATTAATATTTTTAATAATATTTTGAACATTTTCTTAAAAATATTAAAGACACTTTTCGTTTGTTAAAAAAATTGCTGCGTAACTTAAAAACAATAAAATACACGATTTTTTTAAAATTCTAGAATACAATTAACACTAATCTAGTTATTTGCTACATAGGAGCAAAATATACAACATGTTTTAACTTCTTAATCACAGAAAGTTTAGTTAATTTTTTGCTGCAAAATAAAAGCACAAAAATTATGTTTTGTAATAGTAAAATAAAAGTGTTTTTAATATTAATTGATTTAAATTTTAGGTAATAAAACACTAACTTAAAAGGATTAATATTGCATAATAAATAAGCAACTGTGTATAAAAAGGTTTATACAAACTTTAAATTTCACGGTTAGAAAAACATATTCAAGCAATAAATATTAAATTGGTTTTATAAAGTATTAAATAATCCTTAGATAAAAATTATATCAATCAATTTAAACCGTAGTATATTTGTAGTAATATATATAAATATTTTTAAGGTAAAATGTAATTTGTTTATGCCAAGGTCACAATTGTTTATAGAAATAATTTGTTCTAATCTGACAAAATTAATTGTATTTAAATTTCTTTTGTTTAAATGAAAAACTTAATTTAAACATAACACGGGCTAAAATAAAAATATTTATAATTCTGGCAATCGCTATTTAATAGCTCTAACATTAATCTCTTTCTGTATAATAAACCTTAACATGTATCAGTATATTTAGATCCAAAAAATATTTGTCCAAATCAATTAATTTATTAAAATTTAGATTACATAAAACTATATTAGCATTGTAACCAAAAGCATACCAAAACACCTAGGCCAAGTGGCTAGGAACACAAGTCATCTTATTTATCATTTAATACTTTGGAGTAAATTATACATAAAACAATTTATTAACCCTAAAAAATTGTTTGGCATTGAATAAAATATTTGACGTTATATTTTATGTTGATAATTTTACTCAATCTTGGATTATGAGTCAGTTAATGTTTTAAGTAAATTTTTTACTAGTTACATGATATATCTATAACATTACACTTGTATTTTAATTATTACATAATATTGTACAGTTTATAATTAAAGTGACGTCATTTTGGAACGTGATTGCTATAGATGTTTTAGTTTAATAAGTGCCTTTTTAACACTAATTAGTTTAGGCGTTGTAAGCAAAGCAAACATAAAAGAATAACAAAATTTCGTGGCTAGTAGACAACATCTATGTGACGGTGCTACAAATTCTAAAAACTGACAAATACCTTATTCTTTGTCGGATTCTATCTCCCTTAACCCAACAGCTACATATGGTATACACATACCTTAAGATACCTTTCAATAACCCTGAGTATAAAGTTTCACCCAACCGTCAAAACGGAAGCATAATTATACCGCTTTATACACTCGATCCCTGTTGTACCAGTCTAGATACGTAGATACACCCAGTAAAGGATGCGCCACACGGAAATGACAGTCAAGAAACTTTATACGTATTGCTCAACTTATCAGGATAATTAGTATCCCATAATTGGAAAAATATTAACATGTGTAAATATATACTATTTTCAATTGGTTGTTAACATAGTTACCTTTTTCCAGTACATCAAAATTCGTCAAACATCTCAAACCTGTCTTTCTGTTTTTATTAAATAGCAAGGCAAAACGTTTATTAATCGATAAGTACGACCGTTGTAACGTCGTCAACGTACGTTATTATTACTAAACCCTTATACCTTTTTTAAAAAAAACATGGAACAATGAGATAATAGTAACTGCCAAAACAACAACAAAGTCGCCAAATTTAAAAAGAACATACGGGGCAACAAAATGATTCCATGTTTTCGAACATTTTGCCAATTAGATCTTCCCGGATGGTTCTTAGCCACGTTTTCCGTGGTCCACCCAAACCTTTCTTTTACAATCATCAATTTTCCATTCCAAACCCATTCTTGCTAGTTATTGGGACGGTAAATGGTAGAGTTTAATCTTGTAATTTTTATCGCCTAATCGAAGATTGAGATACTTTCCGGTTTTCACTCAACCCTGTGTCACCTGTCACTTTTTTGTCGGAATGGCGTCCTCTTGTTCATTTCTGTAGCAACATAGATGTCTTTTACAAAGGCCAAGTTGTTAACTTTACGCTCAAACCATTGTCCTTTATCCAGGATTGGGACTGGCTAGATCGGTTTATTTCCGATCTTTTGTAGGCGGAGTTTAAAGAATCCAATAAAGTCATCAAATTGGAGGCGAACCTTAGGAGAACAATTCACCATTCGTGTTAGCAACTGTCCGCCGTTTGGACCAGGATGCATCACTTGTCAATGTTGAGTCAGAAGAACGAGCACTGTCATGCAAACTACAGCCAACAAACATAAAAATTGGAAAAACCGAATAGATAAAATGAAAACTTGGAATAAACGTCATACATTTGAAATTCCATTGTGTTGACGCGCATTTGAAACGTGCGGTGAATTGGATGAGCGATATTTTTCTAAAATTTTGAGCACCGCTTCCTCACTGTCAACTGTTTAAATAAATAAATCAATCAATAAACAAATAAAGTCAGCCAACAACCATCTAAATTGTACATTTCTACATCAATTCTTAAAAAACCAATTCTCGGCCATCCAGCGTTTCGCCACGTCGTCGTAACTTTTACTCCCACACCGGACAAATTTTTCGTGTCAATTGTGTAGGGTATAGCGCTCGACTCGAACCTGGGTGAGCATGGATCCGATCTCCACCACCGGCACTAGGTGCGGGCTTTTCTAAAATGTCCACTGCCAAAAGATACGTTTTTCAATATTCATAAATCGTAGCAACAACAACTTTCTCGTAAAATTCAAAGGAAAGAAAAATACGAAACACTATTATTTATTGCCAAAATTAATTTCAAAATTGACATTTTTTCAATGACCTAATTTACGCTTCAGCATTTGAGTAGCTTTGCAAACTATACATAGGCACTCTAAATCATCAAAGTTGAACGTTTTGCAAATACAACGTTTTACAACAATCTTGTGTTATTATTTGTTATTTCTGGGCAGCCAACAAGAACACTAAATTCGTGTAAAATTACTAATGTAACGGACATTAAAACACGCAACCTGTTCGTCAACAACACGACAACGCTCTATCGTCTGTGACAGCAATTGAGATGCAATCATCTGCACTGCCGACCCATAGTCGGTCAAAAATAAAAAAACTGAACTTGGACTTAACAAATGCTTTGCTACTTGTCAGTTTTCTTTTGTTTCTTCTATTGTTCCATTTTTCCAATTTTTAGTTATTCTAACTTGAACTATTGTACGTTTGTGACAATTATTTAATAAAAATATTTAATAAGAGATAAATTTTGTAAATGCTAATTTGTCAAACATTCAATATTGACATTTTTTCTTTGAATGAGCTAACTTACACTAAAGTATTTGAGTAGTTAGAAAATATATAAATAGCTACCGTTTTATGCCACTTACTCCACCCTGATCTCTCTTTCATGTATTTTAAGGAATGTGTAACGTTTTGCAAATACAACAATTTTGTATTATTATTTTTTATTTCTGGGCTGCCAACAACACCACGCAACCTGCCAGTCAGCAATACGACAACGCTCCATCGTCTGTAACGACAATCTTTAACAAGCAATAAGTTTTAAATGGTTTTGGCTGTAATCATATCAACAAATAGGGTCGAACTAGTGACTGTTTAGAGTAGCACTAAAATTGGTAAATTATTTCCTTATTCATTTTTAATGCTAGACTCCAAGGTAATACTATAGATTATTGAGCAATTAACAAAATAACAATTTTTATTATATTTTTGAAATTAATGGGCAAAATCCTTAACTAAAACAAACGTTACAAGTATACAATTGCCTCTCGACAATACATACCTTGTTATAATTGTAATTTTTTTCAATCATTTTAAAAATCATGTTTAAAAAATAAACATTTCTGACTAAGAAAATTAATTATATAATGTAAAATCAAACTTCACAACATTGGATTAGAAAACGCTTTGACAAAATTCTAAAACACAAAATACTAAAAATGTTTAACTTTTATTATCTATTTATATATATGTATATATAATTTATATTTAAGCACCTAATTTGCTTGCTTTTCAATTTTTAAAAAATGTCAACATTCTTTGTTTTTAACGTGAATTAGAATTTCATAATAATATTGATATAAAATGTCCGTTTTTATCAAATATTTCACCTCATACTTTCAAGGTAAAGTTTAAAGAACGTTTAAGTACAACTTAAATGTACTTAATATTATGAAATAGTGTTACAAAAGCCAACCAATCATGCTGCATTGATTTTGACAGTAGCCCGTCTATATCCTGTATAAAAAGGCTACCGTTCCTAAATTCTTCCCTAGTCGTTCAGTTTTTAGTCGTTGTGGCAATTACAACTTCCTACACCGTCTTCGTGTTGCTAGAACTAGATTAAGGCGCAATTATTCTCGTCATATTGGAACACAACAACTCGATATAGGCAAATACACTACAAATGCACAATTTATAGGGGATACTTAATTGGCACATGTATCACACACCTCCGTCGGTTGTCTTCGATTGAATGCGAGCCCGTTTGGTATAGTGTGGCGTATCGCGTCGAATCAACTTCTGGTTGGACTTTTCTTCGTTGTCTTGTACATCGTCGGTGAATCCAACGCGTCGCGACAAGACGTAAATTTCCTCCTGTCCGACAATGGCAAAATGGGTAAATACTTTAAATGCATTGGGGGAGTTAAACACATAGACACACTCTCCAACGTGTCTCTTTCCATTTTAAAAGGAAATGGTAACCCCTTAAAACAGAACACGGTTAACAGGTTCAGTTCTCTCCATTATTTCTATATTTGTACAGCATATTAAACGATAGGATCCGATAGCTTGACAAGCGTAACAAAGATAGGAGAATAACGGAGTTTCTTGGCTAATAGACGATATCTCCGTGTCGAAATCACTGTTCGCAAAGACTAAGGAGACCGTCTCATTGCTTTGTCAGGCTTATTCACCTTAGCCCAACCACCACATATGGTATACGCATACCTTAAAATACCTTGGGTGTATGTTGTTATTAGTCTATGTGCTTAGGTGCACTTAGTCCACATCAAGATGACAGTCAGGATTATCACCATCATTGGAAATCGAAACTCTATAGACATTACTCAAATCCTCAAAATTATTAACATCTCAGTCAAGTAATATCGTTCCAGAAATGTTTGACAAATTCGCAAAAACTATTTAAAACATAAAATTGATAATGCTATCTTAGTAAAAAAATTTAGTATTCCTCAAGGTACAATATAAAATTCTTAGTACCAGTAGTGGAGATCAAACCCAGATCCAAGTCAAGTGCTGTACGACTAGATTTAAAAAATAAACATTATCTTTTGTATGAGTTAAAAACACCGAACAATTTAAAGAAAATACTAGATAAGTCATTATCCCTGCACGTAATACTCAATCATTAACAATCAAACATCACCATTAGAAGTAACTATCAATGTTATTGCACATTCTAATATTACACGCAACACTCTATGCATTACTTGTGTTTTGTTTTGCGACTTACTCCACCACTACTGTACGCTTCTTCGTCTTGAACATTCAAATGAGTATTAGACGATGGAATCGATTGCTTTTGATCTGAATTCAACGAATGATCGTAGACGGGTGGCGTACACGATCGTACCTTTTCGTCCAAACATCTGTCAAGGGACCATAGACACAAAAGAAACATGGACTAGAGTTATTTTATTTTTAACCAATCAACAAACGACTCTATTACTATTGGTTGGTAAATTACCAAGCAATCACTGAAAGATTATTTTTATTGGTCAATTATTGAACACTTCATTTTTATTAGTCATTTGTCAACCAATCACTGTAAAGTGTTGTTTCGATTTTTCCTTCTCAACAAAATAACTAAATGAATCATATCATTGTATAATGTCTATGTATATCTATTGTTTATCCATCCAATTAGTCTTCCGATATTATAGATTTGTGACATATCAATTTGGATAAAACAAATGATTCATTCCGACATGGTTTACTGATCACTAGTCAAAAGGCGGTGATTGTGAATCATCAACCGCACATTATTTTTTGTAAGTAGAATTACACGTCGCATATGTAGCACATACAATTTGCTTCATCGTATGATATATAGGTGACAAAATTGTTTAAATATTTTAATAAAAAATATCATTTGTCAATGATCAAAGCATAAATAAGTTTTCAATCAGTCAGCCCAATTTTCAATTAAATACCACCACCAATATAAACTTGCATTAAATAAATTGCACCATTCGTTGATCTTCAATGTATATTTTAGAGTACCGACAAAAGTTCAAAAACTTCAGTCCAAAAAGTAGAGTTCTTACTCACAATAAAAACTATCCACTTTCTTCGTGCAAACCACTTTTATATCCACAATTAAAAAGGAATCCATTTCTCAACAAGTAACAAAGCATTAAAACGTACCTTACGCCAAGGCGTCCCAATTCCCTTCCTTCCCCTTCATCGTCATCATCTTCATCATCACAACAGTCGTAAAATTCATCGGCCACAGACGAACGTCCTTCGTCGGCATCAGTTGCTTTTTGGATAGATTCAAACTTGTGAACATGGCTCGGTTTGTGTTTAGCAAAAGAATCAATTTGTTTGATCTGTAAAAAGAATAACGTAAGTCGACAATCAATTTAGTCAACTTCAATAGATTCACTTTATTAAATCAATAAATACAATTATATTGATTATTTTTGTTCATTACTCAATTACTTGCTTTCAAACACAAACGCATTGAGTTAATGTAGGAGAAATAAGTATTTGAATTTGTGATTGCCCAGATAATGCTCTAACTATAGCCAAATGTTCTATTTAAACTCTTGTTAGCAATCAGTGGTAAGCAAGCTATCAATTGTTTTACAATAAAAACGGACAAGTAGGTTTTAGAAATCTAATCAACAAAGCTGCAAGTTGTGTACAAGGAATAATCGTCGGCGTCAAAACCAAGATACAGCCAAAACCAACAAAAAACTAGTAAATGATTCAACAGCCTCTCAATACATGGTATTTGTTGATTATATAAACCAACATGTATATTGAATGAATATCCACAAAAGCTTCAATGGAATGTGGTCAAATGTTTCACGGAGTGGTGAAAACATGTGTTTATGAGAACCATATTACACCTAGCAATGAATTCATTCAACGAAACTACACTAAACAAAAGTCACAAAACATATCTCTAAATGATTATCCAAAACTTGATCAATGTAGGCTAACACGACTATATGCGAGTCACTTTCACCTACAATCAATATTGTGACAAACCATCACAATACATTTCAACCAAACACAGGTGTGTGCTAACATTAGTGTGAATGGTGACTAAATTGGTTTAGGAAGATCGCCTACATTTTATTTACACGTTCATATACAAACATAAAATACTTGTTCGATAGAATTTTGGAAGGCAAATTAAGTGAATTATTCAGTCATAAAAAGTCAACGAAGTAGGAAACAAAAATGAATGATTAGTAAGGAAAAACCAAACAGGTTGAATGAAGTGTTGGTATTGTTAAGATAGCAGTGCAATTGGATGCTAATAATTTAAAGGGGTATAATCATATATATATATATATATATATATATATATATATATATATATTAAATAGGATAGAGTAACAACATTGTTCCATTAGACTGCACATAACATTTTTAGCATATCACAATTGAGCTTTCTTTGCCCAATCGTCCTTTCTTTCAGCCTTTTCGTGGTCCTTATTTTTCTTTGGATTTTTGAAAATAGCAGATTGGCCAACCTGACGCTCCTTTGTCGACCCGACCTGTTACAATGGAGTTGTGTGTACATAGTTGTGACAAGAGTCACACTCCTACTAACTACTCCATATATCCACGTCGTGCATTCAGCAACAGCAACCGCATTCATTGGAGTTATCTAACAAGCGTCAAATGTGCTGGAAAATGTTTACTACAAAACCCGACCAAACTAGGCCTATCGCATTTTCTCTTCATTAAATTGCAAATAAGCCAATGGCTGGATTAATAGACCCTATTAACAATTAAATATTAAAATCAGGAATGCTATTGATTCACAATATAAATAAAACAAAATCCAGGATAATACGTATTAATGTCTACATCCCAAACAATAGCATAAAATCAATAAATATTCAGTCTAATGAAGCATATCTTAAATGACTACATGAATATTTTACTCCCCTCAACAACCCCTCCCACCCCAACAAAAAAACGTCCAATAAAACAACTATGCAAAATGAATATACATGATATTGATCAAGTGAAAAACATTTCGTATTTTTCATTGATGAAATTGGATTTGATTGCAATTAATGCAATTCATGTTTCTCAGTGTGCAACTTTACAATTAAAGATTTAATAAGGGGTTTTTCAAAACTTGTAATTACCAGATTCACTTGAATAGTAAATCAACTTGGTTTTAGTCAACAAGGAACACTCTACAGCTGTTTCATCCTTGTTTGGAATCATCAGCAGTGCATATCTTTCAAGTTTTACGCACGAAATTTAACCCACGGCCCTCATTAGTGTCAGAATAGAGTCTTAATCACTGACCTATGGGTAGTTGAAACTGATCCTGTACATCTATTACTTATAGTGATTCCGATATAATGCGAATTGCCCACTGTCCTCAAATGCCGCACATTATAACAGCTAACGAGCAAGTGAATAAGACCTTCCAATAGGGCTTGTATCATATAGGTCCAGACATACTGCACAGGTTTAATTGCCTATATGGCACGGTTCGCTTATGTCTATTAATGGGCTTTCAAGGGTTTTATTGTATATTTATCTAGAAGTGTTGTTTAAATGTAGAAACTGTCGAAACGTCATGCATTAGGGTGAACATCTATATAAATGTAATGATTGAATGCAATTTATGTAATTTTATCATCATTATTTTATGTGCTTCATTTCATTTTTCAAAATGTAATTTTATAAAGCTAAAATTTACATTGATTGAATGTAACATAAAGCACTAATATTAATCAGAACCAGGCGTTTGCTACGCTAAACTGCGTAGAACCGACTATATATAATTCAGTAGATGGACATTTTTGCAAAGCTAAACAAAGACTCGGCATATTGTGCCGGTGGTGACATTCCAATTCATGCCCACCCAAGTTCGAGTCCAGCGCTGCGCCACTATACCACCCCGGCACACACACATGTACATAATTCTTCCATCATTCTGTGAAGCCCTAGACGACAAGTCGCATTTACCGCTGGTCGAAACCATTCCGTTTGGAATCGACCGCTTTGACCACATCTACGTCCAGGGCATAATGATTGTGAGGAAGTTGCAAAACCAAACTCACCAATTCATCACGATCGTCGTTCTTCCGTCCGTCGAAATCCGTCTTGTCCTTGTTTCCCATCAATCGCGGATGTAGCGTTTTGGGAAAATCGCCCAAATGACCTTCATCTTTCTGCAAACGAAAACACAAACATGCAATTGTGTGGCACACTAAAAACCTTGATTTTGAAAATGATACACACATTTAAGCAATTTCTACTTCTTCATTATCATTTTTATTATGATTGGAGAACGAAAAATCATCAATCAACAACTGCCTTGCTAAAATGAACCATCTAACCATAGGATTATGTCCTGTTACATCTACTAGATGAATTTGAAGCAAGATGTCTCGGATACATTTAGCACAACAGCAATTTTGCATCATCTATACATAAAAATTGAACGAAAATTCTAGCATCTACCGAATTCGAGATGACCTTCAACTTTATGCCAACAAAGATTGTGCTAGTTTGGTCACGTTCTAGTACAATTTCATGTATGGTAACTTAGGTTCACCCAAACGCCGATTGGAAGAAAAGGAAAGGTAGTCAGAAATGTACTGTTTGGGACAATCTTCACACGATTTTAACCGGAAACAGTGGCTAAGTTGTTTAACTGACAAATCTCTAGACGCCTACGAAAACCGTAAACAATGGAAAGAGATTATTCGGGATGCTACGTAAACTTAGAATTCATGTTGCTGTTCAAAATCCGGAAATATGTATTGATGACATTTCTGTAACTGAAGTGATCGATGCAATTCAAAGATTGAAAAACAATGTTGTTCTTATACTTAATACTATTTAAATAGTTATAAAAGTTGCCCATTGTAATCTGTCTTAAACAAGTTTTAAAGGGCTAATCCTAGACTTAATAGTCAGTGCATTATCGCGAGTAATAATCACAGAGCAGGTAGTAGCTTTGCGAATCACATTCCATCTTGTTTGAGCTCCGAGAATGGTGTTTTTTGTATTTGGCCATCAGAATCTGCCCAGTCGACCATGGCATTCAATTGTTTTTGCAAGAGTATATAAACCAGTTAGCCGCGGCCAGCCATCCTGGTTCTGAAGACTAGCAATTTTCGAACGATCTGTTCTAAGCCCCTCTCCGGAGAGAGTTAGCAGTACTGTCCCCAAATAGGGCAGCATGGTGATAATACTTAGTGTGACACCGATAACCGTTGTCGTCTTCTTGTCAACGACCTTAACGCCTGAATGTTCGTTTGATCCACGATTTCTTAATTGACACGGCATTATTCCCATCTGAAGGCCGTTCCACTATCCCTACCTGTGGAGGTGCCAAGTAGGGGTCAATCTTCCCCTCAATTAATGATCTAAACACATTGAAATCGAATCAAATACAATTTGGCATTTCTTCATTTTATAAAATAACATTTGCACACATGTATGATTACACAACTAGGAATAGACAAAATTTACTAGCAAAAGCAAGGTCAATAGATGGGTTATTGATTCGGCTTATCACATAGTTATTTTGAAATACCAGAAACACACAAAATTGTTTATTTTGTGTGTATGCAAACAACCATCGCCATTCTTTTTATAAAGTGTTTCATCACCACCACCACCACCACTGCCTATTAATTATTGCTATTGTTATTTGTTAAATATTTTGTAATCATTTGGTTAAGTAGAAGAATAAACAGCATATAATACAACCAATAATACAAATACGTCATCAGCACTAACAATACCATTGTTATTCCTTTTTTAACTGAATTACACAATAGTGTAAAATTTGATAGCTTAAACACGAATAATAGCATGCAATATATCATTGTCAGGAATGCCATCAATAATGGAATACAAACAACATTCAACATGGAATATGAGGCTATCGGTTGTCCAAACTTTATCAGGAGATAACAGTCAAACAACCACTAAGCCATGCTAATAGTGCTTTTAAAATTATAACACGAAACTTCATGTTTACACGCGAGGCAGAGTAGATCACTGAACTCTGATTTGGCCTTGTGCAATTCTACTGAAGTCAACAATCCTGAGGATTTTAATAATGACCGAGTGTACAGCGGTATAACTGCAAGCAGACACCGAGCTTAAAAAGTATACTAAGGTATACTGGGCTAAGGGAGATGTAACCCTGACAAAAAATCAGGCTGCCTCGTCAACCTTTCCGTCACAAGAATGCCGTCTGCCAACCAATAAAACTTGGCTATTCCTCTACATTTGTCACATTTATTAATCTACCGAAATCCATCGTTTAATGTACCGTACAAATACAGAAATAATGAAGAGGTGACTATGTCACCAACCACAATGAAAAAATGAAATTAAATAAAAATACCCAGCTAAAAATCATTCGGTTTAAGTAATCATCGATTTGATGCGGTTTCTGATTTCCGTTCGGTTTCGATCGAATCAACACTATAGATAAAACTCTATCGACCATAAAAACTTTGCTATCTACTAGTTATATCATGGCTATTATAAAAAGAAATCACATGTTAGGTTAACACCGAACCAATTACAATAAAGTCAAATCGAAGACAGACAGGCAATAGATTGACTGAGTCAATTCATTCCTGCATTGTCTAGAATGATTCTGGTCGAAATGGTATGTTGTGTTCTTATTTTGGTCCTCGGAACTAGTGGGTTAGCAAGTCGGCACTGCAACGATAATTCGCCGAGCACCCACGCATAACACAATATTCATTGTTTTTTCTCTCACATGCCTCATATTTCCAATATGACAATGAATACATAAACACTCACATCGCCTCCACTACCACCCGCCGTTGAAGTTGTCATAAGACCGTCGAAGTGTACGCGAGATCCGCGCGGAGCGTTCAACCTGTCCAAAGTGGCATTGGAAAACTCGTCGGCGAACTGATCTTGCGTCACTGCTGTACTTGTGTTCTGTTCATCGTCGCGTCGATTCATCTTTCCTGTGTCGTCCGACTCAAACTGGGCTGGCTCGTAGGCGGGGTTCCACTCGGCGTTCATGTATTCAAAGTCTTCCTGTGGCTCTCCATGATACCGATGACCTGGCTGAATGGAATTTGAGTAGGTTGTCAAATCGTTTGTTGTTGCTGTGGCATCTGGAAAGTTCGTATAGATCAATACGATAATGCATATAAAATGGACATTTTAATTTTTTAATACAAGTACATTACATTGCGATTGTTAACGTAGTCACGACCTCTTTATTATTTCTATATTCGTACAACTAACTAGACAATCAAATCTGATGGCTTGATAAACATACCAAAATGTGAAGTATAACGAAGTTTCTTGGCTAATAAATAGCATCCTTGTAACGATACTACTGTTTACAAAGATTAACAGAGTCGCCTGATTTTTTGAGGGCTATCACCATGAAGCAAACGACTACAGATGGTATGCGCAGTTTAAGATACCTTTTAAGTACCAAGTGTATGCTTGCACTCACTCACCAAAGCGAAGACCCAGTTATACCACTGTGTACTCGGTACCTTCGTCAAGATCCTGTCTATCAACCAAAACTCACAGAATACGTTCTACAAATATTAAAATGCAAATCTGTGTTGGTTTTATTCTACGTATTGAAAATCTAAACCGTTGTGTCAAAATGTGTTTAAGAATTTATTACTGACTTACAGAATCTACCCAGGCCAATAGAGTTCTACAACTGTTAGTTTACCTAAATCTAAATAGAAGATGGCGCTCAAGAAATCAAACGCAAAGTCCTCATTTGGAAAGTCACGGTTCCAATCACTGAGCCACATCGCAATACGTTTTTTAATTCCATACTTTCCCAACAGACCAGAAAAGCTGTATACATTGGAAACTTTGCCCTTATTTATTTATTCATTATTTTTAAACTACTTTAATTTTTTTACGGGAAATCCATCTTTCAGCAGTGGACATTTTAGAAAAGCCGAACATGGGTCCGCATCTAATGCCAGTGGTGGGATTCGACCCCATGTCCACCCATGTTCGAGTTGAGCGCTGTACCAGTAGATCAATGTTCAACCTACCTGTTGTTTCGTTTGGTTCTTGCGGAAGCAAATAGCATGTAAGATATTGTTCGTTAGTTAGGGGATCCACGTCCATTTGCAGATTAATGACGGGTTGAGACTGATTGGGTGACAGCCACAAGGCAGTTAGGGAACACTTGCTCAAACTCAGCGGTAGACGGACTAGGCTAAGTTGGAGACAAAATAAAATGTAAAAATCGATAAATCATTGAAAATACTTCCAGGTTGTCCAAGTTAACAGTTTAGTAATTTTTAATTGGATAAACATATGAAATTACGCTAATTGGTTGAAAATAACTTAGATAAAAAAACAGCTTAAGACATTTCAATTTGATGAAATGCAATAAACTTGACAAGCACTACTCACTTCATTCTAATTATTAACATGAAATAACCAAATGACAGCTGTTGGTAAATTTTACATACAGTGAAAAAAACAACGCAAAATCTGCTAAAGTGATAAAGCATGGGGTTTGAGTCTCCCTGCCAGCACTAAATGCGGTTCCTCATTTCGAGCTAGATGCAGTGTTCACTTGTTAAAAAATGTTACCCGTTAAACATTCAGGCAATAAAAATCAAGTAGATACAAAATTGTTATGAAATGAATACAAAACAAAGCAACGTTAATTAATTAATAACACAAATCGCTATAATCCCCCATCACACATATGCACAACTAGGTGAGAGAAAAAAACTTTTTAATCCCATTGAAAAAACATGAACACAAGAGGATTAATGAATGCCAATCCATTCCCTTTATTTCAATAAAATAAAAAAACTCTGAATCAAGTGTTAAACAAATAAAACAGATTAAACATAGTTCTACTAATTTCTAATTGAAACAAAAAGCGAAAACAGTTTGTATTTAAATGTTTGACGAGAAAGGCATTTTTGAGCCATTTAGCGAAACACTAGATAAGGGCCCGCATAAAGTGGGCTGGTGATGAAGACCCGCCCAGTTTTCAGTCTAGCGCTCAACCACCTTCATAAACCCAGCAGTGTGTTGGTACAACTGAACTATCGCATTTTTTTTAGAAAAAAGTTCTAAATGATACATTATTTGTGGAATTTTTGTATTAAAAATGACCGTGCAAAACTGCCATGTAACACCTCATTGTTAGTTTATAATAAATCAGAGCATACGGAGTAGAAAAAATGTAGAAGAGTTACTAAAAAAGGATATAAACAAAATAAGTGGAATAGTAGAAGCTTCATTAGTACATAAATATAAACAAGTATGGATTCTAATGATCCTGAGGATTTGAGTAAGGCTCATAAAGTCACAATTTCCAATAATTGTAACATTCCTGACCGTTCCACACCACGTAGCGCATCCTGGACTAGGTGCCCATAGGCATCTAAACCTATAACAGCAGGAACCGAATGCATAGCGGTGTAACTGAGCGCCCGGCTACGTCAAGTGGATGCAAGCATTTGCCCAGGTTACTTAAAAGGTATCGTCAACCTTTGCGGAACAGTGGCGCCATCACAAGAATACCATCAACTAGCCAAGAAACTTTGTTATTCTTATACATTTGTTACACCTATAAAGTTATCGAAATCGATTGTTTAATATGCATCTGGGACTTAAAAGGTATGCACAGCCGACAATTTGTAGACAAGGATGAAGCAGCTGTACAGTGCTCCTGGTTGACTTCGATCCATTTCCACTAAATCGACAGTTAGTCACTTTCGTAAATGCCAATTCAAAGCAAAAGCGGCATCAAATATTATACATCTTCGCCCGCAAATCCTGTACTGACTTTAAAATAACTAACTCATCCATTAAGTCAAATGTTTCTTCAATCGTTGGCCCACAGTTGAAAAATTCAATTTCCCATAGTCATAGCGGACAACTCCCGACGCAAAGTCTGTCCCACAAAAACGAATCACCCCACCCTCCAATTCTTTCTATTGACAAACACTCACCGATTGCCCGATACGTCCAAAACTTTGAGCTTCGTGCAGTTGCCAATTTCGTTTGGCAATTTGGACAAACAATTTTGACGAAGCGACAAAATATTGAGCGACGTACACTGACCAATCTGGAAGACGAAAAAACAAACAATTTTTAATCTGTCATCACCAATACATGCCGGCGTGGTCTAGCGGTACAGCGCTCGAACCAAATGCGGACCAATGTTCGGCTTCGCTAAAATGTCCACTGCTGAAAGGCATGCGTTTCCTGTCAAAACATCGAAAGCGTTAGACCAAATGATAAACTCGGAAATGTTTCTATATATGTACAGCATATTGAAAGATCGACCCCAACAATTTTATACGCGTAACAACGTGACGGAATAACGAAGTTTCTTGATTGGTAGACGACATCCTTGTAATGGTGCCACTGTTCCTAATGATTAACGAGGCTCCCTAATTTTTGTTAAGGTCCAACAGTTGCATATAATATATTTGTACCTCAAGAAGCCTTCTAAGTACTCTGGGTATAAGCTTTCACTTATTCACCAAAAGGATAAGCCCAGTTATACTACCATGCACTCTGTCCCTGAGGTTAGTCAGATACCTATGGACACCTAATCCAGGATGTACCACATGGAGGTAATAGCCATTATTAGAAATTTAGATATTAAGTATTACTCAAATCCTCAGGCATATTGGCATACTTGTAGATAAGTAAGTTATCCGTAAAAGCTCTAATCTCGAAACGACAAATTCTGGATTTAATACCTTTAGCGTTCTCTTTTTGGATTTGCACAGCCTGACAGTATTACAGTTCTTACATTATGTAAATACAACTTCCAAATAAATTAATTCTATAACTCAAACAATCACAGCGCTCGACTTGTACTTGGGTCAGTATGGCTTCAATCTCCACCACCCACCCACTAAATGCGGACGTCCGTTCGACTTCGCTAAAATATCCACCTATTGGAACTAGAATATATGATGAATTAAATACAATTATCATTTTATTCACTTATATCATCAGTATTTAAAAATTCTAATAATAGATGTTAAAAAGTTTATAATCAAAAGTTGAGTGAAATCAGCAACATAAAATATAATGTCAAATATTAAAGAAAAACCCCAACCAGCGGATATTATCGTAACCATAGCAATGTCACATTAAAAACCTTTTTAAACTAATTGTTAAAAAATAATTAATTAGAGTTTTTTTAATTTTGGTTCTAATTAATAATAGTACTTTATGTTACATTCAATCAATGTAAATTTTAGCTTTATAAAATTACATTTTGAAAAATGAAATGAAGTACATAAAATAATGATGATAAAATTACGTAAATTGCATTCAATCATTACATTTATATAGATGTTCACCCTAATGCATGACGTTTCGACAGTTTCTACATTTAAACAACACTTCTAGATAAATATACAATAAAACCCTTGAAAGCCCATTAATAGACATAAGCGAACCGTGCCATATAGGCAATTAAACCTGTGCAGTATGTCTGGACCTATATGATACAAGCCCTATTGGAAGGTCTTATTCACTTGCTCGTTAGCTGTTATAATGTGCGGCATTTGAGGACAGTGGGCAATTCGCATTATATCGGAATCACTATAAGTAATAGATGTACAGGATCAGTTTCAACTACCCATAGGTCAGTGATTAAGACTCTATTCTGACACTAATGAGGGCCGTGGGTTAAATTTCGTGCGTAAAACTTGAAAGATATGCACTGCTGATGATTCCAACCAAGGATGAAACAGCTGTAGAGTGCTCCTTGTTGACTAAAACCAAGTTGATTTACTATTCAAGTAAATTTGATAATTTAAACCCTATTAGTCAAGAAACATCGTTACAATCCGACGTCTGTTGTAATTACCGAGTTTGTTCGCAAATAAAAACTGGGAGGTCACTTTTTGAAATGCTCGAACCTCTCTATTTGTACGGATTCAAAATACACCAAAGAAACGTCACTGTAATTGGAAATTAAAGACTGCATAAATTTTCAAAAACATTTTTCTCATCCTCAATAAAAATAATCGTTTAAAATTGTATTAAAGAGACTAATATGACAATAGAGGATTTGAGTAATGCTTACAAAGTTTCAATTTCCATTGATGGTGATATCCTAGCTGTTACATCCACGTAGTACATTCTGGATTAGATGCAGCTAAGAACCTAGACTAGCATGGCAGAGATCGAGTGCACAGCGATATAACTGAGCTTCCGCTTCGGTTTATGTATGCAATTACACACTCAGAGTACGTACAAGGTATATGTATACCACATGCAGCCATTCAGTTAAGGGAGACAACCTTCACAAAAAATCAGGCGACCTCGTCAATCTTTGCAAACAGTGGCGCCATCACAAGGATTCCGTCTACCATCCAAGGAAGTTCATTAATGTCCCACATTCGTTATGCTATCAGTCATTCGTTTAATGTACCGTAATAATATGGCAACTACGTCATCCAACCACAATGAATGAATGCATGCACTCATAACAAATTACACTCACTTCTTCAGGTAAATGATTCAATTGATTTTGATCTACATTGAGATGAAACACAGATGTGAGACCGTTTATACTTGGCGGCAGCGTCTACAGGTAAAAGAATAAAAATGACGTTTTAAAAAATTATATATACAAATAAATGTTCTTTCTATTTATTGTGACTCTCGATTTGTATCGATTTTTTAAATTACGACTATCGATTAACATACAAAATATGGCTTATTGTATTTTGCTAATAAAAAAGTAATTAGAACATTTCAACTGCTTACCATATTTTGGCAGAATTAAATCTAGCACATGATATATAAATAGGAGGGTGGGAGTGAATGGATAAGAGTTAACGTAATTATCGTTACCTTAACAAAGTATCATACCGATTGGCTTAGTAATTCAATAAATTACGATCTGCCAATCAGCGGATGTTTGAGCTAACATTGGCACCGACAACCGTTGTTGCCTTCTTGTCAACGCATTAACGACCTTAACGCCTCAGTATCAGTTTGATCTGCGATTGTTTATTTGACACAGTCTTAATCACAACCAACTTTTGTTGCTAAATGCCGTTCCATTATCCGCGACCTGTAGACGCGCAAAGGAGGGTGTCAGTCTACTTGCCCTTTCAAATAAGGCAGTTACCTCAATTGCTGCGATCAGTAGTACTCATCACAAAATGGCTCTACCTTTGATGAATAAACTAGATATTTTTGTATATTAAATAATGGAAAGCAATCGTTTGAGATGTGACAAGTATAAAGAGCTGATCAAGCGTATAAAAAACCGACGGTTATACTACATCCTTTTTTGCTAGAATTTTCAAATTTACCAAACCTAAATAATGTCAAAATAATCGCCAATAAAGGACACTTTGTTAAAAAATGGAGAACCATTGACAAAACCACACGCCCAGTAAATGCTAAAGTCCTGTCACAGGAAAGTTTACACAATATACTCGCAAATCCCATACATACAAATGTATTACAAATAAGGAATTCAGATCGATCAAGAAAATAAAAACCACCTCAACAATGAAAACAATACATTGGCTGTAGTCTCAAAGACGTATCTCAACTAGGATTTGCGTTTGGTAATATTGAACAATATAACAGTATTAAAGCTAGTATTTAAAAGGACAAAAATTCAACCCCACCGCTGGTTCGATAAATACGAGTCAACAACAGTTAGTGGCATAGGCATCTCTTCATTAGTTCCAAGTTCGCAAAGTATTCCAAATAATCCCTTTCCGCTGTTCATGGATTTTGGAGGTGTACAGTCCAACAACTTAGCCATGGTTTCGAGATTTAATTGAATAAACAAACGCTTTTTTCAGTAACAAACCCACAAAAAACAACATCATCATTTAAATCCAAATGCAAACGTACAGCCAGAAAGTTTTCGGTCAAATAAACTTCTTGCAAATTCGTACACCTGAAATTAAAATGTCGATATTTAAAACATATGACAAATTCCTATTACAATTACAAAAAATGCATATTTAAATGTAAACATTTACATTGAATAATTGGAGTATTTTTAACCAAAAAAGTCAGTGTTTTACTAATACATCTGTGCCAAACTTATTTGCATATAGTCTAAAGTTGGAATTTGATTTAAACCGGCCTTTCAAATGCATAATACCTACATAATAACAAATTTATAATATCATATATATAATCATCATCGGGAATAAACACCCCCCACCGGTTATCATCGCCCAGGGTAGTCCAAATTATCAAAAATCTGCAAAAAACATCAACTTTTACAACGTACACCTAATAAATAGCACCGAGGTTATATATATATATATATATATATATATATATATATATATATATATATATATGAACATTAACTCCAAATCTTCACTCTCAGGACATACATAGACAGTTTAAAGTACAATAAATAGTTTTCATAAAAAAATCTGTATTACATCCATATTTATAGGTACTCTGGCCGGAATTAGGCAACCGCTGTTAAGAAATGAAATCTCCAAATATGTCACCATGTCAATTAAAAAAAAATTAACATGACCTAACATTCGAGTCTATTAACCTAAACACATTGTCATAATCATTGTCATATGACAGTCAATTGAACTCAATCGATTGATTGTACTACAGACAGACACGTGTGTTTCGATAAATAAAAACAATATGCACACCCACGCATCACATGTCCGTATGTCTTGTTTAACGGTGCCAAGTTCGACGTAAATACGGTATATTGATTTTGCACATTTTTAAAAATAACACGAACACCATGTGCTTGAAAGCGAAACACAATCGGCAAAAAGAAAAAAAATGACACCGATCCGTGTACGATTAGAGCACTTTGGTACTGACCTAGTTACTAATTAAACTATTTACATGTGAAATTAATAAATTATTGACAATTGTTCGCTTCCATGTCCAATAAGCGCCTGATGTTTTGTCAGGGTTAGCCCAAGGACTACATATGGTATACATATACCTTAAGATTACTTCTAAGTACCCTGGTTGTATACATGCACCCACCGACGGAAGCGGAATTCCAGTTACACCGCTAGGCACTCGGTCCCTGGTATGTTAATCCAAGCGCTTGGATGCACCACGTGGGGGAGGAACACTCAGCGATATCACCATCATTACTCAATTTTCATTAGCATCCCTGAACAATATATATAAACGATTCCCAGTTATTTCTTATAATCCTGCTGCAGATTACTACAAAACACAAATGTTCTCGTGGTAGATCCGCAAGTTTAGATCACTCGTCCCTCTTCTATTCAACTAGTCCTCACACAAAAGGTGCCGGGGTGGTCTAGCGGTACGGCGCTCGAATTTGGACATCGGTGGACATCAGGGTTCGAATCCCACTACCGGCCCCACGTTTGGCTTCGCTAAAATGTCCACTGCTGAAAGATGTTTCTTGTAAAAGATTCAAAGTAATAAGCATAAAACAAAAAACATAAACAAATAATAGATAAACTTACTTTCCAATGGACGATGTAAGAGTTAGTAATCGATTCTGATTGAGTTTCAAAACACAAAGACTTTTCAATTCGCCTATTTAAAATAATAATATTTTTAAAAAAAATAATATCATTATTTTAAAAAATCGATAAAACTGATCAAAATAGAATAAGAAAACGAAAGGAACACCCAATACTCTTTGTTTGAAAAGCTATTTGTTTAGAAACCAAACTTAGCAAATAAGCACGTTACCTATAACGTGGTGGCAGAGTTGACAGAAACTCGAAACTGGATGGGCATGGGTTCGAGTCCCACCATCGGCCCACAAAATACAGGCTTCCATTTGGCTTCATTCACATGTCCACTTGCTGAAAAGCGTTAAAGCATTCAAAGAGCAATAAATGATTATATAGGTTTAAAAATATAACTACAACGTGTACAGTAGTCCACAAATAACAAACTGTAGACAGGGATTTGGTACCACTTCATTCGCCATAACAACTGCATCAACAGTGACTACCTAATTTGTTAAGAATGTGTCTTAAATTTATTGTTTTTTGAAACTTTTATATCAACACCAAAACTAATATAATATATATATATATATATATATATATATATATATATATATATATATATATATATATATATATATATAATTACAGTCACCACAAAGCTGAAATACAAATAATCTAACTGCATTTATCTTAACCAAAAATAACAAATGACACTTTCTATCTGCATAAGCGAATATCACTTCAGTATAAATGTAAAGTACAAATAATTGTGTGACTACATCTAATACTAAATACACTTTTATCAAGGCAATAACGTAGCAGAACTTGAAAAATTTAACATTTTCAAATTGAACAGTGCATCACTTGTCGCCTCTTCTTGGGTTCCATATTCGTAAAGCAATTCAAACAGTCACCTGTCACAGTTTCATACAAACAACAAACGTAGGTGAGTAACATTGCTTATCCAATGACAAACGATATTATTGTGGCATGCCATTGTTTACAGGGTTACCTCTATTATCCAAACGGCTACATATGGTACACATATACCTGAAGATCCCTTTTAAGTATCCTGGATGCATGTTCGCCAAAGCAGAAACCCAGTTATGCCACCGTACATTCAACCTCTAAATCCAGGACGCACAATATGAAGATATAGAGTCAAAAATATTATGATTATCGAAAATAGAAACTTCATAAACAATACTCAAATCTTCAGAATTGGTAACATCCAAAAAAATAAACTCACTTAAAAATGACGCAAATACTGTTAATTCATATCTTACATTAGATTGTGAATACCATAAATTAAAAACAATAATCGCTCCAACGTGCTTTAGTATCCACACTTCAATCTCCAAACAACCTAACAGCATTGCAGACCCAACAAAACACACCGAACCAAGTAATAGCACAGTTGGGTGTATGCACTTCCAGAAATCAAAATTGGAAAATTCTGCATAAAAAACTAACTAACGCTCCTGACAAATTGAATCGTGCTTATAAAGTATTAATTTCCAATAAAGGTGATATTCCTGACTGTCACCTCAACACGATATACCTAGACTAACACAGCAGGAACCGAGTGCACAACGATATAACTGGGCTTCTATTTTGGCGACATATGTATACCATAAGTAACCGTTGGACTAAGGGAGATAACCCTGACAAAAATTCAGCCAGCCTCGTCAATCTTTGCAAACAGTCGTACCGTTACAAGGGACTCACATGGGGACTCTAGACCAGTCTGCCACAGTAGCACAAAGCGTTACTTTCAAATAAAATAAACCCAACTGCAAACATACCGAACGTATTGGGTAGATGCGTCAAACTGTTTTGGGACAAATTCAAATCGGACAATTTCGTCAAGCCGGAAATGCGGACAGGCAGCGAATAGATGAGATTTTCGGACAAGTCGAGTTGCTGCAATTTGTGCAAGTTGCCCAAATCCTGACGGAATAGAAATAGCTCGACAGTGTATTGTCATTCCATATCAGCATATCATCTTTGGTAATACCAACCTTCCTAAGGATTTTCAGTCATTTTCTTTGCTTAGTGGCATAGTCACTTCCTCATTACATTTCCATATTTATAGGAATGTCAATAATCCTGAGGATTTGATTAATGCTTATAAAGTTTTAATTTCCAATAATGGTGATATTCTTGACTGTTCCCCCTCCACGTGGTGCATTTTGGACTAGGTGCTTATAGGCATCTAGACTAATAACAGGAGAAACTGAGTGCACAGCGGTATAACTGGGCTTTCACCAGATTCCCGTTCAGTGAATGGATGCTAGCATACACCCAAGATAATTAGAAGGTATCTCAAGGTAACTATCTATCATATGTAGCTGGTTAATATTATGGATCCGTCAACCAGCGTCAACCGTTAAGAAGATAGCCTCGTCAATTCCTGTGAACACTGGCGTCGTCGCCATGAAGCGGTATTCTAGCCAAGGAACTTCAATTATCCCTCCAAGTTCAATTTGGATCCAGCAACCTTTTGTATAGGAATTCAAGAAACTGCCCAAACTTAGAATTAATGAAGAGGTGGCTCTGACACCAACTTATGTACGTATGTCCCATATTTATATGATATATTAAAATATTGACTTCGATGGCTTGATAAGCATAACAAACTTAGAAAAATAACTAAGATTCCTGACTAATAAACAGCACCCTTATGACGGCGCCACTGTTCGCAAAAATTGACGAAGTTGGCTAATATTTTGTCAGTTATCTGCTTTAGTCTAACGGCCACATATTGCATACATATACCTTAAAATACCTTTTAAGTACCGTAGATGTATGCTTGCACCCAGCCCAGTTATATCGCTGTATATTATGTCCCTGCTGTTATTAGTCTAAATACCTATAAGCACCAAGATCAAGATGCACCACATGAAGATAACAGTCAGGAATATCACCACCATTGGAAATTAAAATTTTAAAAGGGACCCATTTGAGTAAAACTTCTAAAGTCCCAATTTCCATTAAAAGTAATGACTGTGCCCCTTCTTCTATGCGATTCATTTTAGAATCAAGCTGATATGAAAAAGGAGGAAAGTGCACAGCAATATAAGTCGACTTCCGTCTTGGTCGATGGGAGAAAGCATACACTAAGGGTACTTAGTAAAAATGCTTCTAGGACTGTTAATAACCCTAAAAATTTAAGTAATACTTGTAAGGTCTCAAATTCAAATGATAATGATATTCTTAACTGTTCGTCCTCCACGTGCTACATGCTATACAAGGTCCCCATGAATATATAAACCAATAACAACAGGGACCGAGTGTGCAGTGATATAACTGGGTTTCTACTTCGCCAAATAAATACAAGCATACATCCAGGGTACTTAAAATGTATCCTAAAGTATATGTATACCAGATGTAGCCGTTGGACTAATGGAAATAACCCCAACAAAAATTAAGTAGCTTTATCAATCTATACAAACAGTGGAGCCATCACACGGATGCTGTCCGCCAGCCAAAATTGCTGTTTGACTTCTACGTTTGTTACGTTTATCAAGCCATCGGAGTCGATTGTTTAATATGAAGAGGTGATTATCACATCACCAACCACAAAAAACGGTAAAATAAAATAGCATAATGTGAAAATCCAATAGAATCATCACGAAAAAGTTACAACCTACCTCCGGTATTAGTCGGAGTTCGTTATCATCCATCCACAATTCGGTTAGATTTTGCAATTTGCCCAATACCGCAGGCTACAACATAAAATTGTGTACAAAATAATATTGATTATAATTAGCATTATTCACTTGTATGCCTCAATGAAAATAATTTTCCATTAAATGGGTTCCAAAAATTGTATTTATTGAAACATCTGTTTGTACCTCACACACACATACACACCTATGCGTTACATTCGTCGTAACTAGAATGTAGTGTGAACACTAGTCGACCTTACCAAAAAAAACAATTCACAAGTTTCATAAACACGACCTAATTGACAGCAGACGCATCTTTCAGCAATGAACATTTAAGCGAAGCCAAACGTGGACCAGCATCTAGTACCGGTGGTAGAATTCGAACCCATACCCACCCAGGCCCAAGTCGAGCGCTGTACTGCTAGACCATCCAGGCAAAAGAAAATCACAACCTTAGTAACAAAGTAGGACAATCAAAACAAACTACATGACGTGAGATAAAACAAATATTCTACAATACCAAAACGTTTTTCCACATTTCAATAGAACAAAAGGGTCTAAAAAATTGCAACACACTACAATGTGTGTTGCAATCCAACCAAAATTCCCAACGTATCATTTTCAATAAACAGCTTCAATTTATATAAGCAACTAATTGGCGGTTGAATGGCAAATTGTAATATCGAATATCGACACACTTGGATATCGTTTCAGCATTTAATTCAAACCAAAATGGAAAATTTAATACGTGTCAAAGTACGTCATTGATAAGAGTGTCACAGCCAGACTGCCATTCTTTGAGTATCCCTTCCCTGTTGCATGTTGGCTCCGATTATCCAAATAAAATAACGTCCACATACGAAACCGAATAATTCCATTTTTATTTATTGTGATTGATGACCTAATGGCCTCTTCATTATATGTATAGTTGTACAACTTATTCAGCAAACGAATAAAAGGCATCCCTATGATGGCAAAGATTGGCAAAGCTACCTGATTTTTTGTCAGGGTTATCTCCCTTAACCTAACGGCTACATATGGTATACCTTTTAAATATCATAGGTGCATGTTCCACTCATCTGCGACACAGAAACTGCTGTACACTCCGCCTCTGTGTTAATCTTGGTACTTAGGCGCACATAATCTAGAATTCGCCACGTAGAGGTAATAGTCAGGATTAGTAATCATCATGCAGTTCCAATGACGATGATACATATGACTCCTTACGTTCACGAGGACCAAACTAGACTAAAGCGGAACGAGAACCGAATGTATAAAGAGTATAGAGTGCCGGAGTAGTCTAGCGGTAGAGCGCTCGAATCAAAAATAAGTTGTCATGGGTTCAATCCACACTACCGGCACTAAATACAGACCAACATTCGACTTTGCTCATCCACTGATGAAAAATGTTTCTTCTAAAACGCTTAAAGTAGTAAAAACAGAATTTGTGAGAACTACTGTGATGGAGTGGGATGCTAATAATCCAAGAGGATTTGAGTAATGCTTATAAAGTCTCAATTTCCAATGATTGTAATATTCCTGACTGTTCGTCCTTCACGTGGTGCATCCTGGACAAGGTGCCCCTAGGCATCTAGACTAATAACAGCAAGGACCAAATGCACAGCGGTATAACTGGCCTACCGCTTCGGCGGGTAGTTGCAAACATACACCAAGGGTACTTAAAGAAATCTTAAGGTATACGAATATCACATGTAGCCCTTGGGCTAAGAGAAATAACCCTGACAAAAATCAGGCGACCTCATCAATCTTTGCAAACAATGACAACGTCACAAGGACGCCGTCTACAAGCCAAGAAACTTTGTTATTCTTCTACGTTTGTGTTACGCTTATCAAGCCATCGAAGGCGATCGTTTTATATGCCGTATAAATATGGAAAATAATGAAGAGGTGATCACGTGATCACCAACCAAAATGAATGAATGTATGTGATGGAGTGGTTTAGTAATGAAAACTCCCACAGAAAGATATGCATCCCCTGTTACGGCCTCTAATCCAGTCTTAAACAACCCAACAATCCTACAATATATGAATAATATCAATTATAGTAATTTTGAATATTTTTTAAAAAATCACACACTTACTATATTGACTATATTTATATTCATTAGCATATGACATTCTATTCCATTTTGATCCCATTATTTGTACTACTACTTTATTTTATTTTTTGATCTTATTATTTTTATATTGATGCTAAAAATGTATTTTACGCTGAATGTATCTCTAGTGAGATATTAAAGCTTAATAATAATAATAATTATTATTATTATTATTAGTGAGATAGTTTGGAGGTCCATCTTAAACAATTATTTATTGGTCGACTATGATTATTTCTTTTTATAATAGCATAGTAAAAATGTAATGTTAACCAACATCTCATCTTAATGACAATAATAATCAAATCGCCAACATGTTTATCTGCAACAATTCATTGCCAATAATTATTAATTATTGTTTTATTGTTTTCTAACATTATCAAATAAGATCTATCGATAGTCCATAAATAGGTCCAATATGTGCATACATTTTTCCATTAGCTATTAAGAACGGTAACAAAAATGTAACAATTATTGAAAAAAATTCCATGTGCCAACCAAACCGCTAATAATTGGAAAACAAAGATATGAATGATTACTTGTAATGGCAACGCTCTATGTAGCGATCATCAATGCAAATTGCATTATAAACGGTATTCGATGAAAATCATCCACTTCAGCTTACTAATGATGACTTTGATTGTAAGCCCGTGTATTGTAAAACATTGTTGACAAGGCATACTAACAATTGTAAGAATTTGAGGAATATTTACAAATCAATTTCCAATTATGCTAATATTCTTGAATGTCACATCCATGGCACTCAAAAGGTATCTCCAAAAACTCGTCATTCTCCTACATTTATTACGCTTATCAAGCCATCGTAGTCGATCGTTTGCTATGTTGTACAAATATTGAAATAAAAAAGTTGACTACGCGTCATCAAAGACATCGAGTCCAATAGCTTGATAAACATAACAAATGTAGGGTGAAATAACAAAGTTTCTTAGCAGATAGACGGCATTCTTGTGACAGAACGAAATTGCTTCATTTTTGTGAAGATTCTCTTCTAACCCAACGGCTACATAGATATATGCTTGTACCCATCCACTGAAGCGGAAGCCCAGTTATACCGCTGTGCATTCAGTCCCTGTTGTGTTAGTCGAGGTGATTGGAAGTATCTAATCGAGAATGCGCCATGTGGATGTGACAGTCTGAATTATAGCCACCATTAGAAATTGAGATTGTATAAGCATTACTCAAATTCTGAAAATTATTAGCATCCCACCAATACAAATTAATAATGCATCACATTTACTTTAATTCTAATTATATACTAAAAAACAATTGGACAATTTCTAGGCATTAAAGTTGCTCACGTCAATCTAAAATCTCAATTAAAATTCACATTAAGTATAATCCATTAAAAAAACAATCCACATAGTTTTATGACGAAATAGTTAAAAGTACCAAACAACATTTTGAAAAACAAACTATTATGTACAACATAAAATGTATTAACTAACTAGGTGACAAAAGATAAACTATGTATCACCCATCCCCCATTAATCATGTATGACATTGAAAAAGTAGAATCCAACATTAAGTGGCTACTTTGACTTAAACAAATACATTGCTGCAAGTCCGAATGTTTGACTATTATCAATTGATGGATTGATCATTTTATTGGAATTTTTCACAATCACGTTAAGAAAGCATTTGTCAGTTAAAGCACCTTTTTATTGTGATTTTTCTTTCGTGATAATTGTATAATTTTAAATTTTTTGCATTTTCTTTTTTGTTTACACCAATAGTGTAACTATTTACCTTTCCAATAATTTATATAATATTGGTAATCAAATGCCTTCCAGCTATTTCTTTCCACGGCAAAAAACACAGAACAATAACAACAAACGTCAATGGCAAAGCCACACCTTCATTAATTCCAAGTTTTCATAGCATCTACTTCCATTGTTCACAGTTTCTGAAATATGTCAGTTCATCGACTTAGTCATTGTTTCCAGGATAAAATCACGACCAAAATAGATTGACGATTGTCCCGAACAGCATCCATCCAAGTACGTTTCTGACCACCATTCTTCTTCCTGCAATCGGTATTTGTACAGTCAATGTTACGATACGTGAGATTGCATCAGGATTTCTACGAAAAACGTGTCCAAACCAGCGCAGTATTCGTTGTTGCGATACTAATAAAAGAAGATCGTGAAATCGTAAATCATCTCGAATTTGGCAGTTGCTAATCTTTTTAGTCCAATCCATTAATACGGATGATGCGAAATGGGTGTTGTGTCAAATGTATCTGAGACATCTTGCTTCAAATTTGTTAAGATTCATGATTTCTGGCCCTGGAACAGTCCACGTTTCAGCTGCATACATAAGTACTGTGCGAACCAATAAAAAAAAATGTTCATCTTCGTGTTTGGATTAATGGTTTTTCGTCTCCATAATGGATTGGCAAGTTTCCCAAACACGGCAGCAGCCAAACAAAGTCAATGATTTACTTCATTAGATAAATCACCGTCAGATACGTAAATTTTTTTACATTGGAGAACACAACATTATTTAATGCAATCCTCGCATCAGAAGCTTGTGACGACATAATGACAGACTTTTTGGATTGATCTTCAAACCATATTCACCAGATACTTTCACACGAAAATCCAATGCATGCTGCATCTGAGCTTCATTCTCTTCTAGAAGGACAGTATCTCCAGTGTATTCCAAGTTGGTAATGAGCGTTGTAGCAACATATATACCTTCCATTTGCACAGCGACCTTGGCAAATATAAAATCATAGTTGAAGAAAGGTAGAGCAGCTACGCAGCCTTGACAGACATCACTGCAATTTTCAAACGGTTTTATAGTAGATCTGTTACAATTGTGGATTGCAGCAGTTGAATTCTTGTACACATCACGTATGAAATTCACAAGTTTCAACGTGGTTCCGTCACATCCAAAGATGTTTTCTGATGAGCGAGTCAAATGCTGAAGAGTAGTCTATGAACGTTACGTACATAGAGTGCTGAAACTGTGCCTGAAATTCCATAATGCACCAAAGCGTATGAATCTGATTAACGCACTCCAAACCAGGACAAAAGCCAGTTCGGTTGGAACGTGTGGATTTCTACGGAACGGTCTTGCAGCCATCCTGTTGTTATTTCAGAATGGTTTAAAGTCTGATTAAAGTGGAGTAAGCAGTATTCATTTGGAATGCCAGACGATCCAAATTTAATTTTGTTGCCAAGGCATAACTAATCCAATTTCTTGTAAACTTTTTCACCATCGTTACGGAGGCCAAAGACCTCTAGCTCATCCAGATGATAGTTGAAGATATCATTACAACTGGGAAAGATCTCCCAACCAATAGCTGAATTTCTACTGGTACTGTTTATATCAAATAAGTAAATGTACTTATAATAATCGAAAATACCCGGTTCTCTAAAGCGTATAAAACCCTCATGGTCGATTAATAAACTAGTAGTTCTATCAATATTACCAGTCCCTATTGAAACATTGCAATGCCATCAAGTATCGTTACAAAATTTAAGTAGATCACCAAAACCGGAGTCAATAATGAAAGTCACGTTGTAACTAGCTACAAGTAGACCAATCATGATAAACTATTCACAATGCCAAAATTAAAAAAATGTATTTTAAAATATTTCGCAGTTTCCGTTTGATTATAAAACATGCAATTAAATCATTGTAAAGTGTAATTTTAAAAAATTATTACCATCAATTTCGATTTTTTTTCGTCAGTCATACTCAACATTAAATACGCACTTGTCTATCAACGTTTATAACAAATTATATTTTAAATCATTTTTAATTAATACTGTTTTTACTAAATGTACAACAATCAATAAACAGAATTTTTTTAATAAATAGTTTAAATAATTACAAATCATTCTTGGAAGTATGCAACCCCTATAATTACGTCAGACTCAAATACTAAGGACAAGTATTATATAATTAATTTCACATAAGCTCAAAACATTTCATTCTAATTATTTATAAATATGCAGTTGTGTAAAAAAATAACGATATACTTTCAAATAATTTTCCATAACAAATTTATCAAATTGTATTACACTAAAATTTTTTCATTTCATTTTTCCCAAAAAATTATTTATTTTTTAATTTAATATTTGTTTGTTGAAAGCTAAAGATCTTTGAACTCAGTAACATCCACATTTTATATAGTCCTTAGTTCCCATGTACATGGTACAAATTGACATATACAAGCTTCCGCTTTACTCCATAGATCCAAGCCTATACCCAAAAATATTTAAAGGATATCTCAATGTAAGTTAGTATTATATACAGTCATTTGGTTATGGAAGTCTACTCTTAAAGTAAATTAAATGGTTGTCACTTTTTGTAAGAAATAATACTACTACAAAGATATCTACCGGCAAAAAGATTTTATTAATTTCTTACTTTTTGCATAAAATTAATTCCTAGTACGTGTAAAACAAAACAACAAAAATAATTCTGAAATAAAATGTAATAAAAAGGTAACTACCATAAATAATTATCTTTTATATTACTGCAAATCAATTTCGACTGCTACATCTTAGATATATGTAAACGTTACGTCAAATAATTGTTTAATCAATTGATTTCAATGTATTTCCAATAAAAAATGCACATAAAACCTCATTTAAATTTATTAAAAATCAACCACGATAAATCCGTAATAATAAAAATTATAGTAAAAGCCTGAAATCAAATAGTCCAGCAAAAACGTCATATATGCATAACTCATTTATGTTTTTAAAGACATTCACATTCTTTTATAAACAAGACTAGTTGCATTGTCGTCAAATTATGCTTCATTTTCATATAGTTTTCAAATTTAGCTAAATTGTACAATGTGTCAAATCCCACAGTAAAAACAAATTGTAACAAGCTTAGCAACACATAAAAAATAATTTGGAATACATGTAACTTATTGTTTTTTTAAGTGTAACATAAAACCGCTCAAAAAATAACCAAAAAATAATTCATACTACATAATAGTTATGTAAAAATAAATCGTAGTAAGCATTATTTTTTAATAATTATAAAATTAATTGTATATTAGTAAATAAAACACACCTGTAAAAAAACTTACCAGTTCATTAAACTCATTTGCCCCCAGATCCAAAAACTCTAATAAAACGAGTTCACCAAAAGAATTGGGTACGGATTTAAGACAGTTGTCGCGAAGTTCTAATTTCTCTAATGATTGAAGACTGAAAAAAAGCATTAATATTATTTATAACATTAAAAAACATTCATTCATTTTGGTTGGTGACGGATATCTATACAGTATATTGAACGATCGACTCCGATGGTCTTGCAAGTATAACAAAAAACAAAAAACATCTAAAAATTAAATAACTATGTATCTTAAACCTTTAGTACAATATTCGGATATCTATATTAATCCTATCTACAAAAAATCATAAAAACATTATGTAAAATATATTTGACATAATGGTAAAAATAAAAAATAAAACTTTTAAATACACCTACAATCCAAAATATACAAATCTTTCTTTAAAATGCAGTTTTTAAATCATTTAAATTTATGATATAATAAAATTAATATAAAATAGACATGCATATATGTAACTAAAAAATTCAAATAACATTTAACACATAATCCTTAATGCATCTTTAAAATAAAATTTTACCTTCCTATCTCGTCAGGTAACTCTGATATTGAAATATCATTAATACAAAGCACTCGAAGATTTCGAAGTTGACAAAACCCGGCGGGAAGACTAAAACATTGTAAATATAATATAAAATTATGTAAACATAATATAAATTTTAGTTATTTAAAAACATATTGGTAAGCATTACGTAATATGCAATAATTTAATATTTAGGTAAAATACATACCATTGTAATGGATTATTACTAACATCTAATATTTGCAAAGAATCACAAAACCGTAAACTAGTTGGTAACTCTGAAATATCTGTAATATTTAATGCAAATTAATAATAAATGTGCATTACCATTTCTGCTAATGTCAAGTTCGACAAGGTTACAAAAACTGCCTATAGCTGTCGGTAAACGTGTGAGTTCGTTCTCACTTATAGTTAAATAACGAATTCTTTTCAAACGAAAAAAACTCTAAAAACAAAAACACTTGTTAGTAAGGTAATAATCAATTAATTACTTTTGGTAGTTCTTTAATTTGATTAGCATCCAAGCGACACTCTTCTAGTGTTCGAAAATTGCGAATAACGTCATCTGGTACTTGTTCAAGTTTTTCATGACGCCTGTCAATATAATCAATGTGTTTCCCGCAGGGACCAATAAATGGTAAGCATTTCAACATGCCCAAACACAAGAAAACAAATTTTTTGTAAGATTCGTTATTTTTACTGAAGGTCGCAAAAAATATAAGAAACGATTTAACAAAAAATAGTTACAAACTTAAATAAAATTAACGACAAAATTAATTTTTTTAATATTTTTTAAATAAATAAAAAACAAATAACAATTTAATATTTATTTTTGCATAAAAGAAATTTTAATAGAAAAATTATTCTTGCTTAGTAAAAATTGCATAATCTTTTATTTTTGCATTTATTTTTTGTAACTGAGTTAAAATACATTAATAAAAAATGTGCATTTTGATCTTTAATTTTTTTTAATTAATTGCTTATTTATATTTATATATTTATATATTATATTTATATATTTGCCTTACATTGAACAATCACAATGCTGCAAACTAATTAAAACAATTATTTTTAAAAATCGTAATACGTTTAATTTTTTACGTATATAATTTAAAATTAAAGCTAATGTACACAACTTTTATTTTTTAAAAACAACAATTTTATTTTTATTCTTTTTAATTTTTATATATTGTGTAACTTTTTAAGAACAAATACATTTGTAAAAATTTATTATTGACTATTTTTAGAGCTTAGACAACAATAACTAAATTAATTAATTTGTATTTTTTATATTATTATTATTTATGGTTATTGATTTAGATACTTCAGTAGAAGTAGCTTTTAGCACACAAAAAATATGTACAGTTATAAAAATATAATACAATTAGCAGTGTGTAACATCAGTCCAAAAATAAATAAATAAGTAAAGTAAAATTAAATTACATAGGCTAAAAAAAACTCAGAATTAACGTATATTCAAAAGTCATATTCAATATGATATGCGTAAAGAGACATGGTATTATTTAGGAGACATTATGATTAATAGTGTGCAAATATAATAGTATACATGAAATGTGAATGACTCATGACTCATGAGTGAGCATGGCTAATAAAATAATACCCTGGATAAAGGATAATAAATAGTTACAAATTAAAATGGGCAGATTACAAACAACGGTAATTGGATAGGTTAATGTAAAGGTCACTTTGAACTTTGTTGGGATTGGATAGTAACCTTGTTAAATACTGCAGACATGAATTTAAATACACATTGGTTCTACACTTAACCTGTATATGTGATTTTCTTGTCATTCCCGATGCAAATGATTTGCTGAAATCACGATAAAGTGGATGATTGGAGGTGTTGGAGATACGACTGATTAATTCAAAACATTCCTTGAAGTGTCGATAAATTATTTCATAAAAAATTTTATTGTAAGGAGTATCTGATGATCGGTTAATGATGGTAATATATTATTTTAACTTCATAAAATCCTTTTTTTTTAGTTCCGGAAATATTACAGGGGAGCAATATAATATTATTGGATAAAATGTAGCTTTAAAATATATATTAATAACATGTTGGCAAACACGCAGGTTTCTTAAACGTCTTATGTAGTAACATAAACCTCGAATTTTTGTGAACAAATGGTCAATGTGATCAGACCAGGTAAGTTTTTTATTCAGTAAAACACTGAGATATTGAAAACCATTACAAGTGTCAATTTCCACATTTTTAATACAAACCTTTGGATGGAGTTAAATGAATTGTGTTGAAGGTTTGTGTGAGCTAAAATTAATTACTTTGCATTTTGTAAAATTTAATTTTAGACTATGTTTTGTTGACTAATCAACTAATTCACCAATTGACTGTAGGAAATGTACATTATCTTTGGTTGAAAAGATGGATTCACATAATGCCATGTCATCCGCATATTTAAAAAGTGCAGCAGGCTCTTTTAGTCGGAGAACATCTACGTATAATAAAAAAAAGAGATAAAACCGCACTTAGTGTAACACCTTTATTATTTTGAATTAAAGTGGATTTTTTACACCCAATTTGGGTGTATTGTGTTCTGTTTTCAAAATAATTGGATAGCCATTTGATTGTGTGATTAGGAGCATTGAGTTTAATAAGACGCTTATGCAGTTTGCTTCTGCGTATGCTATCAAATGCGGCTTATAATCAACAAACAAACAGCTGACGAAGCCTTTTTTGTTATCTAGTGATTTTGCAACGTAGTTAATCAAGCTGGCTACACAATCTAGTGTATAACTATTTTGCTTGTACGCAAATTGACATGGATTACTACTTGCTTTAAATGTATTACTCAGTTCATTCAAAATCAATTTTTTAGTTAATTTTAAGAGTACTGACGTGCATGAAATTGGTCGAAAATCTTCTACTTTTTTAGTTGTTTGTTTTTCGGAACTGGGATAATTTTGAAAGTTCTCCACGATTCTGCTATTCTGCCTTTGTTTATGGAACTGGTTAAAATTTGTATTAGTGGAGAGTATATTGAGGGCGAGCATAATTTTAGTATTTGCATACTAAGCCCATCTGGACCGGATGACGTTGTGAAGTTGGAGCTTTTTATAATCTTTTTAAGATTATATATAGATATGGGAACATTAGGTCAGTCCTTGATGTTTACATTATTTAGCTGAACTAGTTCTACATTATTGTTGTAAACAAAATATGCATTAAGGGAGTTTACATCAAATAAGGTAGTTACAGCTTTTGTTTTTCCAAAAATTTTGTTAATATTGTTCCAAATGTTTTTCCAATTGTTGTAGGAGGAAAAGTAAAAGTTATTGACACATTTTTGAATAAAACTAATCTCGTTTTTTATTTCAAGGCTTAAATGTTTTACTAAGGAGCGGTCGTTAGCTTTGTATGCTACCTCCTTTTGCCTGCGTAGCCTTTTTAGCTTCCTCGATGTGATGTCGGTGGGTGTTACAAGTATTTTAATTTTTGGACAGAACCTTTCAAAATGATTTTTAACCAGTGTAACAAAATTGTTTGTGGCGGTGTTCAAGTCATTATGATTTTTTTAGTAATACAGTGTTGCTCAAGAGATATCTTTAGCTCCGTTATATTTTGTTGTAATAAGTCTCGAGCGAACATATATGATTTTGATATGAGTTTAGTGAAGTGCGTATAATTCTTTCTAAAATAGATTGTAGGAAGTGCTCAAATAATTGAGTGATCTGACAAAACCAATGGAGCAAGTGATTTGGCTTTGTAGAATTGGGGAGCATTAGTAAAAACGCAATCTAACCCAGAGTTACTTCTAGTATTGAACTTCACTATGTTGGTTAAACCCATAGATAAAAAATTATCTGTATTAGTATTGTTGAAATCACCAGCAAGTAAAATCAGTTTATTAACACAAACAGTTATTAGGTAATTAAGAATATTTTGAAAAAAATTTTACACTCGAAGCGACTTACTGATGGTGGAATATACATATTAATAACATTAATACTTTTATAATGAGATAAAAATAGACACTTACAATTTACACCCAAGCTTTCAATGCCAAATTGCAAAAAATTTAATGATATACGGGAATTAGAGCAAAATTCTTTTTTTATGTAAGTGACCAGGCCACCATCACGTGTTTTAACTCCTCTGCTTTTATTGAGGCGATGTGTTGTAAATCCATCAATTGATATTAAATTGTTGTCAATGTATTTGTTAAGCCACAATTCTTAAAAAAATAAGAAGCTACTGTTTTGATGTAGCCTTTCGTTTAAAAGCAGTTTTAAGTATTCCATTTTGTCAAATAATGACCGTACATTTATCGATAGAACTAACGGCAACGTCATTTTCTTTATAGGAATATTTTTTTAAAGTTTGCTGATAACCGGAGTAATGATTTTTTTTTCTTTGTTTTAATATTCGATTGTTTGTAACATATAGGAATATTTAATTGTATCTCCAATATAAGTACTTTTTGTTGAAGCAAAAATTTTCTATTAAAGCGAATTCATTAAAAAGTAATTATAATCGTTTTAATTTGATAAAAAAACTTGTGTATTTTAAATGTTTTAAAGTGAAAAAAAAAAGTACTGCTAATCAATGTAGAATATAATTGTGCATATATTTTGTCATTTTCCGATGTTTTTGAAAATGTAGCGCAGCCGTTTGAGGGCCCGCGTTATAAATAGATGCCTATGAAATTAATAAAGTTACAATACTGGTGCAGTAATTTTAAATTATTAAAAATTATTAAAAAACAATTTAACTATCTCATTTGCAATATTTTTTCAGTTATATTCACTAAGTTAATTATTATAATTTATTATACGTATATTTTTTAATAAACAAAAACTACATTTTACAATTTATGAGCTGTACTCACTCCTTGATTTAAATACAGTAAATTATATAATTATATTACATTCAGGTTTTAGGTTTATATATGAGTTAAATAGGAGTAAAGTCCTCTTAGTCCTCGGTTCAAAATATTAGGTATCATGTAAAAAATAATAAATAAAAATAATAGAAATAAAGTTTTAAGTAAAATTGAGAAGTGTTGATCATACGCCGATTTAAAAGCCTGGAGGGATGAGGCTAACACTACATATAGGGCAAACTAGTTCAGGAGGAGATAGCCTTGTAGGAAAAATAATCAAGACCTAAACGGGAATGAACTCTAGGCTTAGACATTTTAAACGGGTGTCCTCTGCAAAGGTCATTGAAAAGAACAGATAAATGTTTAAACTGGTCCGAGTTAAGAAGTTTGAATAGTAAAATGAGGTCGCCCCGGAGTCTCCTATCTTGCAATAGGAAGAAATGGAGAGCTTTCATACGCTCAAGACATGTAGCAATTTAGTAAGGCTTCTCTGCACCTTATCAAGTTTTACTATATTAGCCCTTAAGATGGGGGACGTTACTTGAATGCAATTTTCAGGATGCGGTTTAATATAAAGTTGATAAAGAAGTCAAGTGCAGCTAGCAGGGATGCTTTTTAAATTACGCTTAAAAAACTAAGTTAGACGGTAGCAAATTAAAATTGCTTTGTTATGGTGGGACAAAAAGTTAAGGATAGGGCTAAATGTTACACCTAAATCTTTAATTGAGTCTACCATAATAATAATCTGGGAACTAGGGGGTATAAACCGATTATTTGAATGTTTTTTGAAAGTAAAGGGATTACATTTAGAAACATTCAGAGGTAGTGCATTGTCTAGAAACCACTTATAAACGTTATTAACGTCCTGTTGCAATTGTTCGGGGTTAGTGCCCCAAATTTTGACATTATTAGTATAAAACAAGATATCAGATTTAACAATTGAGGGCAACTCATTAATATAGATAATAAAAAGAAAGGAGCCTAAAACTAATCCCTGTGGGACATGTGAGGAGATCTGAGTGGGAGTAAAGACTATGTTGCCTAATTTAACACTAAAATGACGGTTAATAAGAAAGTCACATATTTATTCTAGGAATGAATGACTAATCCAGAAGAATTTTAGTTTACTTAGCAATGCGGAATGCGGTACCTTATCAAAAAATTTACAAAAGTCGAAGTAAATCACATCGACTAATAGTGTGCGTTCCAACATGCAAGTAATGTTTTTAGTAAACGCTAGAAGGTTAGAGAGACAAGATCTTTTTGGTATAAACCCGTGTTGAGCCAAGTTTATAAGGTTATTCTCTGTAATAAAACTAACCAAATGGATTTTAATGATTTTCTCTAAGATTTTACAGGGTCCTGACAAAATGCTAATTGGCCTAAAGCTATCAGGTTCAAACCTGGAACCAGACTTATAATTAGGCCGAATAAAGGCAAATTTCTAAATTGCGGGTAATTTTTCTAAATGAATCGAGCAATTAAAAATATGGATAAGAAAAGGAGCAAGAACTGAAACAATTTTTAGAGAATTTTCGGATAAAATTTATCAGTAGCTCGGAATATTGATTTAAGTTGGGAAAGGTACTTGGAGACTAAAGAAGACGTGATGGAAGGGTAACCTGAAACTAAAGCTGGCTCTGGGTTGAGACCAATTAAATAATCTGTATTAAAAACAGACTTAAAGTAATCACCAAAGGTAATACACACCTCGAACTACGATAAAAAGGAAACAAAATTATTTTTGAGTCTAGGGATGAAAAAATCAAAACCCCGCTTATTCTTAATGTATTTAAAGAGAAAACTATTATCTGATATAGCATTGCTCAGAAGTGAGTGGTGTCTATGGTTTTTGAGCCATCTGAAACAAGCTACACATTTTTTGCAGAGATCTAGGTAACTGTGAAGGAAGCTAGGGAGGCCAGACAATTTTCACTTATAAAACGCAATATTGCGTAACTTAATGATTCGGATAATATGACGAGGAATTCTGGGCTTAGAATGGGATGGGTTATGAAAAGAAATAAAGCGCTTAATACTTAATCAAACGGTTTGAGAAAAATGATCATGTAAACTGTCCATATCGTTATTTGAGAAGTCCTAATTGATATTTCTCAGGTAGTTCCTAAGATCAACGAAGTTGGCATTGCGGAAATTAGGAATAGGCATAGACCGATGCTTAAAAACCACAGCAAATAAGAAGAAATAAACTTTGAATATAAGACGAGCGTGATAACTTTTCCCCAGGGGGGTTAAGTAGTTAATGCCGTTAACCAACAAGAGTTGGTTGGTAAAAACTAAGTCAAGGCATGAAGAGGAACTACCAATCCTAAATCTAGTTTAGGAACAAACCTGTTGGCTGAGTGCATCTTTAATGCTAAATTGAAAAAGAGTGGAGTCAAGAAACTTAGGAGAGCAGCTGAGCGAATTCCAATTAATAGAAGAAGACTTAAAATCTCCATTAACATATGGTAGTTGTGTGTTGACAAAAGGATGGAATAAAGTTCCTAAAATAAAAAGCGGTTAAAAGCTTCAGGGAGAGAAGGGGGACGGTTTAGAACTGAGAAGAAGGCATGTTCTCCTGAGGAGAGACTAATAGCAATAGAGAAAAAATTATATCTCTGACCAGAAAAGTCCAATAAAGGAAGGAGAGAGTAACTGATATTATCCCCCAAATCTGGTGATCCGAGAGTCTAAACGGATAATATTGTAACTGTGGATTAACAATTCATTATTATGTATATCATCCAAAATCAGGTTTCCGTAATGGCAATAATATGAGGCTTGGTAACTTCAACTAGGCTAGCTAATTCAGTGAGCTTATTTAAAATGCTTACCGCGTTGGTATAAAAATATTCAAGAGAACGGGATTAAGAAGGGAAGTAACGCTTCTGCTCTTTTTAGACAATGGTGGAAAAGGACGCAACTCCGGGGCGTAAGGGAAAAATCTTATATGTTAGAAACACAAGTAGAAGTATCTTTGAGTTTAAAAGGAATAAGCTTAACTACTGGGATAGCCGATAATTTAAAACAAGCATTTTGTGCTAAAATGGAAAACTTGCATATCCTATCAGACGTCTTTATGCAAACGGATCCCAGGAAAATTTTTGCGGATGGAGGACCAAACATTTACGATTTCGGCTACGACGTTAGAGAAACAATGACTAACAAAGATTGGGTAGAAGATATGGGGACTCTTGCATGTCATACGGGATATTTTTAAATCGTGGTTCGGTGAGTAACATGAATTCATAAGCTCTGTGACTATATCCTTGTAATTGGTTGCAGTCTCAGGAATTTTTTAAAATATTATGTTATGTCCTCTATGTCTATCGGCAGTGAATTGTTAAGCGGCGGATAGAATTTTTTCTTGCGGAAGTCGGAGGACGGTATTAGTTGTCGTGGATGGAGGATTCTTGGCCACCGAGTCTTTGGGCACTCTAAGTTCTTTTGCTTGTTTGTTAGTGGAGGCTATGCAGGATGTCTAATATTCCTGCAATATCGCAAACGAATTCTTTAAGTCTGAGTTGCTAATCTTGATCTCATTAACAAGCTTGATTAAGTGATCGGTTTTTGAATCGTTCCGTTGACCGGCATACCTATGGTCTTTAGACTAAAAGCAGTTAATACAATCAAAGTCAACGTTACTGCTGACTAAGCCTTTGTAGTAGGTTTCTGAAAGACTTGTACAATTTTTATGAAACCAAGTGATGCACCCGGAACAAAACATACCGGTCTTTACAGACTTACTACACCCACGCCTGCTACAAATTGCTGATTGATAGGATTTCATTGTAGTCAAAAGTAACTAGAATGATTAATAAATAAAATAAAAAGCAAATATCACAATGCAAATGCAAAGTGATAATCTGATAAAGAAAAATAATTTAAAATTCCAAGCACGATTTATACAAACCGTACACGATCAGGTAATTGTACAACGCAAGTTGCACCAATGACACAAAGTACACTAAAAAATGACCAAAAACCAAAAATTTCAAACACGATTCATGCAACTCGTACAGGTTCAAGCAATTAAGCAACAGCAGATTGCACAATAGGCACAAAGCCAACAAAACAAGTAACACTAAAAAGAAAAACAAATAATAATGACATGTGTAACGACGAGCAAGCACAAGATAACAAGCAATTTTTAATCAACACGTCTCACAAGTGTACCGCAGTGAGTCAAAAGTGATAATGTTTTAACATGATTAAACAAACGTTAGTGTTTGTTTGTTTTCTGTTATTATAGTTTATGTAAGTAAATAACTAAAAACAAAATATTGGTAATTATCGAACATTAGATTTGATTATAATACAACATCCGCATAGTTGTTAAACCGGTATTAAATGTAGGTGTTTAGTGGTTTTATTAAGTATACATTTACTGAAAACTGTTTCTTGTAAAACATTAAGGCGCTAAAAAAGAAGAATAATTCTTATTAAAAAAATAATATTTAACTGAACTTGGTTGTTGACTGACAAAAACTATATAAAAGTAGCATCAGTTAGTCCAAAGTTTAAAAAAAATATAAAGCTGTATAAACATGTATTTTTAATGCATTAACAATCATTTAATTTAAATCTATTTCAGTTTTAAAATACCATTTATTTTGAATACAAAAATAAATTATCTTTTCGTTATTTTTGTTAATTCAATGTTATTAAATTGTTTTTTACAAACTTAGCAGTTATAGATCATCAAACATAGACTCTATTTTATTCTTTTCCCATCTAAAAAACTGACCATTTTATCCTATTTTTTAAAATCCATCTCTCCTCACCCATTGTCTATGTGAAAAAACTTAACATTGAGCTCGCGCTTGACGTTTGCTCAATTAACGTTAAACGTCTACAAACTTTTTCTCTAATGTAAATTGGGATCTACAATATGGCAACAACTTAAAATAGGCATACAACTATTTTCTAACCATACTTAATTGTGGAATTCAGTAATATCCCTCTTGTACTTTCTCATTACACCAGGCAAAAATATCCACATCACATAACTCTAATTTTAATTTGTAGAAAGCCCTACATTACTATCCGGAACGATTTTGTAATCTCTAATAAATTTTTTTTAAATAACCAATTTCTCAAACTCCTAAATAGATTTAAATCCGATAATAGCTTACTTTACAAGTTTATAAAAAACAACGCTTTTCTGATAAATCCTTTTAAAAAAAACTAGTTAACGTTTATTTTAGTTGTGTTTACATCTATTTTAAATACACTACATCAAACTCCATTTGGAATACTGTATTCAAGTAGCATCCCTTTTTTAAGGTCTAACCTCCTCAATTTAAATAAAGTGCGGAAACTAGTTTCGAAACTCTCTAAGAACCTCCGCCACTTTACCTACGTAGCTCTCAAAATCTTTTTTTACACGACCACAGGATCTAAAGTGATCTTATAATTGTATACAAAATTTTGAACTTTGGTAGCTTTTCCCCTTATTTTAACACGGCTCAGAATTCTTCAGAAAACACTTTTCAAGTTTAAGAAACTCAGAGTTCACTCCCGGTTAAAACGATACCATTTTTATATAAGGTTATTTCGGCTTGGAATTGTTTCTCTTTTCACATTGTCAACGCCACATCTTTTAGTTCCTTTAGATCTTCCCATGACTGTTATGCACTATCTAACTTTATCTGTTTTCTATCTATTTTTATATTTTATTTGACAACTCAAAATCGAGGATTAAAAGCAGTTTTTTATCCAACTCGTGTATCAACCTGTAACCTGTACAAATACGTACCTATTTTAACAATTAAATAATAGATAAAATAATCTGTTAAACATTAACTAAAACTATTCTCATGATGGCCTAGTAATCCACTGCTGGACTCGTATTGTAGTTGATAAAAATAAAATTTTATTACAAATACTAAATCCAGGCCTCTGTTTAAATAAATTAAAAATCTACTTGTTAAAATATTTTATAAAACTTTTACTGATCATTATTTTATTTTTCTTTACAATTGATTTAGAGCCAATACAACTACAACAAACAATAAAAATTGGTGATAGAGTTACCTCTTCATTAGTTCCAAGTTTGCATATTATTCCTAATTCCTGTACAAAGAGGTTGTCGGATGCGAAATAAACTTGGATCGTTTTCTTGTGACGACACCAGTGTTTACAGGAATTGACGAGTCGATCTTCGCGTTACATATATGGCACTTTAAAGTAAAGTTTGGTGCGTAATATAACAAACTTTGAATAAATGTAATACATATATCATGCATGCAATATTATTAAAAGTAATTATAATAAAAATTAATATTTTTAATTATTCTGCTCGACAGTTACACTTATGGCTAAAAATGCGGTTTTTAAAATAAAATTAAGCAAAATGAAGTTATAACGATGCATTGATAGAATATTGTAAAGTAATGCAATTATATTGAATAGGATGAGAAAAAGTAAACACATAAATTACTGTCTATATAGAACAGTCAGAAATTACTATTACAAACATACTAGAGAGTTTCAAAACTAGTTTCCGCACTTTATTTAAATTGAGGAGGTTAGACCTTAAAAAAGGGATGCTACTTGAATACAGTATTCCAAATGGAGTTTGATGTAGAGTATTTAAAATAGATGTAAACACAACTAAAATAAACGTTAACTAGTTTTTTTTTTAAAAGGATTTATCAGAAAAGCGTTGTTTTTTATAAACTTGTAAAGTAAGCTATTATCGGATTTAAATCTATTTAGGAGTTTGAGAAATTGGTTATTTAAAAAATTTATTAGAGATTACAAAATCGTTCCGGATAGTAATGTAGGGCTTTCTACAAATTAAAATTAGAGTTATGTGATGTGGATATTTTTGCCTGGTGTATTTACTTAAATATATACGTTTATTCCGTCTAATCGAAACTAAACAAATAATTAAATTTGTATTGATTTATTTAGTTGTTATTAATTGAATGTTTTACAAGAAACATTTTTTTAGCAAGTGAACATTTTGGCGGAACCAAACAAGGGCCCACATTTATTATTATCTTTTTATTTATTTTTACTACTTTGAATGCTTTGACGGGAAACGCATCTTTCAGCAGTAGACATTTTAGCAAAGCAGAACGTGGGCCGTTGGTGGGATTTTAACTCATGCTTGCCTAGTTACAAGACGAGCACTGTATGACTAAACCACTTCGGCAAACCTCCAACAATGGTACTTAAGCCTACGCTCATCCAACTTTGATCCCACCGCTGTACCTCTAGACCACCCTGGTTCTGTGTAACAACCCCTATCACATGTATCGTACATTAACACCTTGATTATGATTAAATCTCAGCAAATAATAAATGATGATAATTGATTGGTAAATAAAAATCATAGCTCTGTATAGAAACTTTATTTTTGATCAAGGTAAAATAAAACATACACACACAAATTAATATCTGCTTAATACTACTTGTAGCAAATACCAAAAAGAGGTAGTGGTCTCATTATTTGGTCGCAATTGTAAATTTTACTTATTTGTATACTAATAAAGTTTACAGTTTTATGTATTCAAGTAGCTTTAAATATTACAGCATTACAATTAGTACTAATTTAATAAACTATAACGTATGATAAAAATTAGAATAGCCTATTGGCTTACAGACTATTTAAACAACATTTTGACAGTCCTAATTGCAGAGTAAATTTTGTTTTGTATACTTGTTTCTTATTTACTAAAAATAGAATTTTATTGTACTCAGTTGTACCTGGTTAAATAGATAGCTTTTTTTAATTTATAAAAATGTTATGCTTATAATTATTAACAAAATGATATTATATTAATTAACTGTGTCAACTATTCGTTTTTAGTAAATTAATTAAATGCAAACTGGACTATTGATTGTTTTTCTCTCTGTCTCTCTTTCTCTTCAAATTAGCATACTGCATGACATTTTTCCCATTTTTAGTAATACCTTATTTATATATATATATATATACATATATAATTTATTGGACGTATAAATGACAGTAACCACAAGTTGATTTGTGCTTTTGTCATTTGATGAATAGTAATTTATCTTGCGACACATTTTTACTAGTTTATTAATTGACTGCTTGCACAGGAAACATTACTTAGCAAGTAGATATTTGTTTCACATTTGATATTTATACAAATGGACTAACAACAACTTATCCTATCTTTAACATTTTTCATTATGAATTATTAGAATTATCAACTTTTTCTTTAAACAAACAAATATTCGTGAGTTGCATTCACTTGTTGAGTACTACGACTGGCACTAAATGCGAGCTTCCATTTGGCCTTACCAAAAAATGTTTTCTACAAAAACATTCAAGCAGTAATAATCAAATTATTATTATTATTTATTATTACAAAACCCTTTTGCGGTAAAAATGAGCATGGGGCAATAAGGCAACAATTACAGCAAATAACAACAACAACAGAGTCTCGTAATTCAAAGAGAACATGAAACAACAAAATGTTTCTATGTATTTAAAAATTTTGCCAAACGTTTTGCTTGATCCCATGAAACATTCATTTCAATTAAATCTTCCCGAATAGTTCTTAGTCAAGTTTTCTGTGGTCTGCCAACCTTTCTTTTACCATTTACAATTGTCCATTCCAAAACCGTACTTGCTGGTCTTTTGGACGGTAAACGTAGAATTTGACCAAGTAATTTTCTTCGTCTAATTGCAATAATGTCATGGAGTAAACGAGAGTCAGTTCTTCTCATGATCTCATCATTTGAAATGTGATTGCGCCAAGTTATCTATAAAATACTTCTAAGACATCGGCGATGAAAAACATCCACCATCGTATCAATCTTGTCTGTTCGCTTCCACGTTTCACTCTTATATATTGCCGTAGGAATGATCATTGATGCGTACAAACGAAGTTTTGTCTTCAGGCAAATGGAAGAACATGACCATATTGATTTTGAGTCTATAGAAGACTGACATTGCCTTTCCAAGTCTGGCTTTAACACCAATTTCGGTTTTTCCGTCTTTACCAATGATGCTTTCCAAATATGTAAAGGAATCAACAGTATCGATATTGTGTCCACTAATTTTGATGAGCAAATTATTGTTTGACTTAGTACACAGCACTTTCGTCTTTAAACAATCAATCAGTAAGCCAATACGAGAACTGATATTACTGAGACGTGTTGTCATATTTTGCATCATTTCTGGAGTTTCACTGAGTAGACCAATATCATCTGCAAAATCTAAATTTGTTAATCTCCCATAATTCCATTTGATACCATAAGACAAATTATTTATGGATCGAATCATAATAAAATCAATTACCAGAAGAAACAAAAACGGTGACAAAGTACATCCTTGACGTACTCCCGTGATAATTTCAAACATAACAGCATGACTACTTTTTATTCTAACACAATAACTTGAATTTTGGTATAACGAACGCATAATATTCACATATTTCAACGGTATTCCTTACAACTTAACGATTTCCACAAAGATCCTTGATGAAAGAAGAATTTCAGCAATCACTTACAATCAAATTTAGTAATTAAATAAAGAAAATAAATAATACTTTAAAAATCTTTTTTCTAATTTTAATTCGTTATATTTTTTAATATTTTAGTTGATTCCAAGTCTAGTTGAAAAAGGAGGAAAGTTTGAGAGCAAGATTAGCAATATGGCATCTGTAAAAATTATTGCTAAAGAAACAACACAAGAGGACACGATTTTATTAAACTATAGCAAGGATATGAAAACAGTGTGATTCCGAAATCAGAATAAAATTTAAATTTTGGATATACACAATTTCCAACGCCAAAAATGTAATAATATTTGTAAACGTTTAAACACTATGAAAATACGACATACAACATTATTTAAACAATTTTTTAAATAAACAAACAAACAGAAGAACAGCTAGTATATAATGTTATTTATCTTATCTATAAACTTTATTTTTAATTGTATTGTATATATTGTATACCAAATATATTTTTAAATAAATAATCAATAAATACCATGTCTACTTACATAATCTGTAACCAAAGTTTAGTTTTACAAAAGAAAAACAGCTTTGCGTGGTCGGTAAGTATAAATTTTGTTTTTGAAAACTTGTAATTGGAACATAGCTATAATAGAAACGAAAAGGCATAAAAAAGAAATTACTAAAACTATGTTGGTGAACTGTGTCTAATAAATCAATTCAAGTACGAACCAATCAAATGAATACTTTTTTATATGAAGCCATAATTTTATTGGATAAAACATTAAACCAGTAAAATTACAACATTCTGCAGCCTAATTTGAAAATGTTATTGTCAGTGAGTAAAGCAATTTAAACAAGTAGGTTTTGCTATAATTAATAAGTTTTATAATTATATATATTTTTAAATTAGCAATGAGTAGTATGTAGTATGTTATGATTGTAATTATTATTAATGTGGCATCATCTAATACGTTGGCGATTATATATGTATATATATATATATATATATATATATATATACATATAGTTCGACAAATTTGCAGTTTTCCCTTGGTTTAACCAACTTTATTCTGTTTAACACAAGACAAAATTTTAACTTATATTACACATTCTTCACAATTAAAAAAAGGCTTATACAAGGGTTTTCTGCTTATAAACAAAATTTTAATTTTTAAATTATATAAATGTATGGTCATTAATATGTGCACGTATTTTTAATTTACAATTTAAAATATAAATAATTTTTGTACTGATTTAAATGTTCAGTTTACAAGAAGGCTTCATTTTCTAATGTAAAATGTATGTTACTATATTTATCAAGTTATATTATAAGAATAAATTAATTATGTTTCTAAATGTTGATAGTAATGTTAAATTTTTAAATTGTATATATATATATATATAGTACATTAGCTAATTAATCTAATTTTATATATAAAGTTTTAAATAATTTCTTATGTAAAACGTTTATCGAAAAGTTAAGTAATTTAAATAGAAGTCAGTTTTGTTAGCAAATGCCTTTGTTTGATAAGTTAACCTTGAACACATTTTTAAAAATCTACAAGTTTTAAAATATACATTACTATCTACCAAAATAAACAACACTTTTATTATTACAAAACTTATAAATTGTTTGTTAATTCACATAAAGAACATTTGCAAAAATATTTATATCCTATTTTTAAAAAAACCAAGAAAATGCATCAGTTTAATGTTTATATCAATGCTAAAAGATTAATTAACAGTATTACATAATTTAAAAAGTTTAGAACCTTTTTCTATCGCAAAATTTATCTAGAGTGCTTTTGGAAAGCCCCGTTTTTATATACAATGTTGTGAGGAATAATTTTCAAAAATTCAATGCCACTATAAACGATTATTTACTAAAATTTACTAAAACAAAACATACATGTACATCATTTTTAATTATACAAATGTAAATTTGGAAACAATAGATACCATTCATACAACTGTAGAATATGGAATCCAATAACGTAGTCCGTAATTAATGCGACAATTAAAAAGTAACAACAGAATTACTTTTTATTGTTTTACTAAATATTTGTATTAAAAGCAATATATATATATATATATATATTGAACATGCAAAGCTGATATAATTTTATCTAAAACATGTAATTTATTATAAGGCTCTTTGGTCTACTGCTTGAACATTTGCACAACAAACACTTTTCGGCATGTAATCATTCTAGAAAAGTCAAACAAGGGCCCATGTGTAGTGCTGATTGTGTAACATGTTAGTGTTTTGGCAAAAATACATATTAAAAAGTAATAATTTTTAATAATGCTAAAATTTAATGAATAACATAATTTATGTTCCAAATTAGGCATTGAGTATCAAACATTTAGTAATATTATAAACATAATATTTTTTAACAACTTGTTATATGGGTCTTTTATTTTTTCATTTTTTAAAATTCAAAATTTTAACTATTTTAAATGTAAATATTCAATGGTTATACATATGTTGTTGTGGCAAACTTGGTATGGCGCTAAATTTTAATCATGTGTTTGAGTCCCACTACTAGCAGTTAGTGAAGACCATCGTTCGGCCTGACGAAATGTTTACTTGCATGTCCTGTAAAATGTATTAGTATAATAATAATTTGTTTGAACTATTAAGTAAGAGTACGCTTAACATATAGTGGTTAATCAAATTGAATCCAAAATTAACATATTATAGTGATTTGAGGCATTTAGCACTACTTAAATATATCTAATTTTTACAGAAATATATTGTAAATAAGAATTTATTAATAAATATAAAAAACCTTATCTATTTTCAAATTTTATATTAAGCATTTTAATAAAAAATTATATATTTTAGCATCATTCAAATGCCACATTTTCAAATTTTTGTTTTATTCTACACTAAAATGTTGGTTCTAAGGCAAAATTTAAAACTGGTTTATTATTATTATTAGTAGTAGTAGTAGTAATAGTAATGTTGTTGTTATTGCCATCAATAATTTACATTCTTTATTAAAAACACCTTTAATAACATTACGTAATTGGCAACATTAGTATAATGCATTTTAAATTAAAGACGAAATAAGTCTGTTATATTTTTGTAACTTACATAAAAAAGGACTTTTAAATTTGATTACATAACAGAGAGATCTAGCCACTACTTTATTTTAATAATTAACTTTTAATTTATTACTATTCTTATTTGCATATTTGTGAAATTTTATTTCAAATGTAACCTAGTAGTGAAAAAATAGTTAACCCCAATAATTTATTTAACTTTGCATAGTTTGTAAAAGTTAAGCTTTTGATAGACTAATATACTAAATTTATTTTAATTATTATTAAGCATATATATATATATATATATATTAATTTCATTATATACATCAATAAAATCGTTATGTATGTTTTTAAACAATAACATAAACGATTACCTATTGGTAAACTTTTTAGTAAAAATGTTTTTAATATAGTTGTAAGTTACTTATAAGTAGTTTAAAAATTAAGCAAAATTTAATATTTTCTTTGTGGTTTTATTACTGAAATGCCTAATTCAAAACAATTTCATCCATTTTGGCATGTAACGCAGTCAAATAAAAGCATGTACGCAGAGCGTGTAATTAAAATTAAATTTATATCTACTAGAATTCGAGTTTAAGTAATTCAGTTATTGGATCATCCCGTCACAACAAACAACCACATCCAGTTTGGAATAATGGTACTGTGACTTTAAGTTGTGCATTCCAACAGTTAAATTATTATTTATTTTAGATACATTAATCAAACATAAACAGTTCTATTATACTTTAATTAGATTAAACAAAAACATATTACATAAAATCGATTTTTCGTTTACAATGTTTAATATTTAAAAAAATATTATTCGTTAAAATAACCTTTAAAATTTACAGTAAACACACAAGTTTTTGATAAATAAAAAGAATAAATATTTGCATTTATACTAGCAATTAAAAAGAATACAACAATTAACAGTAAACGTTTTACTGTATAACATTTTTTACTTTATACTACTAATATCATTATTGTATGTACACAAGCTGGTGTCAAAATGACATTTTGTAAATGATTGGCTTTCTAATAATACTTCATTACATTAAACGCATTTAACCTTTATTAAAACATTTTTAAACCAAACTGCATTAGCGGCATTGTTAAAAATTATACAAAAAATGTTTTCTACAAATAACATTACAAAATTATAATTTAAACAAAAACAACTAAATCATTTACTTAAAAATAAATTATATTATGAAATATGTACATATATGTACATAAAACAAATAATCTAAACTTTGTAAATGTAGTATTTAAACGGCTTTTCAAAATTGCTAAAAGAGTTTTCAACAACATTAAATTCTGAGCTGTGTTAAAGCAGTTGAATAAACACTATTTTGGATAACCACAGATTTTTTAAACTAAAAAAGTACTTCTATTTTAAACTTACAATAAACAGCTTGTTAACTTTTTAAATCACATACCTGAGCATTATCATAAACTACTATCAAATGCCCAAAAACGTTATATTATAGTTATCACATTAAATAAGTCTTTAAAAGCTTTAACAAATTAAACATTATTTAAATCATTACTCATCAGTTTCGATTTGGATAGTTGCCCGTACTTAATTCCACATTATCTTTTAAGACAATGAATATACAATTTACTTTTGCTGTTCAAGTTAGTCTTGAAAAAAATTAGGACTACAAGCGACTTTGGAATACAGTGCCTAAAACTTGTGCTTTGAAAGCAACGTGTGAGCATAGAAAATTATTTTTTTTAAATAAACCTTTTGGTGAGTATTGATTGCGTCCAACTTAAAATTGACTAATTGTGTTTGTTTTCAATAAATAAATATGTATATTTTGCTAAATATTGATTTTGTATTTCTTTAATATTCTTTATTTTGTTTGGTATTAATAAACAGGTCATTGTGTTTATTTATAAGCGATGCACGTCCAGTTCCTACTCCTCTTAAACTTGTTCAAACTTGTTAAACCCAAATCTGCAATGTTTATTAATTACAAAACAACTTTTAGCTTTTTGAAATAATATAGTCACGCCGAAAATTTAAACAAATGTGATTGACTAACAAAACTGACTCTTGAGTTTAAATTATTCATTATTTTTGCTTAATTTTTACCCAATAAAATATCTTAAATTTTATATATATGAATTAATTGTAAAAACTAATTATTTTACTATAAATTAAATGAAAGCAGTGTACAATTGTAAGCCAATAATAATAATAATAATAATAATAATAATAATAATAATAATAATAATAATAATAATAATAAAATTGATGATAATAATAACATAAAAAAATAAGTATACTGTTTAAAATTACCGTTGCATAATCGTCCTACTTAATTTAGTTAATGTTTATGTCAATTTTAAATGTAACCATTGCCATCCGTTTATTTGAATACTATTTAATTGAAGATTTCAAAACCTTTACTAATTTTAATGGTAAATGACTTGAAAATTAATTAATTTAATTATTGATGCTTTATGCTATTTTAGTGTATCCATTTAGTTAAAAAGAGTCAATTCTTTCAAGTTAAAACAAAAATGGAACAGTTTAGGCTTTACCGACCTACTGTAACTTTTATATCCGATTACTTCAAATATTTTTGAATGTTCTATTAAACAATAGATGAAAATTTTCGTTTTAAATATTAAATCTTACTTTTTAAATGTTGAAAAATAAGCTTAAACTTTAAAAATATTACATTTTTTAAAGTAATTTGCAACTTTTTATTATAATTGGACTTTTGATCGCTTTGTCGACTAATTTTTTCTTCATTTAACTTTACACCAATTAATAAAATGGTAATTCGTTAATGCTACTGATATTAGCTACGCATTTTTATAAATGAGCTTAAAATTGATATTTATTTATTTATTACAAAAATATAATTTAGTTTATGTTTTTTTTATCTCCAGTTTAAATAGTTTCATTTAAAAAAAACATTGTGTAATAAGATTTCAATTCGCACTTCAGTTTTTAATAACATTTGTTACATAGTGCCGGGATGGTAGAGCGCTCGACTCAAACCTGGGTGGGCATGGGTTCCATCCCCACTACTGACACCAAATGTGAGCCCACGTTTGGTTTCGCTAAAATGTTCACTGCTGAACAATGTCTTCCGTAAAACATTTATAGTAAAAATTAAAAATAAATAAATAGAATGTAAACAATGCAATTTATTTTTTGCTCAAGTTATTTTGGTTCTCCAAAGTAATTTGACAACAACATACAAATGTTTCTACTTTGCACTCGAGCAAACTGACTTTAATTTTTCGGCTACTTAGCCTCGTTCACTAATTACGCGATGGGGTGGTCTGATAGAACAAGCAGCGTTGCTCTTTGTCGAAGGTTGCGTGTAATTTATCTAGTCGCGATTTCTACCCAATATCTTACGTCTGTACTGATTACGTGGAGTAACGAATAAGAACGTAAAGACTGAACGGAAAAGACGTTTATTACCAAACTTTACAGGATCGGGTTGTGGGATGAAGAAGGAAAACCAAGATGGAATCGGATGGAAATTGGATGGACGGAAAAGATGGAAGTAATCAACGGCGTGGAAACGGTTGTTTTTATAACCGTTCCCACCGGTAGGCACCGTTGACACATTCAAACAAAAAATGTTAATATACGAAGAATATTAATTCTCAAAAATTAAATGTTCATTTTTGGTGAAATAAAATAATATTGTTTATTATTTGGGACTTCGAATTATCTTCGTCGATTGTCACAGTTACAACTCCTAAAATACAATTCCATAAATAGTTTTCTCTATCGTACCTCTCTAGAAATCGTTTCAGTTTGTTTTATAGATAAGATTGCTACTTGCGAGCACTATACTTCTTCCTACTTCTGAACACAGTTAAGAAATTTGAAAAAAATTGTTTCAATACACACTTACATTGGATTGAACAAGTAAACAGTTTCTTCTAATTTCTTCTAATTTCGCACTTGTAATGATTGCTTCATGGTCAGGTGAATTTTGTAAACGGTTCTTGTTTCTTTATATTTTTCACAATACATGCGGACTTGGGATTGATTTTAGCGGTGTTACACACGTGACACATTAATAATTGATTAGTATGATCATTATACAACATCCGCCTACTCATTAAAACGACTATTGAACAAATTTTGGTGTCTTCCACTCCATAGGGCTAGAAAAACAGCTTTGTGAGCACACACCAACACACAGATTGTCAACTATGCATACAAGCACATAAACACACATGGATACACTGAGAAACAAAAGCACCCAATAGTCTTCATGCGCATTACAAAGTGCACAATCCAATCACTAATTGATGCGTTTTTAAATAGTCCTCTTTGTACATATTAACAGCTCGATACGAGTTGCCTTTTGCAATTGGAACAATCTGGTCAACGCGCGTACAATGGTGGTGGAATCTTGGCACAAAGTCGTCTTCACTGTAGCAAGGTAGTGAGATATACAACTGTAGTTGTTTTCAACTTAAAATGCAGCCAATGCCTTTGTCGAGTATTATTCGGTTGTATGTCCTACTGCCTCGCTGGCGAAACGATTATTCAACATACTAATTGTGTCAATTAAAAGTACGTTTGGTTTATCTATAATAATAAATTACTGTATGTGCTATCTTTACTCGAAGATATTGTTTTAACAAATGGCCATTTCGTATCGCGCCAAGGCTCACATTTTTGTAGTGGGAAATAAGTATGTTTTAATATCTCTAAGCAAGTGGCCATTCACCATACAATACACTAGACAATAGCTCATAGTTAGTGCTGACAATGACACGCAAGCCAAAGCTAAACCAATTACGAGTCTTAGCGTCTTAACCAGTCATCAGTTAGTGCAATTCGTTACTATCCATTAACGTAACAACAATAACATCAAATAATAATTGAATTAGAAATATTTATAGTGTAAACAATTTTAAAAAATTTTCAATACGTTAATACTTTTTTCAAAGCAAGAAAAATTCTATTAAATGTTCTAAAAATAATTTATTTAAAACCTCAATATTTTTAAATGTTTTTTTTGGTTTTATTTAAGATAATTATTAATTCTAGTAAACAGGAGTGTATAAATTTCATTACCGGCAATAAATATAAATTCCTCATTTTTCTGTTCTCAATGTCTATTTGCAAAAAACGCAGAAACTTAAAAATTTTTAAAAAAATGCATATTGTTTGTTCAGTATATGAATTTTGTAGTTTTTTATAGAACATATTTTAGAAACAAGCTGATTATCATTAACGCCTAAGTGACTATTTATTATAATTTCTTAAAAAAATTATTTTTACTTTACAAAAAACACATCTTTCAGCAGTGGACATTTTAGCGAAGCCGAACGTAAACCCGCATTTGTTACCGATAATGGCAATTGAACCCAGGCCTACCTAGATTCGAGTCGAGCGCTGCACCGCCAGACCATCCTGAACACGTGAACATTGCATGACGATCGTTTTCAATACTCGTTAGATAGTGACACTTAGTGTTTGGTTATTTTAACTCGGCCCAGACTGGAACAAAAATGAATAAATCTAGCTATTCTCAAACCCGGATAAAGTGAAAAGGTTTGCCGTAAGAAGGACATTTGGTAGTAAAAAAAACCGACGCCAAAACTGTTTAATGACTATAAGGCTTTAAATTGGTTTGATACAAAACCAAAGTATTGGATTCTTTTTATGATTCCAGTTGGATACAACTGACCAGAAACTGTAACTTTATAAAAATTGTAAAAGAAAAAAACGTTTTTGGGTATTTACCTACAGATGATAATAGAAATTAACTAAACCAAAATCAGCCGTAGTAAAAGAATTTTTTAATATTCGGTTTTTACTGTTTGAATGTTTTACCGAAAACATTGCGCAACAAGTGAACATTTAACGAACGGTCATCTATTAGTGTTGACAGTAGAAACCCAATCTATGATTGAATATGACGTTCTGTTAACTGAGTTACCACACCCAAATGTTTGACCACTAAGGTATAAGATATTCCTTTTTTTTAATACATTTTACAAACTTTATTTGAATTTTTCTTTTGTTCAAAATTATTGACGTAAGTGTATTTTTATATATAAGTGCTTACATTACTAATATTATAAATATTTATTACATTTGTTATCTGATGTCATTATTTGTGTTGTTGAATAGAAGTAACGTTAATTTAAAAACAATAAAAGTTGTAATGAATGGCTAGGGAACTACACTTACAGCTGGGTGGGTATTGGATTGTGTGCAATTACCAACACTAAATCTGAGTTATCGTGAAATGCCCACTTGTTTGCAAATGCGTTCCGTATCACATCGAAACAATATTTAACAAAATGTAAAAATTAGCAAAAACTTAAATTGCTCAAAGTTTGATATAAAAAAGTTTGCGTTTTAGTAGAACTCCTCATATCCGAATTTTCACCTAGTTTGGATATGATGTAAGTTTTCTACAAAAATTGTCCAATAGAAAATTTAGTATTATTCAAGGATAACAAATTAAATTTTTTATCGATATTTTATTCGTCAACAATAATCTGAATAACTCATAGGCAATGAATCAGCAGAGGTTTAAAGATAAAAATTAAGTGTATATTACATATTTTTAAAAATTTTACAACAAAATTTATAAGTTTGATCTTTATAAAAACTTGGGTCCTTAAAACGTAATTATGAAATAATTTTGAGAGTTATAATTTGTAATTATATTTCAAACTAAACTTTGAGGATAAACAGAACAAGAAATCTGAGGATTTGAATAATGCTTACAAAGTTTCAATTTCCAATGATGATAATATTCCTGATTTCTTCCCTCATGTGGTGCATCCTGGACTAGGTGCATAGAGGCATCTAGACTAACCGACTGTAGAGTAGTATATCTGGGCTTTTACTGGATTCCCGTTCAGTGAATGGATGCTAGCATACACTCAAAATGTATAAAAGGTATCTTAAGGTATCCATTTACCATATGTAGCCAGTTAGGCTTGTGAATTTGTCAACCGACGTCAACCCTAAAGGAGATAGCTTCGTAAATTCCCATAAACATTGGCGTCGTCACAAGGAAACGGTCTTCTATGTATGTTTAATTTCTTTTATTTAAAATAATGAAAAAATATTTTGTTAAACATTTATTAGTCAAACTCTAATGAATCAATTTCCAAGTTAAAAAAACGTTTTTTTAATGTAGCATTGTCTGTTTCCCATCTTCTTTTACAGCTGTTCCACCTTTTATAAAGGTCAATTTTTTCTATTTGGTTATGTATAAAAACAATTAAACAGCTTTGACCTAAAGGTATTGCTGCCGGACGCCATTCTTGTAATAAACCCTCTTTAGTTATCCAGATTTGGGACTAACTAGATCGGTTGATTTTTTCTACGTGCAGTTACAATATCTGTTACAATATCTGTTTCTTATAACAATTTTTATTGTTTGTATGTACTGAACTGGCGTATTGGGTGATTGAAAAATAATGGCAAAGACAAAAAATTAAAGTTTTTAAAACTAGTGTAACCGGCCATGATTTACAGTTTATCAACCTGGAATGCTCAAAAAAAGAAATTAAACTTCGTAAAAATGAAAATGCTTTAAAAGTCTTTAGGATTATCCAGATTGGACAGAATAAAATATAATCTTATCGGGAGATAGCTCAAAGTAATTAAAGCTCATAAAAGATTAAAGAAAAATTTTTTAGGTAATACGGCTAAATTCAACAAAGAAGAAAACCACGTGATAAAGCAAATTTCGACAATAGAAGTTGATGGCAAAAAGGCCGATGTTGACCTAATGGAAGATTGGTAAATGATGTGGAGGCAGAAACGAAGGAAAAGAGATTTGACAAAAAGTGACAATGTCGACATCAGCAAATAGATTAAGCTGACCAGAAATATCAACTTTTTATAAAACAGGAATAAACAGTGAAGGAAGAAGACTAAACGCGTGCTGACTGAAGTATTTATGCGCATAGCACAAGTGATACAAAACTCATGTTCTAAGACTATCCCGCGTCTAGGACTGAGCTAAATTTCTGTTTGTATGTTTGTTGAAAAATTAATAAATGCATACTTTTTGTATTTTAAAAAGTATGTTAGCTAAGAAAAATATAGCATGCTTGAGAAGAATGCAACGTTTTATTTTAAAAATTTGAGCAATTATTCATTTTAGTTGATAACACTCGCCTTTTTATTATTTCAATATTTGTACATATTAAACGATCGACCTTAATGATTTAATAAGCATAACGAATGTAGAAAAATAACAAAGTTTTTTAGCTAATAGACGGCATCCTTGTGACGGCGCCACTGTTTGCAAAAATTAAAGAGGCGGCCTGATTTTTCATCAGAGTTATCTCTCTTAGCCCAATAGATACATATAATGTACGTATACCCCTAAATGCTTTTTAGTACCCTGGATGTATGTTTGCACCTATCTTTTGAAGTGGAAGCCCAGTCATACCGCTATGCACTCGGTCTCTGCTGTGTTAGTTTAGATGCTTGGGAGCACTAGTGCAGGATGCATACCGTGGAAATGACAAGAACATCACCATCATTGGCAACTGAGACTTTATAAGCATTACTTAAATCTTCAGAATTACTACTATTACCATAATATTTATATAATTAAGGACTTTATAAACATATTACAGCAAGTTAGCAAACGTATTAGAAATGTTACGTAATGGCTGACATATTTTGTCAGACCAGACTACAATAAAACGTTTTCTTTACAGTTGGAGATTTATTGGAAAGCATGGTTAAAATGAATTACACCAATAAACCTTTTTATCGTTTAATGTCATACTAATCAATAGGTTTAACATGATGATAATAATAATATAATAGAGAAACAGAAAAATGATTACAAAATGCTCTCATGTGTAAAACCAGCCATCGTAAATTGTGCTAATTGCAAAAGCTAGAAATGAAATACAAACTAACTAAACTTTATTAAAAGATTTTTTTGTTTTAATTGAAAAACGTTATTTTGAATTGAATTACTGTATATTTCCTGCAAAATGTTGATTTAAAAAATTTTTACTCAATCGCATTTAATAAAGTTTTTAAATATTGTGTAATATAATATTCAAAATGGAGCTTTTAAAGTTTTTTTAAATTGCACTTGTTAAATTTAAATAATTTGAAGTATATTTTATATAAAATAAGCATTTATCAAGCATTTTACTATAATTAGCGAAATTGAATTGAAAATTTATGCAGTATAGTATTTTAGGGTATTCAGCTCATATAATTTAACTTAATCTAACTTTTTAATACTTTTCAATGCTTTACTAATATAAAAAATATTGAAAACAAACAATTTATAAACACAATCCAGCAACAAAACATAATATCATTATTTATTATACTTTAAAGTTAATCAATTTTTTTTACAAATATACGTAATTCAGAAATTGGAATTTCTTGTTAAAATAACAGATATTAAATTTTTTTATTACTAAAATCTTCAAGCGTTCGAGGTTGTGTTGACAACAATCATTCTAACCGATTTTGATTAAAATTCTGAAATGAAAAATTAACATTTTCTAATACAAATTAAAAAAATTAATATCGAAATTAGAATTATTGTAAACAATAGTTGTGATTTCTCTATCATTCTGTAATTAATTCATAAATAGGAATATAAATTAGTTCTCTCTCTCTAAATTAGTTCTCTCTCTCTCTCTCTATATATATATATATATATATATATATATAATATTGTTTGAAATAATAAGTGAGACAAATTAAGTAAATTACACTTATATTTTTTGGGCTCCAGGCCGAAGTATCTGGTTAAGTATTTATTAATGAGTATATTACAACATACAATTTTAAACTAGAAACAAGCCAATTAACTAACCCGGTTTACGGACATTAAAACAGAACTGTATATATTTAATTTAATGTCCGGAAACCAGGTTAATTAATTAATCTGTTATATATTACTAATACGCGAGACTCAGAAGCATGTAGGTACGGGTTTAAGTTTAATCACCGGATCTACATCTAAGACTATGTTTGGCTTTAAAATGTATCCACTTGCTTAAAATAATTTGTTACTTGTGTATTTATATGGTAAATGTACCTCTAGTAATATATATGTATATATTATTGACAAGAATGTTAAAAAAATTTTAATTTTTTAGAAATTGAGCTAACTATTTAACATTTTTTCAACCATTATTATTGTACCTACTTAAAAAATGTATATATGACCCCTTAATTGGGTATCTTTGAGTTAATATTACAAACCCTGTCTAATAAAGCACGTGTTAAGGGACTTCATCATTTATGTCATTTCGCTACATGTTGAATGGTGTATTTTTATAGTAGTAGTAGTATTACTGTTTTTATTGTCAGTAATGTGTAGTCGTTGTAGAGCACTGGACTTAAAACTGGGTAGACATAAGTTGACTGTTACAATCGACGGTACACACGGGCCCTTATTTTTAAAATTGTATATTTTCTACTGCTAGGTCACTCCGGCTTTGTTAAAGTGTCCAATTGCTAAAAAAGTGGTTTGTGAGACAATATGAGTAATAATAATAATAATATTTTACTTGTTTCACAATAAGCATCAATAGGTTATCATTTTTATTTAGAGAAAAATCCAACAAAGTCGTGTTGATATCAGTAATTCCAATTCATTTTAATTATAGATATCAAATCACATTTTCCAATGCAAGTCAAAATAAATTAATGTCGAAAATATAATCATTACAAAAATACCATAAAATATTTGTGCCTTATCTGTCTTTTCATAATTAACTTATGCTGTATGCTGTATATATATATATATATATATATAGCTTGCAATTATGGGTAAGATGAATTAATTGAGTTTTATTAATGTATTTTTGGTCCCCAGGCAGAATGAATATATATATATATATATATATATATATATATATATATATATATATATATATATATATATATATGCATATGTATGTATAATTTTATATACCATTTTTAAGAAAATAAAGGACTGGCCAATTGCTTAACCTGGTTTTTGGACATAAACATATGTATGTAGATACTTTATTGACCATACAAACATGTTGAGAAAATTTTAATTTTTTTACAAATTAATCTGAATATTAGACATTCGCTGTGAGACTAGTATAATGAAGCAATTTTGAGGTGTATGTAGTGTCCTTCAAAATGGCCTAGATCAAACAGATAGAGAAGTAATTTGAACTGCTTGCGATAATAATTGTTCTTTTTTCATGCATGTATAGTTTTAATTGTGCTGCACGATCAATTAGTGTAAACTCTTTTTGGCGTACAACTCACTCGTTAATCTGCATTTTTTGTATTATTTATCCAATGTTCGTTGAATTTTTCAGTTTGTACTATTTAAAGACGATGGTTAATAAGAAATTTTAAGTCCCGGTATGACATAACAGCTACATTTTAAAAATTTTATTGTAGTAAACTAGGATTTGAATCCAACTATGCACCTGTGTTTATGACTGTTGAACGTGTAAGCAATAAATCTGGAGAAAACTACATTTTGGCACTAAGTACAATTGAAACTACATCGCTAAACTCAGCCTTATAGGCTCTAATGCAGGCTTTTATCTATATATATATATATAAGTTTCATCTCACTTATTAACGTTTATAATAATAATAATAATAATAATAATAATAATAATAATAATAAATAAACACCTTTATCGTAATTTATTTTTAAACATTTTCTAATAAAGCTGCAGGTGTAACCGATAGATATTTCTAATTCGATCATACGATTTCTCTAGTTCTCAAAATAGGCAGACCACAGTGTCCTATTTCCTCTACAATTTAAGCTAATTTGCCCATGTTATACAGTAGAGCTTAAACGTTTCAAAATATTGCTTTTAATTTTCATTTTTGCTAGTAACTTTTTAACTATCGACAGCATGTTTTGTAGAAAGATATGTGATTTGAGTTTTTATTTTATTTATTTTTTGTTTATTACTTTGCACGTTTTATAAGAAACATCTTTCAGCAGTAGACAATTTAGCGAAACCAAACGTGGGCCCACATTTTAGTGCCGGTGGTGAGATTCGAACCCATACCCACCGAGGTCCAAATCAAGCGCTGTACCGCTAGACCACTCCGGCAATATCAATTTGTGTTTTTATTACTGTTTTTAAAATGTACAGTTACAGACGGTTAAAGTTATAAAATTTTAAATAAATTGTGTAATTTGCAATAGCTATTATTTAAAATACTAAAAATATATCGTTTTTAATATTTATTTTTATATATGTATATGTATTTTATAATATTGATATCTAAGGTAGTAATTTTGCGCTTCTTTACTTTTTCAAAAAAGTTCAAATTATACTTTTATAACAATATTAGTAAAAATGTCAGTTTTTATTTTTTATTAATACTGCTAAAGTAATGTTTAAAGAATGTTTTAGTAAAATGTTGATGAGCTTATTGCAATTAAGTAATATTACAATAGCAAATCAATTATACTGAGTTAATTTTGGCACCAAACCGTGCATCTGCGTAGTATCTGTTTTTTATAGTATAAATTAAACCATAAATATATTATTAAGATGCACGTTATTTAAAATTAATATACAGAACTAGCAATAAAAAATGAGATAAAAATTATTATATTATTGTTTATACAAGTATTATGTAACAAATATAAAGTTTTGTGTCCTATTCTGTCTTTAATTGCCGCTAAAAGGCTTTCAATTGTTATAACAAAATATTTGTTTAAACAATATATAAATGTACACTTAACATATATTTTAAATAGCCTTTTATTCGTTATTAACAAATCCTTTAATTATATGTTGTAAGATGTAGTATTTCATGAACTTTATTATTTTTTTAAATAATTTAAATATTTATCTTCAGTGCTTATTATTATATTTAAATAAAATAACATGAAACATTTTTTTAAAATTATTAAAATTGCACTGCTGACTAATAAATGTTGATATTTTTAATAAACAAAACATAGATTTTATTAAGACAAATTTGCTATATATATTGCATAACTTAGTTGGTTCAATTTAATGCAAGCCATTTTATTCTTTTAACGCGACTTTAAACATGAAGTAAAAGTTTCCAAATTTGTATTACTTTTGGTAGTATCTTAAACACTTTTAGTAAATTATTTTTTCATTTATTTTAATTATAAAAAGAAAGTATTCCTTAATAACTAGACTACAGCAACTCTTTATAAGAGAAGGTAAGGTTAAATAGAAGAGGAAGAATATTATAATAGTTGGAATTACCAAAATAAGCAGTAAAACTCAAAACCCAAATGCAAATAATTTAAGAGTTATCAGACGCAGATGAAAAAAACGATTTAACCAAAGGATGTCATTATTTTGAGCATTGAAACAAAAAAAACGTATAATTTAGTTTTTTGTATTGTAAAAAATTTCTAATTCTATTAATTTTTGTTTACTTTTTCACAACATTAAAATACAGTAGCGGTGTTGATATTTTACGTGTAACAAGTTAAATTCAATACAAATTTTATTGTCTTTTAAAATACATCTGAAAGTCGATAAACATTTTTATATGAGTTTATTTTTCTCCAAAGTGCATTTTTGTTATTTTTCGTTTCTCAACTGCCAACTTTCTAAAAACGTAGAATTGCTAGTTCTACCCTTGCAGATCAGCCATAAATTAATTATTGAATAATAGACAAGAGACTAATTTGACATATTAATAAATTATTATCTATCTGTAGCAAGTTAAGATTGTTAAAATTTATTAAAAACAACTTAACTATCTAGTTTTTAGTATTTTCTAGTAACAATCATTATAATTATGGATTTTTTCCTCGGAATGAAAAACATCACCATTTTGCGATTCGTGGGTTGCATTCACTTGTTAGTTTAACTATTCTAGTTTGTATAATTATATCGAATTGGTGATATTTTAACGTGATTGAATAAACGTAGGTTTTAATCTGTTTGCTATCCGCAATTATTATTTATGTGGGCAAATAAAAACTAAGTATTCCAAATTAACGAGTTTTGAATCCGATTATTATACAAAATTCGCATACTTGTTAAAAATACTTTAAAACTTCTGATTTTTATTGCTAATAATTTACGGCCATTTTTCTAATTTAAAAGGTTTTACTTGTTTTAATAAGTTTTACAACTATATAAACAATTTTTTAGTTAAAATTAAAAAAAATTAAATATATATATTTATTTATTTTTTATGTTTTAATTGTTTAAATATGTTAAAAACAAAACACCAATTACTTTTTAATAAACATGTAAATAGCATTTTTTGTTTTTCAAATTTTACACAATCATTTTTCAGTAAGTGGATATTTAGTGCAAATAAAAAAAGGCTTAAAAGTAGGATACGAATTTAACAACCTATCAACTATGGAAAAAATTTCTGATCGTGTTTATAAAAATATAAAGAATACATGTAAATACAATGTGTATAAATTCTGTATTAAAAATAATTTCAAAAATATTTGAGACGTATTATTAAAGAATAGGAATGTGTATTAGATAAAATACGTGGGTGGGAAAAGGTACCACTTTAATAAATTATTTGTCAAGTAGATTATTGATTTGTCATTAATCTTAATCTGTACGTGGAATTTTACGCTTTATTTTTATATTTTAGAGCTTTATGTAACAGTCCTTAGTGCAAACTGTATGCAAGATTTAAATTGTATATTTTTAGTTTAATCTAGTGAAACAACACTCATTTCCTGCCAATATATTTTACTTTACACTTAAATAAATTTACACATATTAATCTAGTTTACAACAATTCAGAGCTATTTTAGCATAAATTAATGTAAATCCTAAATATAAAGACAATTTTTTAAGTTAAAAAACTCGAAATTGTATACATTTTATCACGTATTTCCTATATAATACTTTTAAAAGTATATTTTAAAATTAAAACAGTTTTAAATAGACTTTGAAATTTAATCAAGATACTATTTAATTAATATTAATTTTAAATTATTTTAAAATAAAATAAACTGGAAAAATTTGTTAGGGTATTTGTCCTAAAAGTGGGTCATCAATGTTTTTAGATCTATTATTAAAATAATCGAGATAATTTAATAAAAATTTTACAAATCAAAAACAAAAAATATTACAAAAATTCAATAGTTTAAACAATTACATAAATTTATGTAAATAATGTGTTTTTTTATTTTAAAATTTCCACTGTTTTATTTTTATGCTATTTGTAATATAAAGATAATATATTTTTTATTGATTATCTAAATTATATATTATATCGTCGGAATTTTTTACTTTAAAAAATTGTAGCAATAATTAATCTTTCAATGTATCAAAAATTATTATAATTATTAAATATCTATTTATTTGTAAAGTATTTAGTATATTTGCATAATTTACATCTGGTATATTTTTTTAGAAATGTATGAACGATATTGCTATTGAATCCTTCAAGTTTATAAAGGTTTGTTTAAATACAGTTTTTGTCATCATTATTATTACAAGAGTCTTTTACTTTAAAAAGCATTAGGCAGCAAAATTATTATATAAAATTGTACTTTAATTTTTTGGTATTGAAGTTCTTTAAGCTTTTACTCAACCTTATCATTAGAAATATACCTTCGATTCGTTGTTGTGATCCGTTGAAATAGCATTTATTATAATTTTTTCAGCATTAATTTTTAAAGAGACTATGCTGATAACCTTATGCTTTAGTTTTTCTTTTTTCTTAACCGGAGTGTATTTCTGTACATTCCTTATAATGTTATTTTTAGCAAGAATATATTTATTTTTATTAGAATGGGGTTGCTATTTATATGTTTTAACCGTGTTCAAATACAAGGATACAAACTCAAAACCGGCTAGAACGTGTTTATAATCTAGATGGGTTAATCTTAAAACTAACATGCTAATTATTGATCCATATATACTGCAAATTGTTGTAAGTAATTATTTCATGCTGTTTAATTTCACATAAAATGTTTTGTTTCAGTTTTTTATAAAAAATAAGCTTATTACTGTTTTTATTGTTTAATGTCAATTATAAACAGAAAAAATTATTTTTAAATTATATAGATAAAACAGGAGTATTGAAAATCAAATTATTGTTATGTTGTCATGACAGAAATGGCTGCAGCGCCAGACTTGAAATTAGTTATGTATGAGTTTGATTCCCACCACTGGATGTATATAACGAATTTTTTAAAACTTTGCTTAATGTCCATTTGTTAAAAATTATTTTTGAACTCCTCCTAGTGAGGATCAGAAATGAACCGATCTAGCCAGTCTCAAGCCTGGATAAAAAAAGGAGGGTTTGCGTCAGGCAGAGCAACCGGCAGTAAAACCTACGCCAAAACACTAAAATGGTCAAAATGTTTTATATTGGTTTGATAAACAATAGAGCATCACCCGTAAGCGACGTGCATGACTATTGCCTAAGTCATGTGATAAATCAGTGAAGGCGACCTGGTAACGGACGAGCTAGACTAAAAAAGTTAGTCTAAAGGAAATGTATAGAAGGGAAGTTGAGAGTAGGCACCTTAAACATTGGATCGTTAACAGGTAAAGAAAGAGAAATTACTGAACTAATAGATAAAAAAAGCTGGACATACTATGCCTCCAAAAGACAAAATGGAAGGGTAAAAAAGCGAAAGGTTTGGCTAGAAGACATAAACTGCTATACAGTGGGGACTCAGGAAGGAATGGAGTAGGTATCATCTTATCAAACAAAACAAGAAAGAACCTAATAGAATTAAAAAGGTTTAGAGAACGGGAAATGATGGTGAAACTGAATATAGGTAATTTGTACATTAATATTATTAGCGAATACGCATCCCAAGCTGGACATGAGGAAGAAGTGAAAGACAAATTTTGGGAACACCTTGAGGAAATACTTTCCAACATTCCTTTGACAAAGGAAATAATACTTGGGGCTGATTTAAACGGACATGTAGGACAGTTTAGAAATGCCACGGCGGATGGGAAATTAGAGATACAAATAAAGATGGCAAATAATTTTAGAGTGAATAGGCTTACAAGACATGGCCTTGATCAACACATTCTTTAAAAAAGAGAGAAACCAACTGGTTACAAATCACAGCGGTGGAAGACAAATCCAGATAAATTTTTTAGCAACAAGGATAATACATATATAAAGTGGGTAAGAGACTGCAGAGTGATAAATGGAGAAGAAGTTGTCTTGCAACACAGGTTGGTGTTAATTAAAATAAGTTTTAGAAACGAACAAAAGAAGGTAGGGGTGATTCTGGAGAAAAATAATAAAATGGTGGAAATTAAAGGGAACCAACATGACCAAACAATTTAAAAACGAGGTTATACAGAACTGAAAGTCCATAGAAGTGCAGGAATGGTAAACGTTAAACAGCAGAGTGATTACCATAACAACTGAATAGGTACTAGGGTTAACATCTGGGAAGAAAGCATCTGCAGATAAAGAATCTTGGTGGTGGAATATGGAAGTTCAGCAAGCTGTTAAAGATAAAAAGATTAAAAAGATGAAATGAGATCTAAATGGATTGGAAACCGACAAATTGAAATATCAACAAGCAAAAAGAGTAGCTAAAAAAGCGGTGGCAGTGACAAAAGCAAAAGTGTGGGATGCAATGTATGAAGATCTAGAGACACCTGAAGAAGAGAGGGGGTTGTTTAGTGTTGCTAAAACCAAAAATAAAGCCTTAAAATACTTGACACACATTAAGCAAATTAAAGGTAAAAAGGAACAGTATTAACAGAAGAAGAATTAATAAAAAAAGATGGAAAGCATATTTTGAAATACTATTAAATATAAAAACTTCCAGGGCAGTGATTAAAAATGGAACACCTAATCTAGACGTAACACAAAAAATTTCCCAGGAAGAAATAATGAAAAAAGTAAGTAAGATGAAGAAAGGAAAGGCTCCATGACCAGACAAAATACCTGTTGAAGTATGGAAATGTTTGAGAAACTATAGAATTGACAGATTAACTAAACTGTTAAATTTAATATAGAACGAAGAGAAATTGCCTAACGAGTGGAGAAAAAGTGTTATTACACCAATCTACAAGGAGAAGGGAGGCGTTCAAAATAGTGGTAACTATAGAGGTATAAAGCTTATGTCATATATTTTAAAATTTTGGGAGAAAATTATGGATAAAAGAATCCGCAACGAAACAGACTTTGGAGAAGAACAATTTGGATTTATGCCTGGACGTCGTACAAGTGACGTTATTTTTTCTCTCAGAACAACAATGAAAAGACACAGAGAAACAAAAAAGGACTTCATATGGTGTTTATCGATTTAAAAAAGTATACAATCGGATTCCAAGACAGGAAGTGTAGAAGAGTATGAGAGAAAAAAGTGCCTCTGAAAAGTATGTGAAAATTGTACAAGATATGTATAATGACGCAAAAACGTTGGTGAAAATCCGTGTGGGACTGACTGATGAGTTTTCACTAAAAGTTGATCTACATCAGAGTTTAGCACTAAGCCCGTATTTGTTTGATCTAGTTATTGACGTGTTAACAAGAAATATTAAGATAAAATCTCCGTGGTGTTATTTTCAGATGGCATTATCTTATGTAGTTAAAAACAAGAGGATTTGGAGAGACAGTTAGAGCAATGGAGAAAAGCACTGGAAGATTGAGGGTTAAGAATTAACACGGAAAAAACAGTATATATGAGTACAACGAAAAAATTATAAGGAAATTAAAATAGAACACCAAGAATTGCTAAAAGTGAGAAAGTTTAAGTACCTTGGCTCATCTCTAAAAAAGAATGAATATTATAACTGGAGGAAACTTACAAGGTAAAAGTTTTAAGACCGCAGTGAGACCGGCCTTGGTTTACAACTCGGAAACGTAGAGTATTAGAAAAACCCAAGAAAGAAAATTAAACTCAGTAAAAATAAAGATGTTTCGATGGTCGTTGGGAGTGTCCAAATTAGACAGAATAGAAAATGAAGTTGTTAGAAGAAAGCTGAAAGTTATCAAAGCACATAAGAAAAGTTAAGAAAAAAGGTTAAAGTGATACGACCACATTCTACATAAAAAAGAAAACTACGTTACAAGATGAATAATGACATTGGAAGTGAAAAGTAAAAAAAACCTTGGTTGACCAAAGAGAAGATGGTTGGATTGTGTAGAAGCCTACATGAAGGACAAGGGACTAACAAAAATTGATACTACAAGCAGAACCAAATAAAGAATGCTGATCGAAAACAGCGACCCCTCATAAAAGAGGGAAAAACTGTAAAAAAGAAAAAAAGAAAAAATTAAAAAGTGTTTTCGATTTAATACTTAAACAATAAAAAATTAAATAAAATAGAAAATTTTATCATAACCTTTTTCAGCACTTTATAAAGATTTTCTGATTAAAATGTACATATTTATACATACGTATGCACGTTATTTTAAAATTTAAATTATACATTTTCTTATTTAAATTATTTTGTTTATTTATCAATGGATTTTTAAGGAATTATTTGTTTTTTCAGAAATGTCAGATTCATTTGCTTACTGTTGTTAAAATTTGATATTACAAAATCATACTAAAGTAATTACCTATTTTAAATTATTATTGTTGTTCAACTACTCATGAGTAGTCTAGTAAATCTAAAACAAATAAGTTTTATATACATTTTGGTTTTAATACTTTAATGGTATCGAAAACATACATTGTCATTTTATTTATAAAAATTACTATACCACTTAAATACTTATTATAAAAACAAAACAAAATCTAAATTCAATTAATTGCATTTATATCTTTGTGTGTAAAAGTTCAATCTAGCGGTACTTAGGTAGACATCTCACCACCACACGAAAATGCGACCCCACGTTTGTCTTCGGTAAAATCTCCACTGCTAAAAGATGTTTCTCGCAAAACATTCAAAGTAGTAAACACAAAATAATAAATAATAAAATCCATTTAACAACGTTGAATTCGACTTCTTATTTTGGTATGCTAAATGTTCACTTCACCTGAACAATGTTAATAGTAAATGTTTTCTTGTTGTTTCTCCAACAATATTTAATTTTAAAAAGCCGTCAAGTTGTTAATCTTACATTTTAGCCCCCATCTTTTCGGATTTAGGACCAGCTTTGATAAAATTTACTTAAAATAATATTAAAAATAATACATTTGTATTAAGAATCATTTTCCAATTTGAATTTACTTCTGAATAGTTATATCGGTTGTGTCATATTATTATTATTATTATTATTATTATTATTATTATTATTTATTGTATATGTACTACTTTATTTTTTTTTGGAAAATGTCTTTCAGCAGTGAAAGGTTTAGCAAAGCTGAACGTGAGTTTGCATTTAGTGCCTGTGGTAAGGACTGAACCTAGTTGAGCATGCACCCAGGTTCTGGTCGAGCGCTGTACCATTGGACTACTCCGGCTTGTGGGTTTAAATTATGCGTTCAACCTGCACCAAAATAGGAAAGTTTTATTGGCTAATATGTCGATAAGTTAATTATTAAATGTTGATATCCGTTTAGCTCATTTTTCAACAATAATAATAATAATAATAAATATATCTGCTTAACCTAATAAAATATTTGATTCGTTTTCAGAAAATGTGTTTTGATGCAACATAAAAGGAACCAAGTAAGGCTGATGTTTTCACTCGCGTGTTGCAAATCTTTTCTAGTGACTTTTTTGCATCAAACAACTACTTCATTGAACATTTACCAAAAAGAATAAATATTATTTAACATACGCAAATGGGTTAAAATACATTCAACAGTTGATATATACTACAAGCCAAATGCTACACATTTTTGCGACTGTTTCAATCTATCCGATTGTGAGCAGTATGAGTAGCTTTCAATGCACAGCAGTTAGAATGTGATGACTCCATTTCCTTTCGTCGCTTTTGAATAGAAATATTAATTAATTGTTTTTATTAGTGTTTTGTACAAACATGTTTTCTTTATTTTTAGTTTTCCATGTTTAATTTTTTTACATTGGATATTTGCATATTGAAGTAATTTATTTTATCCATATGTTTTATCTGACTGTGATTATCACAGTTTCGTATATGATACAATTTTCTAAACCTAATATGTAACTTGTTTTTGTTCCATTCTGATGCATCTGGGCTGCAAACCATGAACTAGTCAATGTTACGTAAAACGAGAAGGGTTTTGAACGTTCTTATATCGGTGCAAACAACATACGCTTTAACGCATGCGTTACTCAAAATATGTTTGGAATAAATAAACAAATTTCGCAACAATTTATTGAATTTTTACTAGCATGTCCAATCCGAACACTCTGTGCCTTTGATGAACTCCATGCGAGCCTATCGGAATGGAAGGATTGAGTTGGGTTAGGCGCTAAACTGAAGACTGGATGGGTATCGGTTGGATTGCTATTACCGACATTAAATGCAAATCAACGTTTGGTGTTGCTTAATGTTGAAAAATGTTGAAAACTTAAAAATACTATTTATAACTGTAGGGAAATACACTACAAGGCTAAAAACTTATATACGGTAAAGTTAATACACATGTTTAAATTAATAATATACTGGGCAGTGGTAAGTGCATTAAAAACAGTTTTTAGTTGTATTGCTTAAATATTTTGCGAGAAACATTATCCAACAAGTAGAAATGCCATCGAAACCAAATGAAGGCCCACATTTAGTGTAGGTAGTGGTATTCAAACTCACTCTCCTCCGTGTTTAAGTTCAGCGTTCTACCAAAAAACCACCTCGGCATTTATTTCGAAATCATTTCTATTTAAAAACTATACATTTTTTTTAAATTAAATAAAATTGGGTTACTTAATTCATATTTTCACGTTAATCAATTACTGATTTCTCAATTATAATCTTTTTTTAATTTAACTTATGCCATTAGGTATTTCTTCAAAAAATAAAACTTTTTACATATTAAAAAGTTTTTAATTTTTATAAAAATGTAACAAATAACGAATTTGACATCTAATAAAAAAATTGAAATAAATTATCTGAAGTTAATTTAGCATTGGACCTAAGTGAATCCTATGTTATTTAGAATTAAAAAAACAACATCAAAAAAACTGTTTTGAAAACTCAATGTACACCTACCTAGTTTTATTAAAACTAAAAATTGATGCAATGTGGTGACACACTTAGTACAGGGATTGACAATGTTTTCCTTTATCAATAATCGTATTAAATTTTAGTTTAACACACATTGACTACTTATTCGTTTGTTAGTAGTAGCATATAAATATTACGTATGCTTTACATTGACTGTACGATCCTCACATTTCATTACACCTAATTTTATAACATCATATTCGTTAATTATATGTCCATTCTTACTGTTCAATTATTCCTATTCGACACTGACTTAAATCATAGCAAGTAAAGTAAATTTTTAGGTCATTAATAATCAATCAATTTTATCTATTCTCAACACTATGTATAATACATATGTATATATACATATATGTATATGTGGGACAGTATATATTTACATGTCTGTCTAATATGTTTGCGTGTGTTGTGTGTGCGCCTATCATTAACAAAAATGCATTTAGACCAAAACCAAAACATTGCTGAGACAAAGTACCGTGAACTTGTATTGGGACATAAATAAATGAAACAAAGCTGTTGGGTATATCGATTTTTTTTGTTTGAATAGAAAAAATTATCATATATGATCGAAATGTTTAAATTTACTTTTGCGTTTTATTACATGTAATTTGGTAGGCTTGTTTTTCTATATAAACATAGTTGAAAACAATTGTTTTTAAAAAAGGATTACATAATACAGAGGTGGATAGGCCTATAAAAGCTCTCTTCATTCTATAAAAACATGCTTTTGTGTTCAATACTTATGCAAAGGTACTAAATGACCTTTAATGATCTATCTTTAAGTAGTTGAACACTAAAAATATTAGTCATGATGCTAGGGTTGGAAGCCCATTTTACACCACAAATTTAAAAACTGTATTAATGACGTACCTGGAGTGAAATGTAAATCAACGTCTAGGCGGTGATTGACTATCGATTTGGTGCCACAAATGACCGTGACAAAATGATTTTTATAAAAATGGTGAATTTGTATTAACTGAATTTAATTAAAGTGTTGTTATGTTTTTAATAAACAATAAGTTGGCTATAAATGTTTCTGTCACGATAGAACAGCGATTAGAAAACGTTGTTGACAATTTTAAATCCAAGACTTATATTTAAACCTATTTTTAATACAATCTCCAACACAGTAGGAAAAATTGTAAATAATATTCCAATTTGTCTTATTTAAAAATTATTTATTTGAACTAATTTAAATTGTACAAAAAATGACCCAAGCTAATTCTCAAGGTAACCTAAAAATGTTTAATTATCATATTGCGATAATCGCACTAATTCTAGACATTGTTTTAATAATTTTGCTTGCGTAATACATTCAATTGTCGGATGTCATTTATTTAGACCAATTTGGTTTTTAAATGTTATTTTAAATGTTGCTTTATGACGTGAACAAACCATCACATCCGTAAAGTATTTAAACACCATTATGCAACTTAAAAAAATACGTCAGTTAGAATTACTTGGTAGTCTAATATTTGTAATTAGAATTTAATATTCATTAGACTTTTAAAATTACTGCTTTCATTTTTAGCTAGAATTTTGAAACTGTTAAAGAATAATATTTTGTTTTAAACAACATTGCTAACTTTGCACTTTTTTTCATAAAGTGTAGTGCATTTTTGTTGCTTCATACCATTAAAAGCAGAAGGGATTGAAATAATAATAATAATAATAATAATAATAATAATAATAATAATAATAATAATAATAATAATGATAATAATAATATGATAAACAATTATATTGTGATGAAAACGACAAAAGAAATATTTATCATTAAAAAAATCAGTATTTAGACCTATTAAATGGACATTGACTTAGTAGTAATACACATTTGTAAAAAGAACTTTAAAAATACACAATGCAATTGGACAGGGGGGACGTACCATACGACGTTACATGTTTACGAGCCAGTCAAATACGACTATATGTTTATTGCTGTCTTTATTTTATATATACGCGTGTGTGTGTGTGCGTTTATGCAAACGGCAGATGCATATACATATACATTAATGTACATACACCACATACATACAATATAATGTCCAAAAGTTAGTGCATAAAATATTGGCTAGATCCGGTTCATTATTATGCTTATTGTTATTGTTATTGTTATTGTTATAAATTGATTGAAAATAACTGACGGAGCCAACAATTGACAATATAATAATAATAATAATAATAATAATAATAATAATAATAATAATAATAATAATAATCATAATAATCATAATAATCATAATTATTCAAGGCATGCATTATGAAGAAAACTGTCTGTTTACAGTAATCACATAATGACTGCAATCTGGGCCAATACTTCACTATTAAGTCTATACATTGGGCTTGTTTTTACTCAAGCTTGTTATCTGTTAGTAGTACAAACAAAACAGTACACCGGAAAAATATATTTAAAAAAAACTAAACAACGAAGTTTGTTTTTATAAATAACTTCTGATAAATAACACATACAGTGTTAGTTGTCCGCTGATGCGATAGGAGACAATCATTTTATCAATCGGAATAAATAAAGGGAACTTGTTTTTTTATTTTAAATTGTAAGCAGATGTTTGAGCTGCATGCGCTACATTTCTCTTCAAAGAGTTCTTAAAAGTCAATGTTATTTTTAGCGTTGACTTAGATGATTCAGCAAAAGAGGTTAAATTTGAATTTTTCGCTTTACGTTGAGAAACAAGCGCTTTTAATTTGTACAATGTACAATAGTGGTTTTTACATTTCAGTATATTTTTATAGACTGTTATTTTTGTGGTAATAATACGTGTTTTACAAAGACAGCAAATTTTCCTTTTAACTTGGGATTGACTATAACGTCGCAATATTCGTTAATTAACTGCGATGTCCTAAAATCTACATCCAAACTTTTGCTTAGACTGCCTAACAGCAATGTAGTATTTACAACGTTTTGATTATCTGTATATCACTTTCTTTTAATATATTTTCAAATTATTTTGAAAAATTGAAAATTTTTTTGTGTATTTATGTAGTCGGTAGATCACTTAATAGTGATACCCCGGCTCCTTGCCACCATGTGATTTTTTTAATATTTTAAATGTTTTACAAAATGATTTTTCAACAGTGAACATTTTAGTAAAACCAGACGTGAGCCCGCATTTAGTGTTACCAGTAAGAATTAAACCCGTGTCCACCCAAGTTCGAATTGAGAGCTGTACCTTTAGACTACTCCGGTATTTATCGATTTGACTAATGATAAATTGGAGCTGGAACCAATTATAAAGAAGTACAGCTGACCTTCATCCATGATAGTGCTGGTATGCACCAAAGGTAGTAAAAACATATCTAAATGTTGTTTTAGATTGTTCGCATTATTTTTTCAGATTTTTTGTTTAAATGTTCTGCGGAAAACAAGTGGACATTTAGTAAGACTAAACAAATGTCCACACTTAGCGCTAGTAGTGGAACTCAAAACCGTACTGATTCAGTTATGGGTCTAGTGTTTTAACCACCTCTACCATTCCAACAAAAAAATACAAATCCGTTCAACGTACAATATAAGTCTTTTATTTCCATCAAACAGTTTACGTTTATAATTTGAAATAGTCTTGTTGTTAATTACTGCTAGTCAAATTATATCATCAATTAAACAAGTACATTTTTATATTTAAAAATTTTAAATTGTTTTTCAATCTTTTATTACTGACAAAAAACTTAATTTTCTTTCAAATATTTATTTTCGTTCATACCTATCTAATACAATTTGTATTTTTTCCGAGTACTGTCAACTGTTTGTAAACTAGGTCATTTCTATTGATTTTGGTAGACCAATTATAACAGACGAATTACTTACAGTTAACATTCCAATGTTTTATTTATCCTGTTATTTGGTTCAATTTTTTGAGTAGGAATAAGAGACTGTAGAAAGTTGCAATGCCATCTGCAAGCAATAAAATAGAAAAACCATTTCCTTCTGTCAACATACAATTACACTTGGATGGTTTTAGTTGGACGGTGACTTATGGAAACATTGAGCCAGATTATGCTCTTTTTGATTTACATGTAGCTTTGTCTATGTTGGACCTGCTAAAAGCTATTGTTTTGTTTTGATTGGCTATTGTGAAGTACAAAGTGAGATACTAGACAACAAATACTAGTCCGGTCTGGGATTTGCATATAAAATATTCATAATATATGCACGTATACAAATACATATTTTTGACTGCATGTGTATAATCCAATTAAAGGACATTTTGGTCTGTGTCTGATTGCAACATATAAATTCGTCAATACACAACAAAGTCAATTAACTAGGACACGAATGTATGTTTTGTAGGTGAGGAGTTAGTGCGAGACTAAATATAGAAACAAACCGATTAGCTATTATAACCAATCACAGATCAGACTTGATTGATGTGATTGATGTGACTAGACAAGGACGTTTAATTGGACCAATGGAAATGCATGATTTTTTCAAGGAATTTCCTAATTTAATTAGAGCTTTTTAGTTATAACCAAACAAATAAACTTTATGCAAGACTGTTTCAGGGCAAAAAATATGCGCACACACACGCACATTAGTGTGGAGGATGTCGAATAGAATGTGATACATACACTCCAACAGACCGTATAGATATATAAATGCAATCGAATTACGTAATATTGCAATGCAGCTCGTTTTGGTTAATTAAGCATTATCGTTCGATTGCATGTGAATTGTCCTCTTGTCCCAGATATAATCCCTGAGACTGATAATTGCTCTGATTGGATCCTGGATGTGTCAACTAAATTGCAGAGCATTTTTTATTCTCGGGTATAACATCTGGCGACCGAGCACCTAGGTAGTCTTTACATCTTTAAGTGCTTGTTGAGTCGTACTCGTAAAGCATTCGGGCAGCAATGTAAACCGTTGGTATTTACGTGAGTCTAATCATTATTTTATAATTTTTTAAAATGCTTATATTTTTGCCTAGTTAATTTTTGTTTACATATTTTAATCAAAGTATGTTTGAAGTGAAAAACAATTAGTTTTTTAATTAATTTATACAAATTTTAAATAGTTGTATGTTTTTCTATTTTGAACTAACAAGTATTAATAGTAGTAATAAGTATATAGGGTTAGTGAATACCATTAAATCGCAAGTTCGATAGAAAAAAGAATCGGATTAGAGCTAAGAGTTAGTAACTTGACTTGTTTAAAAAGGACTAGAAACATCAAGAGAACAGCGGTTAATTAAACTGCGTCAAAGAAGTAATAGCAACTAATTTTCTATGAGCGAAAACTCCGTTTTTAATATGCAGGGTATCAAAAATTTAAAGTAATTACACTGAATAATCTTGTTGGTTTATGCTGTCGAGAGCAGTAAACACTTCGCATTTTTCTGTTGGAAATATTACTAGGGTTTATTTTACAAATAGTTATACCAAACATCCCTAAGCAATCTTATTTTCAAAAAAAAAAATTTTATTTTTCAATTACTAAAATTTTATTTATTTGAAAGCTTTGACATTAGACGTAAGCGAAGCATATATATATATATATATATATATATATATATATATATATATATATATATACTATTAATAATAATTTTTTCACTTATTTTTACTAATGTAATCTCTTAATGGGATTTGGAATTATTTTTAAATTGTCAAATGTAGTTAATAAAATTAATTAATTAATACGCTTTGATATGTTATGAATATTAAATTTATGAACTACTTGTTTTGTACGTATTAGTACTTTCAATTTATTTTATATAGTACAAATTATAATTATCGTATTTTTTTATTAAGAATCTTTGTTTATTTAAAAATGTTTTATTAATTCATGGAATGTATATTTCAAATTTAACAGGAATTTACTTTTTATAAGAACTGGTTTCTTTCGTTTTCCTACAAAGTTGGTAAAAAATATTTGTTATATTTATTAAATCAATTAAAGTGTTTTTGTTTATGAGCACAAGTAAATGTTTGGTACCTATTATAACAGGTTTTATATTTATAAATCAGTATAAAACTTAATTGCTATAAGTGCCTCAATGTGTTTGCCAAAATATTTTTTGTTTTTTGTTTTTTTTAATATTTTAGAAAAGTCTATGACAATTTGATTAAAACATCTTCATTATTTTTTTTCTGTTTTGCATTTGTTTTTAAATATATTTTACTGTTAATAAAGCTTATTTTTGATTATTAAAAAAAATATTATTAAATTAAACAGCTTGTATGTTATAAATATACAAATTTTAATTTTTTTAAATAAATCAACTTTCTTCTGATGACAAATATTTTTTCACTAGATTTTTCAGAAAGATAGCATTTAACTCTTGATATAATCCACCGATATTCCATTAATACAAAACAAATCAAAAATTGTTTTATTTTATTTTGATCCAAACTAAATATAAAGAATAAACTTGTCTATATTCAGTATTATTGACTCACAAATTACAATGTACTATTTTTGTTGTCTTTAAAATGGGAACTGTGCTGTATATAACCATATCCTGTGATAATGAAATGGCTTTGATCAAGTTGAGTTTAAATGTAGAATTAGAATACGGTAGATGTTGATGCTAATGTAACCAGAAATGCAATTTACCAGTTTATATTAGACAAGTAAAAATAAATAAAAGTAGTTCTTGGTTGACAAACCATAAAGTAAATATTTATTATTACTACTACTTTCATTATTATTATTATTGCTATTATTACTATTATTATTACTTGTTTTACAAGAATAATTTTTGAGCAAGTGGACGTTTTGGCTAACCTGAACCGGAGCCCGCGTTTACTACCGGTGATGGCACTCAAACTTATGTACCGCCAGACTTATAAATGAACCTGTAACCTATTTATTTTAATTGCATTTTTACATTAAAGTATGTTTTCAATATACATGTTTGTTACATCTAAAAACAAAGTCCAATTTAGGAAAATGTATTTCTTAAACAATTGATGGTTACTGTACTAATTTATTATTTAACGCAAGGTGAAGTCATAGACACTGGTATTAAATGTGAGTCCACATTTGGCTTTGCTAAAATGTCTACTGCTAAAAGATGTTTTCCGTAAAACATTCAAAGTAGTAAAAATAGATAAAAATAAAATATTGAGATGCTAATGATCTTGAAGATTTGAGTAATGCTTATAAATGTCAATTGCTTATATGGCGTACAAATATAGAAAATAATGAAGAAGTGACCACGTCACTAACCAACATGAATGAATGAATTATTTAAATTTTATTATTTTGAACTTATAATCCAATTTTTTACATTAATTAAAAGAACCGGTTCTAAGGTAGTGAAAATACCAATTCATGCTTATTTATAGTGTCAATTTGTTTATATTTAAGCTAGAAATAAAAAGTCACTTTAAATTTGTATGTTGTAGTGCCCCAAGCGATGAGGCTACTAAACTCGATTCCACTAAATCAACGTCACGTCTATGATTGCGCTAAATTTCCATTCTATAAAACGTATTTCTTATAAACCATGCACAAACCCAAACCCCAAAATAACAAAGATTTACATAATTTTTAATCTTTTTATACAAAAATGTTTACACGATTAATTTTTGTTCTAAATTAAAAATATAATGCAAAAAAATATAACAAATGTTTTTGCACGTTTTGAAATTATTTTAGGAAAATAATTGCCTGAAACAGTTTTAATATTTTTGTTAATTAACATAATTAAATTATTTTTATTTTTGTTAGTAAAAAATATTTAAAACATGCATCAACAATTATAATTGCTATTTAATTGCATTTTAATTTTAGCTGATGATAACAAGGGAAATCGTCATTTTAGTTGAAAGTCAACGCTTCAAAATTGCAACATATTTGTCTTATAAAGAAAAATGATCCAGTAGATTAACACAAAATAATAAAATTTTGTCTACTTCTTATGCGTTGTGTGACAAAATTAACAAAAGATACATTTTGTATTTTAAATAAATCAAAGTTTTTGAAAAGTTGTTTTTGAAACATAATTTACGATAGAATTCGCACTTTTTCAGTTGAAGAAATAATTGACAAAAGTAGGTTATTTTTAGATATTTTTGGGTGTAATACTCAAATAATTTATGGAAAATGCTTTTTAGCAAGGGGATATTTAGCAAAGTCAAACGAGAACACACTTCTGGTGGACTGTTGATGGAACTCATTTTTGGTCCAGCATATTGGGTACATTTTGCCACTCGGTTGATTTAGTTTTATTTTTTTGTTATTTAAAATTTGAAAACAAACGAGGCATTTGTAAGACTATAAATGTCTTTTAAAAATTTCAGAAATAACTTGTATTGGGGTGGCCTAGCGGTACAACGCTTGACTTGGACCTCGGTGGGCATGAGTTCGAATCCCACCACCGTCGCTAAATGCGGGCCACACACTTTTGGCTTCGCTAAAATGTTCACTTGTGAAAGATGTTTCCAGTAAGACATTTAAATAAATAAATAAAATTCAAAACAATCGTAAATTATGACTTTCATCTTCTAGATGAGGTCGTTTCAGTTAGATAAAGAAATTTACTTGATCGACTACGGGTACTGCTCGAAAAGTTGAAAAATGGTTGTAAAATAAAAATGTTAAAAATTGTGATAGACCTCATATTTTGACACAGAACTGTATGGTAACAACTCATTTGAACTGAATGCCATGTGTGGGCTTTGGCATAATGTTTACTTAAGAGGAATGTAATTGGTTGTTTACTTTGGTTTTGAACAATCTTTTTATTGGTTGATGTTTAGTTTTACTCCTATTGGATATTAGGCTGCTATTTAAGGTTACAGTTGGTGTGCCCACTTTGTTTCACAATAGATGTAAAAATGTGGTCTTCCACGCTCAAAAGTTTAAATTGTTGGGTACGGTTTATCTTCAAATGTCGAGATTGCAGTCCAAAATGGGAGAATCGTTATTCAATATGCGTTTTTTACAATGTGTATTTGAAATAACTTGGGAAAAACCCTGTCAAAAATATCTGTTAAATAGAAGATAGCATCTGGGTAATAGTAAAAATGTCGGGATGGTTTGGCGGTACAGCGCTTAATTTGAACCTGGATAAGTATGATTTCGATCTCTACTACAGGCACTAAATGCAGGCCTCTTTTCGGTTTCGTTAAAATGCCTACTTGTTGAAAGATGCTTCACGTCAAACATTCAAAGTAGTAACAAAAATGACGATGAGTAATTGATTCAAAAATCCTCTTAACTAAAGTGAAGCTATGAGCTTATGAGAAGAACAGTTGTTTTAATTTACCATTTATTTGACTACTTGTTCACTCCAAAATGTATGGAGCAACAAGGTCATTTCATATGATTTTACATTAAATTGTTGACTTTAAAGATCGTGTATAGCAAAGATTGGAAATTCTATTTGAATTTGGTCGAATACCGTCATGTTGCATTTACGTCTTTGTCGTAGTTTAATAAACTGATGTTCTCTTGTTTTTTTAGCAAAATTTTTAAGGGCCAGGTTACTAATCTTGCACCTTCCTTTTTTCTTAACCGGACAGTGGGACAGTAGAGTCAGAAACAATAAGAACTGTAGGAGAGTTATATTCTGCCAATGCAAAACATGCAGACTAATTCAGTTTTTTAATTAGATATTTTGATATTTTTAGCTACCAATGTTTACAACATTATACATTATGTAATTTATCATGTCATCTAACTTGTATTTACTCTAAGAGTGCAGATTTTGGTTTTAAAGGGCAAATCCTCGACTTAAAACCGATGCATTTGTGATGCAATTAGCATTTAACGTCAGAATAACTCAAGTACCGTTTATTGAGTGTACGTTGTAAAAGTTGCTAATTTTCGAGCTTTTGGTAACTTGGGATACCCGGGGCAATAATAACCAATTGGGGAGGATGTTTTTCTCCGATGGTGATGACGAGAAAAAACGACTTTCGTAAATCGTAACAGTAGATGTAGTTAGAAATGCGCAAACGGGCATTTGTAAGATGCATTCTATTATTTAAAACACCCTTTTTGTCCTACAATTATACAGTAATTACGGCAGATTCACGTTAACTTTGGGATATAAGGTTAGGGGTCTACATTACAAATCATGGTTAAATGTAAGTGGTCACAAGTTATTTATTTATGTGTATATATTGATTTCAATTAAAAAGAATTACAAATAAAGATTGTATTTCATGCGATTGGTATGATAAACCTTATTAAGGTTCTAACATGTTACATGAAACAATACATTTACAGTTTGTGATGGAAATGTAATACTATAATTATGATAACTAACTACTCTAATTCCATCTACATCAAAACGTATTATATTGATTTTACTTTTAAACACAAATAATTCATTATTTAAAATTTTAGTACCAAAATATAGTTACATAAACGTTCTACATACAAACAAACATTTTTATTGCATTTGTGTAATCATCAAGCGGATGATGTTTCTTGCAGTATTTTAACAAATATTGATAAATACTATTTATTTAATACTTATTAAACAATAAAATTACAGTAATTATATATATATACGTTTTTAAAAGTCTAAAATTTGGATTTTGCAGGTTTCATGTATAATTTTTTTGTATAAACCAAAACATTCATTTTTAATACAAGTATGACTTTGTAAGCTTAAACTATAGCAGAATAAAAACCAACTTGATATCTAGATTGCATACAAAATACTTAAGAGGTATCTGGCAAAATTTAATGGCATGTACAATCAGCTGTTTGGCTAAAGTGTATTGCGACAAAATAATATATGAAAATTATGGTTAGTAACATGGTCAGCTTTTCATGATTTATAAATGTGTTTAAAAATTCAAGTAATTACCTCACATAGGTTAATATGCAATGAGAAAAATTTATGAACGTAACAAACGTAAAAAAGAAATAAAGGGTTTTGGCGACTAGACGGCATTTTTATAACAAGAAATCATCTCAACAGCTGCATGCAGTACAAGTATATTTTAAGATATCGTTTAAGACATTTGAGTGTGCGTTTGCATTCAGCCGCCAAGACGAAAACTCACTAGATTCAGAATCCAAAATGCATCGTGCAGATATGCGCAGATTCAGAAATATTGCCATTATTGGAAATTGAGATTTTATAAGCATTGCTCAAATCCTCAGAATTATTGGCATATAATATAATAATATTAATAAATAATAATAATAATAGTAATAATAATCATCATAATCATGAATAGTAATCATAAATTGTAATAATAACAATAATAATAATAATAATAATAATAATAATAATAATAATAATAATAATAATAATAATAATAATAATAATAATAATAATAATAGTAATAATAATAGTGGTATAAGATCATGCCGGGGTGGTCTAGAAGTACAGCGCTCGAATTTGGACCTCGGTGTGCATGGGTTTAAATCCAATCACCGGTACTAAAATGCGGGCTCGCTTTCGACTTTGCTAAAATGTCCACTGTTGAAAGATGTTTCTCGTAAAACATTCAAAGTAGCAAACATAAAATAAAACAAACAAGTAAATAAATAAAATTTAAACTACTGTTTGACATAAAAACACTTTATGTACATAAAATGTCGAAGTTGACGCAATAGAACTTTGATTTCCAGTTTTTAATTTTTGCACCACTTTTTTAATTAAACTTGAACAATTTGACGGTATTTAAATTTAAAACAAAAACTATTAATGTCAATAGTGTATCTGTATTTCCAATAATAGAATGTGATGTATATACGCGCTTGTTAACGTGCCTTTTTAAATTTGTAGCTAAATGTCTTACTTAAAACATCTTTAGTAAATAGACAATCAAACAAAGGTCCATACTTAGTGTTAATAATGGAATTGGGATGCTAATAATCTTGAAGATTTGAGTAATGCTTATAAAGTCTCCATTTTTAATGATGACAATATTTCTAACTGGTCGTCCTCCACGTGATGCATCCTGGACTAGGTGCCAACAGGCATATAGACTAATAAGAGCAGGGACCGAGCGCACAGAGGTATAACTGGGTTTTTACTGGATTCTCGTTTAGTGAATGGGTACTAGCATACACCCAAGATGCTTAAAAGGTATCTCAAGGTATCTATTAACCATATGTAGCTGATTAAGCTTGTGTCATCTGTCAACCGGTGTCAATCTTAAAGAAGATAGCCTCATCCATTCCTGTAAACACTTGCGTTGTCGCAAAAAGACGGTTTTTTAGCCAAGAAACTTCATTTATTCCTTCAAGTTCAATTAACATCCAACAACCTCATATAAAAATTCGAAAAACTACTCAAACTTGAAATTAAGGAAGTGGTGTTTTTCCCACCAACTTATGTTATTTTTTTAATGCTTGCTATTTTGAATGTTTTAGGAGAAACATCTTTTAGTAGTGGACATTTTAACAAAATCAAACGTGGGCCTGCATTTTAGTGCCGGTGGTGGGATTCGAACCCATGCCCACCCAGGTCTAAATCAAGCGCTGTACCGCTAGACCACCCCGGCATATGTTATAGAATTGTAATTTATTTGTGGTAACTCAGCTATTTTAATAATAATTCATATTTAAATATACCTCTGGCATATAATTTTGTTAAGTAATGCAGATGTGGTCTAGTGATACATAACCAAACTTGAATTTGGGTATTTATAGGTTTGATCTCCACTACCGGCACTGAAGGCGCGCCTTTGTTTGACTTCTCTAAAATGTCTATTTGCTGCAAAATGTTTCTCGTAAAACATTCAAGCAATAATAATTTATCTATCTATAAATATTGATAGCATCACGTGTATAATTCTAGTAAAAACACAACACAAATTATAAATTTACAACTTTTTTAAATCGATTAATTGAATACACTGAAATAAAAAAATCAATATGAGACATACTATTAAAATTATGGTTTTATAAGTTTTAAACTACTGAAAGTGATAGAACCTTGTTTCACTATGATTAGTTTTTTAATACACAATTTCTAAAAATTACAATTAATAAAGTGTGGATTTTGTAAATAATGTACTAAAATTGCACAATATTTAATTTGATAATTAACATAAAAATTTAGTTTAACAATATTTTCCAAAAGTAGTATAGTACTACTTTTAAGTTGTTGGTAGTATAAGTTATAATATTTATTTTAATTAAATTTTTGGTTGCATCCTGTAGTTTATGCAACTTGATAATTTTAGTAAACCACTAACACGGGTTCTTTTATTTGTAGAAGTGAAAATCAACAAAAAAGATTAAGACTCAAAATTAATAATCAAAGTTATTTTATTTCACTACAAAAATTAACATTTCATTTCTGGAATTAATATTTTTTGAACATTTTTGTTTAAATGTGTCAACGTTTTGTATCGGTAGGAACGGCTTTATAAACAACCATTCCCACGCCGTTGAACACTTCCGTCCAACATCATCATTTTTAGTTTTCATCTTGATTTTTGTTTTTTCCCGTGGTTTCGATCCTGTAAATTTGGCAATAGACATTTTCCCGTCCTGTCTTTGCGTTCTTATTCATTACTTCACGTAATTAGTAAAGACGTTAGATATTGGAGCAAATTGCGACCAGAATTAATACACGCAACTCTCGTCAGTAAGCAACGTCATTTGTTTTTCAAACTGCTTCATTGCGCTAATTAGTAAAATCCGTCTACGCAGCCTTTTTTGGAGTCAATTTCAATAAATACACTTTAAAAATAAATTAATTTTAATAAGCTACAGTTTCTTTGGTTAGTATGGTATGACACTTTTAAACTTAACCCATTGTTGCGCAATTAAGAGCTGGGCTGCATTCAGCCAAACTTGTGTAAATTAGCATAACGTTGTACATTAGTTTTAAATTTTGTCAGTATTTACATAGTTCAGGATTCAGGATTCAAAATTGTTCACGAGTTCAGTGGGCCAAAATGCCTTTTAGTACTCGGTTCTCAAATTGTTTTAAATTTTCAGGAGAAAATATTAAATGGATGGCAAGGTAAAGGGGGATTAATCAAAGAAAAAAAATTCAAAATTAAGAAGAAATCAAGGCAAATAATGGAAATTAACAATTATGAAAAACGAGCAAAAACTATAAATATACAAAAGCAATAATAAAACAAGTTGCGTATTACAATGCAAAAGAAGAAGAAGAGAGTAAAAAATGAATAACGCTCCAATGGATGCTTAAAGTAAATTAAACTAATTTAAAGTATTATAGCCATTATATAGTTTTGGCGTGAGCTTTTTATTGCTTGCTGCCCCCCTCCTGCAAATCTTCTTTTTTATCCGGGCTTAGGACAGTGTAGCGGACTAAATTAGTAAAAATGGTTTGGATTATTTTTCTTATTATTCGTACTGTCAATTCACTAAATCAGGCTCATTTGGTTTATTTCGGAGCCCCTCTAGGTAAAGTTGAAATTTGATAACATAAATGAAAAACTTTTATACATTTCTATAGATACTGTTAAATTAATGTTTGAAAAATCTTTTGTAAAATATAAATGTGCTTAATGTAATTAAATAATAAACATAATTAATTACACTGCCCAAATTTTCACAACAAGTGCATTTTTGCAAAAAAACAAATATTATAAATTTAGATAAAATAAGTTAACCATTACTTGTTTACACTTTTTAATATTTACGTTAAAAATATTTTTAATATTCAGTTTTAGTATAAGCTATATTGATTTAACTAACCAATCAAATTTATTATCTAAAATTAAAAAAGATATTTTTTTTTACTAACAATGTTACCAAAAAATAATAGTATTTTTATAAACATCTTTTATAAAAAATATTAATATTAACATTTAATTAAAAATAAACAGATTTTAACAAAACTGCAATTTTAATCTCTTGAATCGCAAATTTTAAGCATAATAAAAATTTAAAATAGAAAACATTACACGTAAATTAATTTATAAAATGCATTTAAAATTTTATATTTGTATTACAACTAATGTTGTACAGTAATATTTTAATAATTATTTTAAACTTTTTTAAACAAAAATAATTCATTAAGATAAAATTTAGAAATTCCGTCAATAAACTGAATCAACCCAATTTCTATTTTAAAAAGACAAACAGTTATAGCTTGGTTAGTCTGCGTTTGGGCACAAATGGATTTCTACGAATTTCAGCGCTACTATCAGTTACTAATAACAAATAATAACACTCAGACCGAGTAGTAAACAATTATTTCCAAAATTACTAACTGTAAAATTAAAGTAAAAATTAAGGAAAACAGTGGAAAACCGAAATGAAAACTTCAGAAAGAGTGAAAAGATGATCAAATGGCGTAGAAAACGTTTGTTTATATATACAACTTAACCAAACAAAAATTGTTAATATTGGAAAAATATAGCTTCCAGAAATTAATTATAAATATTGTAATATATAATATTGCATATTATTTTTTAAACTTCGTTTTTTCACAATTTGTCACTTCTACAGAAGCTTTAAATTATAAACAGAAATTTTGTTTTTATTCACCATTAATAATAAACAAAGCCAAAAATTAATTATGAACAATTAACTTTTTGTAACTATTATGTTTGATTAAAAATTTGCTTTTAATTTTTAAAAACATTAATAATAAATTTGTTAATGCATTATATATTATTATTATTATTATTATTATTATTATTATTATTATTATTATTATTCCCTAATGGCTTTCCAAAAGTGATGTGCTTACACCCAGCTTAATTCAACGGAAGAAAATTTTTAAGAGCCCACTCGTTAATATTAGAAATATCATTATCCAGTACTTCCGGGTTATAACCCCAGATTTTAACATCATCAGCATAAAGTATAATATTGGAATTAACGACGGAAGGTAAATTATTGATAAATAGCTACTTACACAAAAGATACAGCCACCACACTTGCCATTTGTAAAATCTTTCCTAACAATATTGTACCCTTTTACCACTATTTCGTTGTCAAATATGTCTTTTGAGAACCACGTTTTAGTTATTCCCATAATATGAGGGAAGAAAGAAAGCGCCAATTTTTAGACCTCTGACAGTTTGTTTCTGAGACTTAAGGCATTCGTGTAGTGAAACTTAATCCAGAAGGGAGGGGTAGTAAGGATAACTGCCGAAGATGGTGGAGTACCGAAAGAGATGGGAGACTCGGGTGAGATCCGAAAATTTGGTGCATCAATGGAATCCTGCCTTAATGGGAACAATTAAACTATGGGAACAGAGTTACCTAAGGGAGTTTATGTTCTTGAACGTTTAGAAAAGCGTTCAGCTAAAGTAAAATCTTTAATCAACCGAACGCCAAAGAAATCAGATCTTACACTAGGCCAATTAGACAATATAGTATCTTTGAACAAAGAGCGGGTAAACGTAACCAGTATATAAGGGGATGAGTGAAGACGCTTACATGTAAGTTTACACATTTTTATGAGCAACACCTAGTGATAATGCTAGTTACATAATTTTTAAAATTAATTACGCTGTCTTTAATGCCTTCTACAATTGGATTGCAATCATGTTTAGAATCTATTATGTGTTACTTGGTAGCAACAAGAATTTCATTTTGGGAGTCTTAGAACTGATTTTGCACCAATGGAAGAAGCATTTAAGTTGGACATATTGGTCTTTATGGAGTTAAGTTTACCCAAAACCGAATTCGAGAGTTTGGTTATTGAGGAGTTAATGATTTCAGTTTTGGAAAGGGAATTAGAGAACTAGGCAACTAAAATTGATAGGGAAGAGGACATGATCCCTAAGCTGATTTCAACTTTTGATAACTGGACAGAGAGTCTTTTGGTATCAATGGCCGAGTCCGTGTGTTCAACCGACTTGATGCTGATAGCAGGAGGCAATCGCTAATAATTTGTTTTATATCTGCAGTCTATACAAATGTAGTCAAGAGGACTACTAGCTAACTGTGTGTAGTGTGCCAAAGATAAACCGGAGCAGGCTTTATAAAACCATTTACAGCAAGTTATACAGAGAATGCCAACCTTCACAGTTTTCTTGTATCGCTCTAGACTACAAATTGAAGGATTTAAATCACACATATCTTTAAAAAATATAAAATGCAAGTTAACTATAAAAGCAACAAATAATAAATAATAATATATAAAACAAAAACAAAATCTATCACTAGAGATAGGCTAGCAATAATCGTATAAAGGACACACGAGTGTTATGTGTTATTGCACAATGCACAAGTGTAAACGCACAGTAAACGATTAGCACCCAAACTCTTAAACTAAAAACAGAAAAAACAAGTTATACACGTATATATAAACACACAAATACACAAAAAACACCAATACGCAAAAAACGACAATTAACGAGCTATTTTTTATTCGTAACATCACGCAAGCGTATCGTACATATTCAAAAGTTGTTCCCACTAATTGATAAACGGCTGCGGGGTGACCTCATCTTGGTGCATTAATTTATTTTTTTAGGAATCACTAGTCCCTTCTTTACCTTAACTCAAAACTCACTTAAAGGGCATAATTTCAAGCTAAGCAAACCCAGGCCTACCACTAGGATAAGGTTACATTATTTTTCTTATAGAGTTATTAATTATCGGAATAGGTTTTTTGCTAAAATTGTTAATGCCCAATCAACTCAATCCTTTAAGTGTTCCTATGATAAATATGCTGTAACTAACGTCCATTAACCCACTTGTTTTTTATCCATTTAGTGCAATAACATTTATTATTATTTTATTTTTTAACTTACTCTCTAACTTAAAATTTTATATTATTTTGTTTCTCTTAAATCGATAATGTTAATAACATTTGAACCAAGAATCAAAAAGAGTTAGACTGCTACTGAACTCGCAAAACAACCTGTAACCTGTAACTTGTACAAAACTCTTTTGCTTTAAAAATAAACATTAGATAACAAGATGAAAATAATAGCAAAAACAACAACAGTCCATAATTTAAAAAAAAACATAAAGCAACAAAATTTTTTAATGTGTTTAAATGTTTTGTCAAAAATAATGTTTAATTCCCAATGAGATATTTATTTTAATTAGATTTTCTGAATAGTTTTTAGTAAAGTTTTAGCCAACCTTTTTGTTACAGGTTACAGGTTACAGGTTAGTTCTCGAGTTGAGTAGGAGACAATATCCCTTTGATCTTTGGTTCAGATGTATCAACATTATAATGTTAAAAAAAAGAGAGTTAAAGAAAGTTAAAAATAAATAAACCATCAACCAGCTAAAGAATATAAGTCACAACCATGTAAAATTGGATAGGGCATAACGATCATAAGCGGCCTTAAATGATGAGACCGATTTGGCATTGACTACCATTGAAGATAGACTATTCCAAGCATTGATAACTCTCTGGGTGAAGTAATGGAGTCTCAAGTTGGATTGCACTCTGGATTTATTCAATTTGAGATTGTGACCTCTACAAGATTTCTTAGTTAGTGAAAATAAAGGTGGGAAGGAGCCAGATGTTAAATATTGATATACCAAAATAAAATCACTCTGAAGCCTCCTATCTCTTAAAGGAAATAATTTTAGAGAGAGAAGCCTGTCATGATAGTGCAGATGCTTTAAAGACCTAGGTAATTTAGAGATCGCCTCTTGAACTTTTTGGAGGTTATGTGAGTCAAATTTTAAAATAGGAGCATTAACCTGTGCACAATATTCTAAGTGCGGTCTGATATAAAGCATATATAGCAGACGAGCACACCTCGGGGAAAGGTTACCTAGATTTCTTTTAAAGAATTTGATTAATCGGCAGCAAATTTGAGTAGCTCTAGAATGATGACTTTTAAACTTTAGCGCAGAGTCAATTATTACTCCCAGATCCTTAGTAGACTTAACCGATTCTATAATTTGGAAGTCATGATTAGGTATTAAGAAGACGTTCCCGAATGGTTTACCGAAAGATATATGATTACATTTAGCTAGATTTAGAGGAAGAGAGTTTTTGACAACCCATTTATAAATGTTATTGATATCAGCCTGAAGATGACTTGGGTTGGATCCCCAGATTTTAACATCATTTGCATATAGCAGAATGTTGAACTGAACTACTTCAGGTAAATCATTAATAAATATAATAAACAGAAGAGGCCCTAATACTAACCCTTGGGGAACACCCAAACTAATTAGGCAAGGAAGGGATAGATCAGTGCCTATTCAAACACTAAAGGAGCGATTAGTAAAAAAGTCAGTGATTTAAGCAAAGATTGGGCCAGTGATGCCAAATGGTCTTAGCTTTGTTAAAAGTAGATCGTGAGGCACTTTATCAAACGCTTTTGTAAAGTCAAAATAAATGGCATCTACTGAAGGTCTTGAGTCTAACAAGCTCATAATGCTTTCTATGTATGTTATTAAATTAGTAAGGCAGGACCTGTGGGGCAAAAAAACATGTTGGGCATAGTTAATTAATTTATGCTTAGTGATGAAATTAAGTATATGAGTCCTTATTAACCTCTCTATAACTTTACTTGGGGTAGATAGGATACTAGCCAGTCTATAGCTCTCAAAAGTAAATTTGGAACCCGATTTAAATATTGGCCTAATAAATGCAGACTTTCAGATGTGTGGAAGCCGGCCAGTAATTGTGGAGAGGTTGATAATATAGGTTAAATAGGATGCCAATATCCCAGCACATTCTTTCAGAACTCTAGGGTATACACTATCAGCACCACATGAAGTTGATTTGAGTCTTTCAAAAACTGATTAAACATTCGGAATAAAGAAACCAATAAAGAGAACCGAGTCTAAATAGTAGAGAGGGGGAGAATTAGAATGTTGAAACACCGAATTAAAATAATCTCTAAAACTATTACAAGCTTCAAGTCTATTTAGAAGTAAACCAGTGTCGTTTTTCAGACAAGGTAAAAAAATTTTCGAAAGCACGTTTGTTTTTAATAAATTTAAACGGGGTGCTTTAATGTCCCCTTGGATCATATAGTCCCTATGCGACTTAATTAGACCGGAGCGTTGATACCTAATTGAGATATAGTTGTAGAATTTAACTATGTATATAATTTTTTAATTTTTAAAATTTTAAAATTTAATATTTACAAATAAATAATTATAATAATGTTTTAAACATATATATTAAATTCTATAGTTAAATTTGTTTAAACTGTTAGTTACGATTTCTGGCGCTTTTTGCACGAGATGTCGAGTAATGGTATGTAGTGGATTTTCCCCTTACTTTTTCACTAGATGAATATAGACGCTCAACTATTGCGGATCGTGAGGATGAGTATCGTTCGCGTCGCCGTCTTGCGATGATTTCTCCTGCTAGGGTTGATCCGTTTGCTGATGGTATGTCAGATGTATTGTCCGTTCAATATCCTTTATGCAACTATTTAATTTTGTTTTCTGTTTCTATTTTTTATGCAGTATCCGTTTGGAATTTTTATGGATTTTACAATGCTTGTGTAATATAAGGTTTAAGGTTTATAACGGTGAGTATTCGTTTAGGGGTATCTAGTATTCAAAATATATAATGCACACTCAAATTTTTCAGGATCATATCTATCAATTGAAGTAAGAAGATGATATTTGGACATTTGGATTTTGTCAAACACGTGCGTTTGTATATCCGTAAATGCGTGTTTATTTATAATTGCTTGCACAATGTAATTAATTATTTTTTCTATTTTGTTTTGTTTTTATGTCCATGCTTTTGCGCACATCACTGATCAATAATTTGCTGAATTGGCGTTTATAGGAGATCAAACACCAGATCATCGATTGTCTACATACAAAGATGTTATGCTTAGTCAGCAATTATACAAGGAACAAAGCCTTCTACACGCAGAAATGCTGGATAGAACAAGATCGGGACAATTAAAGTCAGTTAGTGATTCTGCACCTCCCACCAAAAAACGACGGTGGGATCAATCATCTTCCAACACTAATGGGGATTCAAAAGCGGCTGATACTCCTTCAGATACTCCTAGTACTCCCGGAAAGAGATGGGGAGACGATACAGTAACACCATCTCATCATTCTGGAACTCCAGGTAATGCCGCGACACCGGGGAGTCGATCCCAGTGGGATGAAACTCCTGGAAGGCTAAAAGATCCGAGTGCAACTCCAGGGCAGAGTGTCCGTCAGTGGGCGGAAACGCCAGCTTATCTTTCTGGTGCCGCAACTCCTGGTCGAGAAATGCTGGGTGCGGGAATGGCAGGAGTAAGCTTTTTTTTAATTTTTAAGTTTTATTTTTCAATAAAAATAAAAACTTCAATTTTTAATTCCTTATACTTAATTTTTTACAGGGTACTCCCAGTACTCGTCGTAATCGCTGGGATGAAACACCACACACTGAACGATATGGTGCTGATACTCCGGGTCATGGAACTGGTTGGGCTGAAACGCCTAGAGCTGACAGAACTCCTAGTGGAGTTGAATCTATACAAGATACACCTAATTCTATGTATGGTGCATCTTCTACTCCAGGTTCTGGTACTGCAGCTGCAATAGCAAGCAAACGTCGTTCTCGTTGGGATGAAACACCATTGAAAGCGGGATCGACTCCGGGAAGTGGAACTCCGTCTCAAGTATGTTTTAGATTGATGAATTGTGGTGTAATATATTAGCTACAATCTCAGTTACAATTTTAAATTTGCATTTCAGTAGTCTAAATTTATCTTTCAAATTTCTTGTTTTAGACACCTGTTGGGTTTACACCAGGTACTGCTGGTGGATTAACTCCCAGTGGTACACCTCTTGGATATCACGCACAAAGTGCTTTTACTCCATCTGGAACTACTCCAACAGGTTTTAGAGCTATGGGTATGGCTACACCTAATTTTGGAACTGCAGCTGTTACTATCCCCGGATCTGGTATCCCAATGACTCCAGAACAGTTGCAAATGTATGGCTGGCAGAAAGAAATTGACGATCGAAACAGGCCTCTAACAGACGAAGATTTAGATGAAATGTTGCCCCCAGGTTTGTTTTTACATATTTATAATTGACTCGATTAATATACTTTTTAAGATGAAATGTAAGTTTTGTCTTGACATGAGTAGGAAAATTTCAATTATAGTTTATTTGAAACAGCATAACTTTTTATTTTTAGTGTTAATTTTGCTAATGCACACGTTTTTCAACTGTATTTTTTGTTTATTTGTGATGAAAAATGGAGTTATATATAGTACAATTTTTAAATGCTTTAAAGTAATGATGTGGTTTTGCTTTTAGATATTCTAAATTTGTTATTTGTTTGATAGGTTATAAAATTTTGCCTCCACCCGCTGGATATGTTCCTATCAGAACTCCTGCTCATCGATTAGTAGCTACACCAACACCAATGGTCGGTACCCCAATGGGTTTCAGGATTGCCACACCCGATATTGGAACTGCTGCTGGTTTGGGTATGAACGCTGTAGGAGGCAATGCGGCTGCATTGGGTGATATGCAGCCTAAGGGAGCTAATTTACCTATGATGCGGCCAGATGATCTACAGTATTTTGATAAGCTTTTGCAGGTTTGTGATTGTTTATCACCATTAATTTGTTTATACTTTTTTCAATTTTCATTATAATCTTTGAAAGTACTTTGTATGCATTTGTAGAATTTGAACTTAAACTGTTTTCTAGAATCTAGTTTGTTTTATAGTGTACAGTATATAACTTCAAATTATATATATATATATATATATATATATATATATGTTTTTGGAATTGTAAACAGTTTTCAGTCTATTGCTGTATGAGATCATTTTTAATTTAGTATTTATAAAATTTAAAGTTTGCACCAAGTAAACATTACATATTCACTGAATTTTTATTTTGTTTGTTATATGATTTGAATTTGTGAATATATTATTAGATTTAGTTCCAACTATACTTACACAATCTTCTTTGCTTTTTTCAGGATGTTGATGAAGATAGTTTGCCTTTGGAAGAAGCTCGAGAGCGAAAGATTATGATGTTTTTGCTTAAAATTAAGAACGGCACACCTCCAATGCGGAAATCTTCTTTAAGACAAATTACTGATAAGGCAAGAGAATTTGGTGCTGGTCCATTATTTAAACAAATTTTACCACTTCTCATGTCTCCAACGTTGGAGGATCAAGAGCGTCATTTATTAGTTAAGGTAAGTTATTTACCATTTTTTCAAAAATTGATTTTTTGCACTGATGTATTTATTGCATTTCATCTTTATTGGTTGGTGACGTAGTTACTACCTTATTATTTCGAAGTGCGTCAAGTACTACAAACGGTTGCATTCATGTTGTTGTATGCAACAAGCTTTAAGAAATTTATGTCTTATAACCAAATGACAGTTTTTTGTAACTACACCACTTTATTAAAGTTGGTGAAATTAGTTAGGATATCATTCCTTAGCCAAATAGTTACGTGGTAGCTGTAAGCATTTTATGTACCTTACATTCATGTTTTCACCCATCTGTTATAGCAGAATTCTAAATTTACCACCGTACGCTGAGTTTCTGCCCAGTTGTAGTCTAAGAACATTATTATTATTATTATTAGAACCAGGATACATAAATATAAGTTTTTCTTAAGTTCTCATGATTATTATATTTTTTTAGCATTGACTACGGGAATGTTCATTAATTTGTTTTGAAGAGTTTAAGTTTGAAGTGTGTTTAGCATTTACAATTGATAATAATTACGGACTTTGTGTTTTGTTGGTTTTGGGAGTTATACTGATTGTTGTTTTTCAAGAGTACTTAATTATAATATTGAAAAGTACTTAATTTGAAGTTGGGATTATGGTTGACCTTATTTTTCGCTTTTTTAGAAAGTTGTTTTCTCTATTTTATTTTCTTAGGTAATCGATCGCATATTGTACAAACTGGATGATTTGGTTAGGCCTTATGTGCACAAAATTTTGGTCGTTATTGAACCGTTGCTGATTGACGAAGATTACTACGCTCGTGTTGAGGGTCGTGAGATTATTTCTAATTTGGCCAAAGTATGTGGTGTATATTCATTTTATTTACTCTATGTTGGTTGATCAATATCTGCTAGGACTGATCTAGACACCAAACTGTACCGGTCCGGTTTTAATGACATTTTGGCAAAGTTATCAAAACTGGAAAATAATTAGAATTTTACTGCTTAATTGTGGTGATAATTTAGTGTTCAACTATTAAAAAACAGATTACTAAATGGTATTTAATATCGTTTTTTATAGTATTTTTGGACTTGTGTAGCATTTAACGTTTTTTTATTCTATTTTGTGTTGTCTTAAAGTGCATTTCACACTTCTTTTTCAGGCAGCCGGTCTTGCCACTATGATTTCTACAATGCGTCCAGATATAGACAACATGGATGAATACGTACGTAACACGACGGCGCGTGCATTTGCCGTTGTCGCTTCGGCGCTGGGTATCCCAAGTCTACTTCCATTTTTGAAAGCTGTGTGCAAATCAAAAAAGTCTTGGCAAGCACGCCATACAGGCATTAAGATTGTCCAACAGATTTCTATCCTAATGGGTTGTGCCATACTTCCGCATTTGCGGTCGCTCGTCGAAATCATCGAGCACGGTTTGGTAGATGAACAACAAAAGGTGCGTACTATAACTGCCCTTGCTTTGGCAGCGTTGGCCGAAGCTGCCACACCCTACGGTATTGAGTCGTTTGATTCCGTACTGGAACCGCTATGGCGCGGTATTCGTACACATCGAGGTAAAGGTTTGGCCGCGTTTCTCAAAGCCATCGGTTACTTGATTCCTCTTATGGATGCCGAGTATGCAAATTATTACACGCGTGAAGTAATGCTTATTCTTATTCGAGAATTTTCATCGCCTGATGAAGAAATGAAGAAGATTGTACTGAAAGTTGTGAAGCAGTGTTGTGCCACAGATGGTGTCGAACCGGATTATATCAAGGCCGAAATTTTACCACCATTCTTTCGTAGTTTTTGGACTCAGCGTATGGCTTTGGATAGACGCAATTATCGACAAGTTAGTTAGATGATTTTGATAAAATTGGAATATATTTTCCCTTGTTGCTTTTGTTTACCTGCCTTTCTTAAATATGTATTTGTGTGGGATACATTATTTTAGAGCGCAGCTAACTTTATAACTAGTTTGGATGGAATTAGGCTTTGGTATTTTCAACTTTGTTTTAGTCTGAGTTTGTCCTTAATCATGGATGCAGTAATTTTTAAAGATTAATGTTTTAGGTTTTTAATACTTTGAATTTTATAAATATGATTTAGCATATTTTTTAAAAGTTCATTTATGGATGCTTTAATTTGACACAGTTATGGGAACCTCAGTGGCGATATAGTTCAAGTTGCTCTATATTTTAATGAGTTGTTTAAATTGTCATTTTAGATGCAGATAATGTGTTCTTTGTTATCAGTTGTAGATGTTATTTTTAAAGTAGAAATTACCGAATTTGTTTTGTATAAGGGCTATAATATTTTGTTTATGCTTTAGCTTGTCGATACCACTGTTGAAATTGCAAATAAAGTGGGTTCGTCCGATATAATATCTCGCATTGTCGATGATTTGAAAGATGAATCTGAACCTTATCGAAAAATGGTCATGGAAACGATTGAAAAAGTTATGTCTAATTTGGGAAGTACGGAAATTGATGCACGTTTGGAGGAACAGCTGATTGATGGAATACTTTATGCTTTTCAAGAACAAAGCACAGAGGTAATTTTTACTTGTCAGTTTTAAATGATAAATTATTTTCTGAAGACGAATTAATCAAAGCGATTATGCACTTTATTTTTTGCGATTTATTGAAAAAACTGGTGATAATAGTCGAATTAATATGTACAGACAATTGCTAATATTGAATTATTACATTTCACTAATTACTTATTTGCAACAAACCTGCTATGAGCTATATTCCTGAAATATCAGACTAATGCTACAGTTCCCACCTATTATTTTTATCTTGGAATCCATTTAAAAATTAATTAAATATTCTTTCTTTCTAACACAGTTTTTATCTTTTAATTTTTAAAATCTTAGTTATTTAGTTTTTTTTGTGATTAATAGATTTGTTTATTATGGAGGTATTCCACAATGATAAAAGGTCATAATTTAATCTTCTAGAGTTCGACTTGTATACATTTTATGTTTACAATTATTCAACTGGGATAGTCTATATCCATTTTTCGAATATAAATGTGTAAAGGCATTGTGTTATTTATGACAGCATAGATTTCTGTTTGCTGTAAATGTACGTAGATGGATGTTCAATTTTGTAGTTCAGACGGATATAAATGTGAAAGGTTTGACCGTTGACCATTGTTTCATTCCGTATTTTAATTTGACATCGCCCATTGTTTCAATGAATTCTTGTTTGATGGGCCATTATAATACATATCTCAATGAAAGTTATTTTTAAGACAAGCAGCTTTTATTGTTCATGCAATCGTATAACGCTTGTTCCGTTCTTTTTCTGCAATGCAGGATGTCGTCATGCTAACCGGTTTTGGTACGATTGTGCAAACACTTGGCAAACGCGTCAAGCCCTATTTGCCGCAAATTTGCGGTACAATTTTGTGGCGTTTGAACAACAAATCGGCCAAAGTTCGTCAACAGGCAGCCGATTTAATTAGCCGCATCGCCAGTGTTATGAAAATTTGTCAAGAGGAAAAACTGATGGGTCATTTGGGTGTCGTGTTGTACGAATATTTGGGCGAAGAATATCCCGAAGTGTTGGGCAGCATTTTGGGTGCGCTCAAGGCTATTGTGAACGTTATCGGTATGACCAAGATGACTCCGCCCATTAAGGAACTGTTGCCCAGATTGACGCCCATCTTGAAAAATAGGTGAGTGACGTCTTCCTTTGCGGTAGGTAATCATGAAAACAGTTGTAATTTTTCCGGGCGGTTTAGATTGGTGGAACGCTAGATTAAGAATTTTGTGGGAATGTTTTATCACAGGTACTAAATGCGGGCGTTCATCTAACATAGTTCAATGTTTACTTAATGAAAAATGTTTCATGTAAAACATTTAAACGCTAATATAAAAAAGACACGTATTTTTATAAATGTTGACCGCAACGATAGAGTTGCCAACTAGCTTTAATCCAATCAGAGCTTCACAGAATTTTTATTTGGTATAATACAAACTTTTATTTTGACAACATATAGCTGATACATCTACTTGTAAATTGTTTATCAATCCATCTGGCGGTTAAACTCAAATGCTGCTATAGCCAGTTCTATTTTCGCAATGATTAAAGAAAAGTAAAAAACAATTTAACAAGTTGCACAGTGATTAAGGTGTACACAAGGGCGATGTTTCCTTATCTTTTTCTTGAGGATGAAACGACCAAAAACGGCGCGGTGGTAGACGTATATAGATGGCTAAAATTAAAGCTGGGAAGACATGAGTCCGAGTTCTGGTTTAAAATTTCACAACATGTTCATTTGCTAAAAATGTGTTTTACTAATATTTTTATTTGGAAGGGAAGACAATCCTTTAAATGTCTACCTGCTAAAAACGCTTGAAGTTGTAAAGATGAATTAAATTACCATGAGGTTATCCAAACGGGATTCTAATAATGCTGAGGATTTGAGTAATAGTATTCCTGACTGTTTCTCATCCATGCATTGCATTCTGGATTAGATTTAGACTAAAAACAGCAGGGACAGATTGCACAGCGATATAATTGGGCTTCCGCTATGGCAGATGGGTGTTGTCATACACCTAGGATACTAAAAAGGTATACGTATACCATATGTAGCTGTTAAACTAAAAGATATTACCCTAACAAAAAAATCGGAAGGCCTCATCAATCTTTGTGAACAGTGGCGTTGTCACAAGGATGCCGTCTAGCAGCCAATAAACTTGGTTATTATCAAGCCATCGAAGTCGATAGTTTAATATGCCGTACAAATATAGAAATAGTGAAGAGTTATCTGCGTCACCAACTACAATGAATGAATGATGATCCAAAAGTGGACACTCACAGAAAAACGTGCTAATAGACTTATTCCGTATCATTTTATTAAATCAATCGATAAAAGATTGTTGTACAAGTAGTAAAAATGTAATATAATAATATAAAATACATACGGACACTTAAATTAAACGCTTTCAGAAAATTGTAGAAATCAATAAATATTACCTAAATTATTTAAAATATTTTATCTATTTTTATATATGTACATATTTTATGATATAGTTATTTTTAAGTGACTACTTTACTTGTTTTTTTTTTAATGTCTACATTTTTGACTTAAATTAGAATTTTGTAGTAATATTGATATAAAATTTCACTTCATACTTCTAAGATAATTTTTAAAGAATATTTATTACAACTTGGATGTGCCTCATATAATTACTGTCACAAGAGCGACTTAATTATATTTTGACAACTGTATGTGTATGCACACGTAAGATAGTGTGGTTTGTTCTACGAGATTCCAACATGTCCACAATATCTACTTTGGAGGTTCTTTTAAACGATCATTGTTTACTGACATTCATTACCTCGATTGTTCATTATGTTATACTCACCTTTGTCCACTTCCAGACACGAAAAGGTCGAAGAAAATTGCATCGACTTAGTGGGCCGCATCGCCGACCGCGGTTCCGAATACGTTTCGTCTCGCGAATGGATGCGCATTTGTTTTGAATTGCTCGAACTACTCAAAGCCCACAAAAAGTCCATTCGGAGAGCTACGGTCAACACATTTGGCTACATTGCCAAGGCCATTGGTCCACACGATGTGTTGGCCACGTTGTTAAACAATTTGAAGGTAGGTTTTAGTTGTAAATTGGTCAAGTTTGGTATTTCAAGGAGAGAGAGAGAGTTTTTGTTTGTTTGGAAATGGATAGACATTGCGGGGTTTTACTTAGGGAATAGGTTTCAGTAGTTCTGTTTAGTAGATTATTGTTTCATTTAAAGAATTTTTATTTTTGAGTTTTTACGCAATATTTGTATGAAAATGAGACGTTGGATAAATTAATTTTTAGCATTGTTCAATCTGATTCGTATAGGTTCAAGAACGTCAAAATCGCGTCTGTACAACCGTCGCCATTGCAATCGTTTCTGAAACATGCAGTCCGTTTACCGTTCTTCCCGGTCTCATGAACGAATATCGAGTCCCCGAACTGAATGTCCAGAATGGTGTGTTGAAGTCATTGGCATTCATGTTTGAATACATTGGTGAAATGAGCAAGGATTACATTTATGCTGTCACTCCTCTGCTGGAAGATGCTCTGATGGATCGGTAGGCTTGTTTGTTTGTTACGTGCAATTTTTGTGTACATAAAGATTGTTGTCAAGGCTGCCAAGCTGAAATATGTATACAGAAGAGATGACAGAGATAGTTAAAAAATGGGTACAAGTAGGTTATTGTCGTTTTGAGGAATGAATTTTATTGATAGTAATAATCCTGCATCTGGACTTAAGCTAACATTAGGAGTTTGACTAAGGGAAAAACTCTGGCAAAGTCAGGCGCTCTGATCAGTCTTTGCACACAGGGAGGCCGTTTATCAACCAAGTAACTTTGTTATGCTGATAAAATCATTAGAGTTGATTGTTTGACTTACTCCACAAATATAGAAATAATGACCATGTAACTGCGTCACTGATCGCAAAGGTTGTTTTGAGAAATTGCGATTTGGGGTGGTTGAACTTGTGATCGGTTGGTTGAACAGTTCAATGTCGTTTGCAGATGTGCTTTTATTATAAGCTTATTAAATGGTAGCATTAATATGTCGTCTTATATGGCATTTTGCTTTTGGTAATAATGATTTACAAGGTTGTGTTTTTAAAGTAAACACTATTTTTCTTGAACGTTTTCATTCTATGATATTATCCGAAAACAGTGTTATAAGCCTCCGTTTTAAATGTTTATTATTTTCTTTTTGTGTGTATAGGGGAAGGGAGATTCTGATGTGTATGAAAAGTTTGTTGTTTTTACACAAAACACTGTGATTTTGTATAGATATGAATACTCAACATTAAGTTAATAACTTACCTTGATATGTCTGGGTGTTATTTCAAATTGGTTTAATACTTTTAAGGAATTCTATTGATACTGAGGATTTTAGTAGTAGTGCTTATGAAGTCTCAATTTCTAAATATTACAATATTCCTGAATAGTATCTTCATCCTCGACTCAGATTAACACTGATCAGAGACTGAGTGCAGGTATATGTAGACCATATGTAGCCATTGGACTAGGGTCATACAACCCTGATAAAAATTCAGGTGGTCATGTTAATCTTTATTACAAGGATGGCGTTTATTAGGTAAAAAAATTTTCTACCATTATATTTCCTGCGCACATGATAATTTCTTTTTGTGTGGAACGGTTGGTAGTCAACCGTATTATTAACCAGTCTTAGTTTAGACAAACATTTTTGTAGTTTGTGGTCCTTTCTACATACTGGGTTGCTATTCCGGTCCCATGCTTCAAACCATTTTTTTACTCAACAAGGGCTTAGGCTTGTATTGGCTCAAAGTTTAATTTCAGCCTTATATCGTAATTGTTTTTACTTTTTACAGTGACCTCGTCCACAGACAAACTGCCATGACTGCAGTCGGTCATATGGCTTTGGGAGTTTATGGTTTCGGTTGCGAAGATGCCTTGCTCCATTTACTCAATTTCGTGTGGCCTAATGTCCTCGAAACATCTCCCCATGTAATCCAAGCTTTTATGTTTTGCATTGAAGCTCTTCGTGTGGCTTTGGGAGCAAATAAGATTCTTCAATATACCTTACAGGTTTGTGTTTTTTCCCATTCTTTTAACGTTTTGTGCAATTGGGTTTGTGGCTGCGTGAGTGGGCGGACTGGGTTTGATTTATTAACTTAGATCTTATCAATTTTTGAAAATATTTTTATCGCACATGAACGACTGTAACTATTACATAACTTATAACTTATTATAAATCAACAAGTAACATGTCACATGGAAGCTTGTAATGTCATATTTTAATTGCGCTCACATTTAACAGTGGTGTAGTTCCTAAACCGTTCGTATACATGGAACCAACTAGTAGTTTATACGCTTAAAACCAATCGGGCATTTATTCTTTTTTTTTATTTTATGTTTGCTACTTTGAATGTTTTACGAGAAACATCTTTCAGCAGTGGGCATTTTAGCGAAGCTGAACGTAGGCTCGAATTTTAGTGCCAGTGGTGGGATTCGAACCCATGTCCACCGAGGTCCAAATTCGGGCGCTATACCGCTTGACCACTCCGGCATGAGACAGGGGAGTTGAGTGATGTTTATAATATATTAATTTCGACTGATATTTCTGACTACCAATTCCACATCCTGGTACACCTGAGCACTTAGTTTGACAGTAGGTACCGAGTGCACAGCGTTATAGCTGGGTTTTCGTTTTAACGAATGGGCACAAGCATATACTAAAATTGTGTACGTACACCATATGTAACCGTTGAACTAAGAGAAATAGCCTTGACAAGTTCAGGTGGTTTCGTCAATTTTTTCCAAGTGGCGTTGTGTATCCCAAGTTTGTTATGCTTATAAAACCACTGGAGTTGATCGTATGATATGCTGTACAAATATAGTAATAATGAAGAGGTGATCACATCACTAACCGTAATCCATACGTGAATGACTTTTTATATTAGGGATGCTAATGATCCTGAGGATTAGAGTAATGCTTATAAAGTCTCAATTTCCAATGATGGTGATATTCCTGACTGTTAGTCCTCCACGTGGTGCATCCTGGACTAGGTGCCTCTAGGCATGTAGACTAATAACAGCAGGGTCCGAGTGCACAGCGGTATAACTGGGCTTCCGCTACGGCGGCTGGGTGCGAACATACACCCAGGATACTTAAAAGGTATCTAAATGTATACGTATATTATATGTAGCCCTTGGGCTAAGGGAGATAACCCTGACAAAAAATCAGGCGGCCTCGTCAATCTTTGCGAACAGTGGCGACGTCACAAGGATGCCGTCTACCAGCCAATAAACTTTGTTATTCTTCCACGTTTGTCTACGCTTGTCAAGCCATCGAAATCGATCGTTCTACATGTATAAATATGGGAAATAATGAATAGGTGACCACGTCACCAACCAAAATGAATTAGGTTTTAGTGCTTATTAACGATTATCTAAATGTTTGTATATAAACGTTAGTATTTCTATTTCAAAATTTTAGGGACTGTTCCATCCAGCTCGTAAAGTGCGTGACATGATGTGGAAAGTTTACAACACGATTTATATTGGCAATCAAGATGGACTGGTGTACGGATTTCCGCGAATTGACGACGAAGAAAATCACACTTTTGTCAGGCATGAATTGTTTTACGTCATGTAACAAGCTGCTTGTTTTGAAAAACTTTTTTTGCAGTTTTTCTGATTTGTGTGCATCTTGCATATCCGATATTTATTATTCGTGTTGCTCTGCCTCTATGCATGCACGTTTACTAGGTTTTTTTATGAAGTGCACATTTAGTTTTACAAATAAAGGACTACTTTGCATGGTGCTGCAGATCAACGAGACCGATTTTGGGAGCTTTTTATTATTTTTTTATAATTTGTTGGACACTTGTATTGACGTTGTAATACTTATGTTTAACAGTGTGTATGTTTTGATAAGTATATAGTTTTTCTTACACAATGTTTTATGCAATGAATAAAATATATTGTGAAGTATGCAGTGCGTTGATTCTTTGTTATAATTTGGTGTAATGAAGCGTAAGAGTTTTGACCGCGAATATATAGACTAGTTAGCCACTAACAGTCATCCCGGAGAGGAATGTTTATTTTCGATGATGGTGTAATGAAACTGGAAGCTATTAGTATTTGATGGATTGGCCGACAGATCCCACTGAACATTTATTCATTTTGATAATTGTAAGAATTTGAGTAATGCTTATAAAATTCGTTTTCATGGCAGTCAGTAGACTGCTCCATATGGTGCATCCTGGGCTAGGCGTCTATAGACGGACCGAGTGCACAGCTGCTTCCGCTACGGTGGATGGGTGCAAACATACACTCAGGGTACTTGAAAGTTATTTTAAAGTATATCTATACTATATGTAGCCCTTTGGTTACAATTAATGTGAACTATGGCGCTGTCACAAGGATGCCGTTTACTAGGGACGAAACTTATTGAACGTTGGTTACACTTACAAAGCCGTTGAAATCGATCGTTCAGTAGGTAGTACAAATATGGAAATAATGAATAGGTGACCATTTCGACAACCATAAAGTTGTGATATCTTTGATTCAGCGTATATCTGTGGTACATCCTGAACTCCGTCTAACACTGGCGATCGTCCGAGTGCATAGTCATAGTTTACAGATATTTTGAAGCATATGAATACTACACGTAGTCGTTAGACTAAGGTAGACAGCCCTGACAAAATTCGTTGATTGCTTCAATCTGTTAGTCAAAATATTTCGTTATAGTGTTACATTGCTGTTCATGATGAATTTGAAAATAATGAAGTGATTGTTTTTTAGTGCGAATCTGTACTGATCCAACTGGAGCGGGGTGCCGCATTCGATGCCGTTTGTGACCAAGAAACAAATTTAACTACTTGTGACGCATATTATTTTTAACTTATTCAGTTTTCAATCTTAGAATTTTGTGAACTATTTGGTTCACAAACACGTTTAGACATGCCTTAACACCAGTAAAAATCAATAATCTGAAACAATGTTATACGACATTGTTCGCATAAACACATTCATCTTTATTTTTAGTTTACAGCAGCGTATATCTGGTTTGTTTATGTTTTTTAAAGGTAATTTAGTTTTGGCTGATTGTTAGGTGTGCAGTTTACAAACCGATGTTTTCTGTTAGTTCTATCACAAAAAATATTTAGTTGACAGTACAATATTTGTGCGATTGTACACAACACAATTCCTTCTCTTTTAAGAACATGGGTTAATGGGATTTTTTCATTTAATCCCACATGACACTCATTCGATTGTTGTTAGAAACATGAGCGGTGACGAAACGGATTCTTGACGTACTTTCATAACTAGTAGTGTAACTGTCTAGATAAAACAAGGTTTTCGGTATAACGATAACAGTTTTCTTTAAACAATAATTTTGTACAGATTTGGCAAATGCTTTTAAGAAACTTGCGTGAAATTAATGAACTTGACTAAGTGGTTTCGCAAAATTTTTGACTTTGTTCGATAGTGTGTTACAGAGACTGACTAATTGCTCAATTATTTGCAGTTGTTCAAACTCTGTCTCTATAAGACGGTTGAAATCCATTGTAAAGTCGTCTTCCATATTACGATATCCACGACAAACCAAACAACAAATCAATTTATAGTGCTAATTACTTCTCAAGCCCCCAATGTGTTGAAAATTCTCGAATCTGTTCATATTCACACATTGAAGTCTACTTTGTATGCACAAAAACAGTTTGTCACTACATTGAACTTAGCTTGGTCGTAATGTTCGTGTTTGTGAGTTGTACCGACTTAAATGTTACATGTAACCCCTTTTTGTATATATATATATATACTAAAAATTTTATGCTTATGACTGACGAGAATATACGAAATTAATTCATTTCGGATACTCAGTGCATCCGCTGATTCTTGAAACAAATTCTCATTGCTAGACTTCAAGAGCCTAATGCTATTGTCGTTTATGCTATCAGCATAGCTATGTGGTCCAATATTGAATAAGTTTTGTCTTTGAAATCAGCGATCACTATTATAAGGTGTTTTTTAATTAATCTTGTTATTGATTGTAAAGAACATCTTGTCGGCAGTCCACGGTAATTTCATGTGTAGAATTGTTACTTTTATAAATGTTGATCGCAACGATAGAGTTGTCAACTAGCTTTAATCCAATCAGAGCTTCGGCAGAATGAATGATGATCCAAAACTGGACACTTTTTTTTACAGAAAAACGTGCTAATAGACTTATTCCGTATCATTTTATTAAATCAATCGATAAAAGATCATTGTTGTACAAGTGGTTGTAAAACATTTTTTATTATTATTCAGTGTTGATGCATATAAGCAATACAGTAGTGATATTTCTTTAGAAACACGGTATGCATTTTGTCAACTTAAACCAAAATGAAACAGTGACTTACAAACTAGAAAGCAACGTATTTTTATCAGTGGAACCTTTGAGTAAAGATAAATATATATTTAAATGATACATATACCATTTATTTATTGTAAAGTTTATGTTTTCAATAATTATGACGAGATTAAATGTATCAGTCTATAACCGAAGTACATGTGAACTTGAGTGATACTCATAGAGTTTTAATTTTCCATATTCATACTTCCATCGTAGATTTATAATAAGATGGATTAGGGACTGAGTGAAGAGCGATATTGCTGGGCCAGTAGGCTACGAAAGACAAGCCCGACCAAACACAAGGCGGTCTTGTTAATTTTTGTGAACAATGGAGAAGTCGTAAACAAAAATACCGCTCATCGGGCCTTTTTCGATCTTTAAAATACGTCCTACAATTGTAACAAATGTTACTTTACTTCTATTTACATTAATTGTTGTTTATCAAAAGCTATTCTCAATTCAATCTAATGTAATTAATGGGCTTCAAATTTCATTATATGTTGAAAACGTAAGTGAAAAAATAAATGTTACACATGTGAAGTATTTTAAAAAGGTGAGGAGATGGTAATTTATTTACTTTACAACTGAAATCTAATTATTGTTTTGTCACGTATCTATCTATCTATATATACCGCAGTGACCTCGCTAAATATCTATTTGATAAAACATCTTAGCATTATTAACCATATATATATATATATATATATACTACTTTGAATGTTTTATGGGAAACATCTTTCAGTTGTGGACATCTTAGCGAAGCCGAACGTGGGCCGGCATATTGTACTAGTGGTTGGGATTGAACCCATCCCACTCAGGTTTGGGTCGAGTGGTGTTCCGCTAGACCACCGCGGCATATATATATATATATATATATATATATATATATATATATATATATATATATATATATATATATATACAGTTCCATATATAAAGAATAATCAAAATTAGTATGCAATAAGAACATTCACTTTTTGAACGATCTCTTTATGCATTTGATAGGATTTAATACCGAAACTGACTCATCTATTTAAAATTGATGCCGATATTTTTAAGAAAAATTAGAAAATAATTTTACAACATACATTTATTTTTATTTTTTTAAGCTAATTAAAAATTTCACAAAATTAAACTGCATGTTGTGTAAAGTTAAACTAGTCTGTTCAAATCTGGAATGACTTTTTATACGAAACAACTGCATGTTTCCAGTTTGTATAAGTTCATTTTTAAAACATTTTCCTATATCGTCAGCTAATTTGTTCTTTCTTTTTGTTTAACACAAACTTGTTATTGGTTGTTACTAGATCAAAGCAATAATTAGGATTTTTTCCATTAACTAGTGTTTTTGTTTTGAATATATTTAATTAAATTTGCGCTGTTTTAAAATTTTTATTTTTATTATTAAAATTAAATAATTTTCTACAAAAAAGTGTATATATATATGCATGTAACTGATGTTAGTTACATTTTTTAAAATAAACATTTTAATTAACACGGTTTTATTTGAACTGAATAATGTGTTGAAGACTTTGGCACATAAATTTGATAAAAATAAAACAAACATTTTGAATTTATACTTGTTACTTATAAGTAGTGTAGATGATAATCAATTTTAACTGAAATTGTACAAAATAATCTGGAGGTGGAAAAGTATTTAATGTTTTAAAGTATGACATTTAATACAAAAACTCTACAATTTTTATTTTGCAATTTTTTTAAATGTTATTAATTTTTACTTTGCAATAATTAGATAGATAGTATCTCCGCCTAGGGAGGCTGGTAGACGGCATCCTTGTGACGTCGCCACTGTTCGCAAAGATTGACGAGACCGCTTGATTTTTTGTCAAGGTTATCTCCCTTAGTCGAACGGCTACATATGATATAGCTGTACCTTAAGATACTTTTTAAGCATACTAAGTGTATGCTTGCACCTACCGGTTGTAACGGTATCCCAGTTATACCGCTGTGCACTCGGACCCTACTGTTATTACTCTAGATATCTATGGGTACCTAGTCCAGGCATAAGACGACAGTGTTGTTCTATGCAATTGTACACTACACTTTTGGCATTAAAAATCCTGTCTATTGGTTGTTATTGTTTAGAATATCTTACGGGAAGCACATTTTCCAGCAAGTGGACATTTTACTGAAGCCAAACAAAGGCCCGCATTAGTGCCGATAGTGGCACTCGAAGCCATGTTTATACAAGTTCGAGTTTAGTATCGTATCACTCGACCATCATTTGTGGAATTAAAACAATTCACTGTATAATATTCGTTTTTGACTATATCTTTTGTTGTACTCAATAAATGATAATAATAATTTTTAGAAAATCGGTTTGTAAACTAGTGAATAATTTTTTTCTATTTTTTACCATTTTGTATGTTTACGGAAAATGTCTTTTCAGTAGTGGACATTTTAGCGAAGCCGAACATGAGCCAGAAATTGGTGCCAGTAGTGAGAATAGAACCCATGCCTACCTAGGTTCGAGTTGAGCGCTGTACCGCTATATATATATATTAACTAAAAAGAACATGCAAAGTGAATCTATTTTTTAGTTTACATTTTCCAATATTCTTATTTGGTTTTAATATAAGTTTACTACTTTAGTTATTGATCCAAAAACTGACTCTCGTTTACTACATGGCAGTATTACAATTAGACGACAAAAATTACTTGGTCAAATTCTACGTCTACCGTCTGGAAGATCAGCGAGAACGGTTTTGGGATAGACAATTGAAAATAGTAGAAAAAGGTTAGTAAACCACAGAAAATTTGGCTGAAAATGATTCGGGGAAATCTAATTGAAATGAGTATTTTATGGGATCAAACAAAACGTTTGGCAAAATATTTGAATACATGGAAAAATTTTGTTGTTCCATGTTCGTTTTGAATTATAGGACTTTGTTGTTGTTTTTGTTGTAACTGTTATCTTATTGTTCCATACTTATTTATAAAGCAGAAGGGTTTTGTAACAATAATAATAATAAAAATATTGAATCAGTTTATGTATGCATTGTCCTTAACCAGTCTCCATTTTTTCTAGAAACACAATTGTTAAATTTGTTTGATAATCGAATTTCTTATTTATGTTCTAGTCTTGGTTATAGAACTTTAACGAGTTTTGCTATAAATGGCAAAATAGTCTTACCAAAATACATTTAACATAGTCAAATAAAAGTTTATATCTAGTGTTTGCATCATCACCTGCCAGACCAACTTGAACGGTCTGTCGCTACAACGAATTTAAACCTAGTATTGTTGGTGTTGCCTAAATGCTTCACGAGAAACATTTTTAGCAAGTGGACATTCCAGTAAAGCCAAACGAGGACTCACATTTAGTGCCGATAGTGGGATTTAAATATATGCCCACCCACTTTGAATCCAGACCACCCAGGTACTGTTATTTAATACATTAAACACACACACAATACAATTAATTGAAATAATTTGGTTAAGTTTTTAACACAGTTAGTTAAAGATTACATACATTTTCAATAGACAACTTCATATGTATACGAATTATATATGTAATATAATATACTAAACAATTATTTTTGCTTATAATTGTATTGTTAAATCTAACAAATAATAAACTCAATTATTGTTTTTATTTATGTATATTGTTAACTTAATGATTTTAATACTTTTCGTTACATATCCACTCTACTTTGATTTGATTCATTTTACTTTGTCTAAAATGACGAGGCGGACATGTTTCTTGGTTTAGAATATTAAAATTACATTTGAACCAATCACGTGTCGAGTTGCGATAACCAATTATCGTGCAAATATTAAATAAACCAATCAGATAACGACTGAAAGGTCAAATCGGCTTACTTGTAATTTTCACCTTTAGTCACACAACACAAATGACAAAGAGGTTGGCCATATGCTATTTATCCTATTATACTTACAAAACTGTTACATTATGAGTTTGTGTGTAGTATATTGAAAACAAACATGTTGTTTTACATAAAATCAATATTGATTTTTTTTGATATTTTTAGGCAGCCATATTATAAATAATTGTTTTATTATTAGAACAATAATTTATGACTTTTAAACTGGTTGATTAATTGATTTTTTTCATTAAACAGAAAAAATATATAATTTGAGTGCATTAATTGATTTTATTAATAGGGATAATATTTCAAATATGTATGATAAGAAAATAACACAGTAAAATGTTCTATGTTGTATTAGAAGTGCACACTGAATAAAAATATGTTTTAAGAGATTAAACTAAGTTTTTACTTGATTTTTACTTTACATTATTTTAAAAGACGCATCAGTGTTTATTGAATGTTTAACAAGTAAAAGGTTATCAACCTAATTTTAAATAATTTTGTCCACTGCAAGGAACCACAACTAAATATTTTCAATTTACCCAGTTTTTATTCTTTATATCAAAATGTACTATTAGAGAAAGAATGCTGTATTTGTAAAATTCTATTGCAAACAGTTTCAACCTCTTGTTGTAATTGAGAGTCGTATGAAAGCTGTTGGATTAATGAAATAGTAAACAAAATTGGTTTGAGCCAACTGGGAGGAACACTGTACAGTTGTTTTACACTTTTACTAAGAATTATCAGCTGTCCCCACACAATTCCATAAACTTCTGTTTTTTCCAGCTTTTAAGCCGAAGTTCTACTTACTAAACTATAGGGAGTTTTACAATAATAAAATTTACAAAAATTAATACTTTTAAAACTCCTATTATAATCATACTTTTATATAGTTGGAAAATTCAGTTAATTTACTGTCAACTCTACCGTAGCTGCTCCAAAGTCCCGCTGAGAAAGAAGGAGGATTTGAGCGCAAGATTAGAAACCTGACCTTTATAAAAATATTGCTAAAAACAACAAGAGAACATTATTCTATTAAACTACGGCAAAGAAGTGAAAGCAGGATGATTTCAATAACGGGGAGTTTGACGAAATTAGGATAGAAGTTCAATCTTTAATATGCACGATTTTTAAAGCCGAAGATTTTATGTATGTATTATATAGAACACTCTTGCTGCTCCATGCTCTTTAAGGAGGAAGAGTTTTGAAATAATAAGAGTAGGAAAAGTGATTTGAAGACTAAATTAAAATCTGATTGGTTACAAGTTTGAGTGCTATCTTCGGCACTAAATGTGGGTTTTCATTTAGGGCTTTGCTAAATGTTCACTTGCTGAAAGGAATACCAAAGGGATATTAATAATCCTGAAGATTTGAGTAATGCTTGTAAAATATCAATTTTCAATGATAGTGATACTCTTAACTGTTCCTCCTCCATAAAGTGCATTATGGACTAGGTGCCCATAGGCATCTAGACTAACAATAGCAGAAACCAACTACACATAACTGGAATTCCGGTACGGCGCATTGGTGCAAATATACACTCAGGAAACCTTAGGGTATACGTATGCCGTAATCCTGACAAAAAACAGGCGGCTTTGTCAATCTTTGCGAGTAGTGGCACCGTCACAAGGATGCCGTCTACCGCTTGAAAAACATTAAAATTTTTCTACGAATATGCCATACAAATATAGAAATAATAAGGTGACCGCATTATCAACCACAATAGCGACTTACTGAAACATCTTCACCATTGAACATGCAACCAATGTAAAACAAAACAAATCAATACGTGTGTAGCAGAGTTGCTGAGAGCGTTAAACTTGGAACTGGTTAGGTATATGGGTTTGAGTCCTACCAACGGCACTAAATGCGAACTGCTTTGCTACATGTCCACTTGCTGAAAAATGCGTTTCCCAAAGTGATAAAATGGAATAAACAATGTAAAATTTATTCGGTTGTTGCTGCTTTACATGTTTTATGACAAACATGTTTTAGCGAATAGACACTTGGCGAGGTTAATCGAGGGCTGCGATTTAGAGCTGACGGTGGCACTCAAACCCACGTCCACTCAGTTTCAACTTTAGCGATTGCGCAATTTCGGTGCTTGCAATATCAAATTCGCCACAAACAGATCAAAATTGAAGTAAATTAAATAGATGAATAGCTATTACTGACAACAACAATAATAGTAGTCATAATTATAATAATGTGATTATAATAGTAATAATAATATAATATAATGTAATAATAGTAATAATAATGTAAAATAATTCGTCCAAAAAACTTTACGTTTCGCAAATAAATGAACAAAAAATAATTAAATATATTGCCATGCATAATTATATTTCAGTTAATTTGGTTGAACAAGAATCGCACCAATAATTCTACGGGCTATTTAAACGTGAAAAGTAGTTGGTCCACTTTTGTATTTCAAAATACATTTTAGTTAATGGCAAAAATTAGCCAATGTTTTTCCACTTTTTACCACGGTTTATGAAAAGTAATTTACTTACAGTTAATCAAATTCAATAACATATTTTATTCGGCAGTAGAACGTAAAAAAATCTACAACACTGTTGTAGTTTTGTTGCTTCGCCGCGTACAGCAATTAAGCGTTTGTCGCAGCCCCATTGACGGCAAAATGTTATTTCTCCCGCAATTTTCAACTCACATATTGACGTTACGTTGACAGCAAAATGTTACAAATAACACGATTTTATTTTACTTGACTTTCAATACGAATAATTTGAGTTACAAATTATCCATTTTAAGATTATAGAAAAACAAACAGAAATAATAAACTGCCGGCGCATTCCAGCGGTCAGCGCTCGACTTGGATCTGGGTGGATATGGGTTCGAATCCCACCACCGGCTCACTTAATGCGGGCCCACGTTCGGTTTCGCTAAACTGTCCTCTGCTAAAAGATACGCGTTTTGTCGTCGAAACGTTTAAAGCAGTAAAAAAAATTAAAATTAGAATTGGATATTTTATACGAAAAAGGTCAAAATGAAGTAATTTTTTGTTTAAAAATAATTAATGCCTATCAATGTGAAAACGTTTTTCATTGTACTGGAAAAGTCAAAATTTAATTATTTGTTAGTATTTAATTACTGTGACCTAGTCGATTTTCGAGTGGCTTAATGAAACAGAAACCATATTTGTATTCAGGCATTTTAAATTTTCTATTTAAAACTGCAATTAAATGTTTCATCCTGTTTCAAGTCGGAAAGGAAAATTGCTGAGGCGTTTGAACAAAACTGTGTACAAAAAATTACAAAAAATAGCCATATTTGCTTGTTGTGTATAAATAAAGTCGAATGTTCTTGATACAACGTTGTTTGTTGCCGTAGCTGGTCTGGTTGGGAAAGGTGAAGGATTGGAGCGTCGGGTTGGCAACCTGATTTCATTAAAAACAACAATGCCAAACAAACGACTGCATAAAAGTGAATACGACACAATTTTAATGGCAGCATTGTAAGGGCAAAAGTTGAATCGATGCTCGCTATCTGCCATCTTTGGTGCTACAAATGCGAAGTACAACAATCACATATGCAACAATCTTGTTGCCTCATCCTTTTTATAGTCGTATGGTACTTTTTATTTATTGACTTGTGTATTATTTTTTCTATTGCCAAAACTAAAAAAAAATTACTATAACTTTTTAATTGTGGCGATTAAATCAAAACAAGACTACTATACATTTACCTACTAACAGATAATTGCATCAATGTACTTATTATAAGACTCCAAGACCGCATTATCACAACTTAATAGTAATAATAATCATTATTATTATTATTATAGTAATAATAATAATAAAAAAACAAGTGAATGCTTAGTTGTGTGGGTGTAATCGCAACTTAGAATTTTTATCGATTGATAATCAGTTTCAATTGGTCAATAAAATCGCAACTTTCATTATCTAGTAGTAGTATGCATGGAAAACAATGAAGAATGAATGCATTTTGCTAAACAAAAAAGAAACGAACAACATTTAACCAAAGCAAATTATTTACAAATAAAATTTAATAATTAAACCGTTTTTTGTAATATAAAATTTGGTTAAATTTTTGCAATTTATATTACTTTTTGATTCATTCTTTTTTAATTATAGACTTTAGTGTAGTTTATTTGCATAGATTTTTCAAATTCTAAGTTTTGAATTAGAAATAATGTTTTAGTTTATCTAGGGTATAACATTATATATATATATATATATATATATATATATTAAATAAAGGTAAGCATATGAATTAAACTTGTAATTAATTATTATGTTTATGCATGTGTTAACTAAGTTACATCAATATTTTTCTATTAAAAAAAGTTTTCTAAATAAATTATGCAATAAAATGTAAAAAGTTTTACATTATTTATTGTTTTTGAAAAATATTTTTATTATGTTTGTAGAAAAGCCGTTTAGAAATAAGTATTAATTAAATTGTGATTTTATTATAAGAATTTATTTTACAATTGAAAGTTATATTTTAACTTGTTACGTATGCAAAACAAAATTTGCCGAAAAAATAATAGAAGAAACATTTTGCAAAATACATTTTGACATTGAAAAATCTATCAAAATCTGTTCAACTTGTATAGATCCGATGTGCTAAAAGACTGATTGTCTTTTTATTGCATCCGAGGACTGTCCTCCTTTTAAATGTTTAACCCGAAACATTTTTCTGCAGGTAGACACTATCAAAACCCTTTTTTAATTTTTGCTACTTTGAATGTTTTGACGGGAAACGCATGCCTTTCACCAGTGGACATTTTTAGCAAAAGTGGACATGAGCCCGCCTATGGTGCTGGTGGTAGAGATCGAACCCATGTCTACTCGGGTTCGAATCCGCACCAAAAATTATTTGACAAAAATAAATTGTTTGGTTAATTTTTATAAATAATGGTGCTATTATAAGGAAATGCCATGCTGGGATGGTCTAGCGAATCTCACCACCGGCCTACCAAATGCGAGCCCACGTGTGGCTTTGCCAAAATTTCCAGTGATGAAAGATGCGTTTCCCATTTCAAAGCATTCCAAGTAGCAAAAATAGTTAAATTAAGGGTTTATTAACCACAAAACATTAGCAGTTTTTGACATAAACCGGTAAATGACAATTGTTAGAACTGTTTCGCAAATAGTAATAATATTATTTATCAATAATTAGAAAAATTATTAAATTTGGTTTAAATATTCCAATTAAAGGACCTTTCACATGTCTGTTAACATAAACAGAATCCAATATCAAAACTTTAAACACTATTCAAGTTAACGAAACGAATTGTTATAATAACTTATTTAGCATGAGAGCTCAAGTAGTCTATGGATACAGTACCGGATTCAAACCACCTGCACTAGATTCTTCTTCACTAAATGTCCACTTGTAATAATAACTAAATCAATACTACACTTCGATTACATACTTCAAAATTTGTATTTAAACATTTTTAAAACTTAGCTGTCCGTCTCTGATTTTGAATATTTTGATGCTTTAAAGCTGTTTTTTAGTTTAACTGTAACTCGGCTGCTTGTCTGACGCCAAACCGCATACCATTAGTTATGATGAAAGTACGTTTATTTATTTGATTTTCAAATGCAAAAAAAATTAATAAGATGAAGGAAAAAGTAGAGCTGCAATACTTGGCATCCAGTCAATGAATATATATATATATATATATATATATATATATATATATATATATATATATATATATATATATAATGAAGCTAGACATACTCTACTTTTAACTAACAACAAGAGCTATTGTTAGACTTTAAAACAATGAGCATTTTGAAAAAAATATTCATGCGCACAAATAAACAAGACACAAGTGCAATAAAAAGTTGTTAATGTAACATTAAGCCCGGTCCGGTTGTTGAACAATAATTAGATTGTGTGGAGTAGTAAATTGTGAACTAAAGCCTAACTTGACGAAAACACATTGCAGTCAGCATGAACAAAAGAAGACAAATGTTTGCATATTTAGTTGGCAAACCAAAAAAAACAAGTCTGTTCTCGAACAGAACGAATTTGTATGCAGAATTGGTAACAACGTTGTATTTATTGGTTTCTATTGTTTGAATGTTTGACGGAAAGTAATTTTTTTGAGAAAGTGCACATACTTTATTGTTGGAAAATGACAATAATGCTGGAGCATCAAAATTGATTAGAGTTCTTCTTTCTATTTACAGCTTTTCTCCTTTTAAGGGATGCTAATAATCATAAGGATTTGAGTAATGCCTATAAAGTCTCAATTTCCAATAATGGTGATATTCCTAACTTTTCATTCTCCATATGGTGCATCCTGGACTAGGTGCCAACAGGTATCTAGACTAATGACAGCAGGAACCGAGTACACAGCGGTATAACTGGGTTTTTACTGGATTCCGCTCAGTGAATGGGTGCTAGCATACAATCAAGATGCTTAAAAGGTGTTTCAAGGTAGCTATTTAGCATATGTAGCCGTAAATTCCTGTAAACACTGGCGTTGTCGCCAAAAAGAGGTTTTTTAGCCAAAAATCTTTATTTATCTCTCCCAGTTAAATTTGCATTCGATAGCCTTTTCATATATGAATTCAAGAAGCTTTCAAACAATAAAATTAATGAAGATGCCACCAACTTATGTTATGTTTCCCTTCTTTAAAATAGGTAATTGTTTCTGGTTAGTTTTCTCTATTTGGTTTTGTACCAAACCAATTGAAGCATTATGACTATTGATTAGTTTTGGCGTGGGTTTTGTTTACCGTTGGATGTCCTTTCTACTGCAAATATTCCTCCTTCATTCAGACTTGGGGCTGATCCTTTCTTAGCGGAGTTCTGGATGCAAATTCGACAATAGGTACAAATATGGGTTTGATGAAATGATTTTGGTAGAACGTTGGAAGAATAAAAACTGTTGTACGACAATATAATCAAATTGCTAAATCGTAAGGACACGAAATGTAATTTACATTTAAATATATTTTTAAAAACAACCCTTTTTACAAGGACTTTCCAAACATCATACTGCAATTTATCCAACATTAAATAATTATGTATCTGTTAGTTTATTTAAAATAATGAAGTGGAAAAAGTCATGTGATGAAAAGAATAATAATAATAATAATAATAATAATAATAACTTCATATAAAAATCAATATCAAAATAAATGTGAATTTTAATATAGTTTTGTACAATAAAGGATTAAATTTAACTGATGATATAATTATATGATTACAACTAGTTTATTTTTATTTGTAGGTTATAAAGTAGCTCAAGGTCACGTAGAAATATTACGTTGCAAAAGAGTGCAAGCATAAACAATAAAAATTACAAAATATAAAAAATATAATTATATGTTTGAACGTTTTCAAACAGTACAAAAACGCTCTAACGATGAAGTGTGTTTTATTTGTAATTCTCAAGACCTTGAATTAAATTTTAATTAATCTATAATATTCAAGGTCACACACAATAGAAAAATCAATTTGCATAAAAGTAACTAACTAAATATCATATAATTTGATCAGGTGTTCATTCATATATGTTTTGTACATTTTTACTAACAATGAACATCTATGGTTATTGATTAGCTTTTAAGTTATTTAATAGTTAAGGTATGATATTTGTTATTCATTAAAAGCACACACACACATACAAACTGATACTTCAACAAGATTTGACACTAACCGATATTTTGGTTAAAACGAGTTTTGTCGCATTATTAATAAATTATGTTGAGGATCAGAAATTGTAATAGAAGCAAAAGGATTAAAGCGTACTACTAATAGCAGCTAAAAAAGAACGCAGGAAATTATTTACATCAAAGTACTTTGATGTACAAGCAAATACTAAAAATAGTGCAGGTTGAACATGTTTACGCCAAAGTTTATCATGTTATTGTGGTTGGTGACGTGGATGATTCCTCATTATTTCTATATTTGTACAATATATCCAATAATTGATTCTAATCGTTTTAAAAGCATGATAAATGCAGGGGAATAACGAAGTTTTTTGTTTCTTATCACGATAGGCTGCATTAGGAAACTTTTTGTATATTGTAAGTGGATGCTTTCACCCATCCGCGAAGGCGGAATCCCAGTCATACCGCTATGCTGTCGGTGACCTGATAGTTTATATTGTTAGAAATTGAAACTTCAAAAGTATTTCTGTAATTGTTAGCAGACGTTTTCCAACTTAAGCTAATAATTTGTTTATTTTTACTACTTTCAGCAGGGGATATTTTGGCTAAGCCGAATGTGGGCCCGTATTTAATGGGCCGGTGATGGAAATCGAACCTAGGTTCAAGTCAAGCGTTGTACTGCCAGACCACCACTTTTAGCAAACATAAAATTGACAAAACAAATCGTCAACAAAACAAAAAACAATTTGCAAAATTGACTGTTCACTTTTGTTTATACGAAAGATATTCAAACAATTGGCCTAGCAGTACGTTTGTGTAAATTATTTTTCTTCCTATAATCGTAATGCGTTCTTTTTTTGTAAAGATAATGTTTACTGGTTTGGTGCGGGTCAAGAATTTTGTTAAAACGACGTTAACAAACGCAACGTAAAGTTCAACTGTATTCGAAATTAGTATACGTAAAAATTATACGCCCGGAGCTAATTAAGAATGTAACAAATATTAAATAAAGAACGCTTTCATAATTCTTTTTTTAATAACGGGAAAAAATCCGCAATTAAGATGTTCTTAATCAATTTTACAACAAAGTTTACAATTGTTGTACATTAATTAATTTATGCGAAATGTATTTTCTTAACCAGTTTAAACTTGTCACCAAAACTTACAATCATTCATTAATTTTCAAACAAAAACGTTATGGGTGGTTTTTGGAATACCAACCTGTAAAAACATTTTAGAATACTAATTGGCTTTAATATTAAACAATATAATCTGGTGTTCGGTGTGGTAAATTAAATGGAATTATATACTAAATGAAATATTTAAGTAAGGATTGTGGGCTAAACACACACATATGTATATTTATATGCATATGTAGGTATACAAAGACACAAAATGTCAAATTAGTTCTTTTAAAACAAATTCAACATTTTTACCAGATCTGTGTCATCCTTTATTCATCCCAAACACGGTCGAACAATAGAGCACCGGAAATCCATTATTGCTTCATTTGATTCAGGGTTAGACCGCCAATAACAGCAACATAAAGAAAGCAAACAAATAGACCGATATTACCAAATCAACCAATCAAATTGAAGAATTGTTTTAGACATTTTGATTGGTTTAATGAAACAAATCCTGTGTTTCAATGATAATCCAACCGACCAATAGCAATTCAGTTACCATGTCTGAGCCTTTAGACAGGCCACATTGATCTATTCAGCAAATAGACTAGTTCAAGGTCACGCAAATTTTTATTGGTCAATGTGGTAAGCCAATTGTTTATTAAATTTAAAATTAAAGTAGCAAACGCCTAGAACAGTGTGTTCTATTTTTTCATTCGATCAAGTCATAATAAACACATCATTCGCACGCACCACCCACCCACCATAAAAACAATGAGTGCATAAATTCATGGCCATTGATTTGATAGTGTGTATCTAATTGTTGGAATAAATTATACTTTGGATTTACACTGTAGACTAATTGGGATTACAATGATCGGAATTTAAGTAAGTTATGTGCTTATCATTTTTGTTTAATTGTTGTTTCACAAAATTGCATGTAATCTAGTCCCATACGGTATACACTTAGTGTTGCAGTTGCTTTTATACTGCATATCTTAATTTGTTTCTTTTTATACACTCTATCCTTGTTCCTCATTTTTCATCAAATGATGTTTTTTCACCTACGTGTTATACAAAACTGGCGACATATTACACTCATAATTTGTGTTAATCTATACCATTTTGCCTAAACTAATTGTAACAGTCACTTTCCTAATCTGTCGAGTTATTTTTCATTAGCGTAACAAACATTAAAAAAAATCAATATTTGACAATGTTCCAGCCTTGGAGTAAACAACAAAACACATGTACAATGTTAAATTGTGGTTTTTCCCAGTTTCCCATTATTTGTAGCACTCTGAATGTTTTTTTGTGCCTTTTACAATTCCTGATTATAGTTAGAGTATTGGTTGTAGTGGTCCTTCTCCTACCAGTCTAAACTCATCGGCGTTATCTAACCAGGAACTGCAAATAATAGTTTTATTTTTAGAATTACCTGGATGGTTGCACTCCATTTTATTTTTTGAGGTTAAACAGTATCTAAATTTTTTCTTTTTTTCTTGTTTCAATTGGATACATATTGTGCGATGAACAATAGCCACCATATCACATGATCATACATAATGTACGCAATCCATGTCATTAAGACTGACGTATGCATTTATTTTGGCACCAAACAACCAGGTGCATCAACTAGATATACTGTTCTGATTTCGAGTGAATGTTTATCCAATCGTATCTCGTTCGACCATTATTTTTTTTTAAACGACATTGATTAGAACAAGGTCATTTGGGGTCAAGGTCAGGATATTAACAGAACGTGTGCTAAATAAAGCACGTCAGATACAGTGGTGTGATGGTCTGCAAAATGAATCATTAAATCGGAGATATTTAACCTTGTATTTTACAATAGTGTTGAATTGATGAGGCAAAATAACTTTGTTTGAACAATATCTTTTCTGTATTGCAAAGTTTGAATGATTTGCTAGAAATGTTTTTGTAGCAATTAGAACTTTGCTCTGTGGAAGCGGGTTGGGGAGTATTGCACTTAAATTCAAACTTCTGGGCTGTAAGACCATCACATTGATGTGCTGAGCATTAATTTAAAGTAGTCAACTAAGTATTAATTTGGAATCCTAAAGATTTGAGTAACGCTGAATGTATCTCTAGTGTGATATTAAACCTTAATAATAATAATAAAGTCTCAATTTTCGTTTATGGTAACAATCCTGTTTCTATACTTCCATGCATGAATGAAAGACAGTACACAGGAGTATAACTGGGCTTCTGCCTTGGCAAATGAGTGCAAGATATATTTAAAAAGGTATCTAAAGGTATGTATATACCGTATGTCGCAGTTGGGTTAATAAAGATAGCGCTGACAACAAATCCCGTTTATTAATTAAGTAATTTCATTGTTCTCTTATGCTTATAAAACCATTGAAGTTGATTTTTTATTAAAGTGTACAAATATAGAAATAATGAATAGATGACTAATTCACTAATCTCAATAAAGGAATAGAAAATAACAATAAAGTATAACAGTTTGTGTTTAAAGCCACGTATTTATTCATATATGAACAGTATGTATTTTTTCCTCCAATGTGGATTAAAATAAGTAGTGTTTAAACGCAGAAAACTTGAAATTTTTTCTGTTTTATAACTTACTACAACAATGAAAATGTTTATATAATTTACAAAGTTGTTTTGGAAAGCAAATATTAATTGTACACTTTAGTTACAACATACTGGTAGCACAAATTTCGCAACACGATGATTACTAAAAGGGGTCGCCGTTCATATTCTTGCAAACATGCCAATACAGGATCAAATTATGAGCAAAAGTTGGACGAAAATTCGCCTCGTTTGCATCGTATCTCTCGGTTGAAAGGGCAGGCGAAACAACAACGTCCGACTGCATTGGCCGACAGTTCCAATCAGCGATCAAATCGACGAAAATCGTACAAACGTCAGCGCGGTGTAAAATGCATAGAAAACAAAATCAATAGTGCATTGTTAAGGCATCACGACAAATTATCAGGTAATCGAATAATATTTTCATCATTTTTGACCAATAACATTGCAATGTTTTGGCATTTTTAATGAACCAATCAGATTTGGTCAAAATGCTTTATGTAGCTTTGGCGACTTCTGATTGGCTGGCTATTCAAAAACAATTAAAATCGTGCATTTGGTGATATTATGACGATGATGATAATGATGATGATTATTATTTAGTAAAAAATACAAAATCAAAACAGTGATGCTGTAGGCGTATGTCTAAACATAAAAATAATGATTTTACTTAGACATTTATAGTGTTTTAAATGACTTTTTTGAGATTTAATTTAAACTGTGATTTTAAATTCATTTGACACGTAGCGCAAATAAAATGGACAGTGTTATAGTTACCATTTAATGACCGTAGTGAGAAAATAGAGACAGGCATGTAGAATTAGCAAATAAATAAGTTGAAAATTGAATAGTGGCGTGATGATGCATATTATTTTTATCGTCCAAATTATAGTTTTGTAACAATTTCAAACTAGCCAGTCACGTCATATTGCTAATATATATATATATATATATAAACGCAGCAAGAAAGTTTCTTTTCTGGCAGATGGCTTCTTCGCACTTCGTGCTGATGTTTACATTGATTAGCGAGACCTGGGATGTTAATGATCCTGAGGGTTTGATTAAAGCTTATAAAGTCTCGATTTCCAATAATAGTGAGATTCCTGACTGTTTCTCCCCCATGTGGTACATTTTGGACTAGATGCTTATAGGCATTTAGACTAATAAACGGAGAAACCGAGTGCACAGCGGTATAATTGGGCTTTCACTGGATTCCCGTTCAGTGAATGGATGCTAGTATACACCTAAGATGCTTAAAAGGTGTTTCAAGGTAGCTATTTATCATATGTAACCGGTTAGGTTTATGGATCTGTCAGCTGGCATCAATTCTAAAGAAGATCGCTTTGTCAATTCCTGTGAACACTGACGTCATCGCAAGGAAGTTGTTTTATAGCCAAGGAACTTTATTTATCCCCTCAAGTTTAACCTACATTTGACAACCTCTTTGAATAGGAATTTGGGATTCTATGCGAACTTGGGAAGATTGAAGGTCCTGATGTACTGGACAGCTTTAGTGGCCTATATAGCAACGCTTTATGGTTTCATGATTTCCAGTATGTATTTTTCAAAATTGGTATGTATTCAGTTCAACGCTGTTGACCGTTTTAGTCTTGGTGTGAGATGCACTACCGCGTTATCGAAACTAGAAATACTGCAAGAAACAGAAAACACTTTTGTTTCGCAATTATTTATGATAGTTAACGTTTGTCTTTGAGGAACTGATAATAATACATTCTAATTAAAATTAGACACAATAGGTGTGATGGTGCACAATAGTTATTTTAATCGCTTTTTTGCACATTTAACATTGGGCATTAATTTTTTTTATCTAAAAATAGTTTTTTTCGTAGTTGAGAGTACCGCTTGTTTTCGAATGTTAGGCAATTTGATATCGGCTTTTGTTTTTGTATTCTTACTTAAACGTTAATTTTTTCCTATCAACGAGTTAAATTCATGTATATTACATGGACTATTAATAATACTTGGTATGGATTGTTTTTATAAATTTATGTTGATGTCATGGATAGAGTGTGTGGTAGATAAAGATGGAAAATGTGGGCATTATTGTTTGAATGCTTTATGAAAAACGTTTTTGAACAAGTGGCCATTTAGTAGAATCAAAAGGGGACCCGCATTTAGTGTCGGTGGTGGCAACCGAACCCATATCTACCTAAGTTTGAATCCACGACCGTATCAATATACTACCCCGCTAAAGCTTTAAAAGGATTCGGTTTTTTCCTATTTATTATGTTTTATTAATTTTATGTTTTACAGGAAACATCTTTCAGCAGTGAACATTCATTCACTTTGGTTTGTGATCACGTGATCACCTCTTCATTATTTTCCATTGCAAATGATCGACTTCGATGGGTTGATAAGCTTAGCAAACGTAGAAGAATATCAAAGTTTTTTGGCTTGTAGACGGCATCCTTGTAACGTCACCATTGTTTGCAAAGATGACAAGGCCGCTTGATTTTTTAAATTAAATTTATTTCCCTTAGCCCAAGGGCTACATATGATATACGTATGCCTTAAGATACCTTTTAAGTACCCTGGGTGTATGTTTGCACCCACCCACCGAAGCGGTAGCCCACTTATTAGTCTAGATTCTTAGAGGAACCTAGTCCAGGATGCACCACGTGGAGGGCAAACAGTCAGGAATATCACCATCATTGGAAATTGAAACTTTACAAGCATTACTCAAATCCTCTAACTGTCACCTCAACATGGCCCATTCTGAACTTGGTACATTGAAGCATCTAAACTGACGCAGAGTTGACTGAGTGCACAGCGGCATAACTGAGCTTTTGTTTTTGCTGATGAGTGTAAGTATGCACACAGAGGACTGAAAAGATATCTCACGGTATACGTATACCATATGTAGCCGTCGGGTTAAGGGAAATAGCTTTGACAAAAAATTATGCAGCATTATTAGTTTTTACGAACAGTGGTACCGTCACAAGGATGCCATCTACCAGCCTACAAACTTTGTTATACTTCTACATTTGTTAGAACAGTTGGTAAAATGTTTCTTTTACAACACGCAAGCAACTAATCTACAAAATTGAAATATAATTTATAATTCCAATATTTATTGATAGGTAAAACGACATTTAAAAATTATTGAAGAGACATTTAATTTTTAATACAACATATCAAAGTTTCCAGTAGTAAAGATTATGCTGACATACAAACGTTTTGACTTGATCATGTGATACAATGGAATATGTTTTTTATATGTGAATGATTGCGGTGGGTGTGGAGTCAGTTTATTGTGATTGCTAGCATAATTGAGCGTCATAGTAGATTTGTATATGTGTGTCATTTCTAGTACGATGAAATTTATCCAAAATCTAAGCCTAAGCTAATGTGTATCGGTTATGCGGAAACATTATTCGGGATGCTAATGGTCCTGAGGATTTGGGTAATGCTTATGAAGTCTCAATTTCCAATAATAATGATATTCCTTCATGTAGTGCATTCTGGACTAGGTGCTCATCGACATATAGATTAATAACAACGGTATAACTAGGCTTCCACTTCGGCGGGTGGGTGCACACATACACCCAGGGTACTTAAAAGGTATCTCAACATATCTGTGTACCATATGTAGCCGTCAGATCAAGGGAGATAACCGTGACAAAAATCAGACGGTCTCGCAAAACCTTGCGAAATGTGGCACCGTCACTAGAAGCGTCGTTATTTTTTTAACGCTTGTTACGCTTATCAGGCCATTAAAATCAATCGTTTTGATGCTCCGTACAAAAATAGACATAATGAATAGATGACTACGTCACTGACCACATTGAGATTTTTGGTAATTCAACATGTATTGCATTCGCCACAAAAAATCCTCACGACGTAATAAGATTTAAAACTTGCTCAATTGTTAGGGTACATTTTTTGTTATGCAATCCAATTGTTAAACTTTGTCTTTACATTTACTTTTTGAAAAACAGACGCTTCTTTGAATGCACAAAGTGCTGTGAACAAAATGAAACAATTTGTATGTTTGCAGTGCGATCAAGAATTCAAATCCCAATTGAAGTTGAATCGCCACAATTCTTGCAATTTGTCTACATCGTGTAAAAAGAATACCGGTGGATGTTGTGATGAGAAGAAGCCTACATTTGAGTAAGTTGGCTAAACCGAAACCAAATGAACGTCTGCATTTAGTGCCGGCAATTGTACTCGAACTCATGTCCATCTCTGTTCGAGTCCAGCGCTGTTCCCAGCACACTTTGTTCGTGGAAACTCATTTTTTAGATTGTGGATAAATGTGAGAACATCGGTCTTAAGTCTGATTGAGAAAGCAAGGTGAGAGCACAAAGACTGCTATTTCAGCAAATAATCTTTTTACAAGAAATAGTTTTTAATTAGGTAGATATTTGGCTAAATTTTGGAGACGATGGTTTGTATTTTTTATTTATGTTTTTATGTTTATTATTTTGAATGTTTTACAAGAAACATCTTTTAGCAGTGGACATTTTAGCATAGCCGAACGTGGGCCCGCATTTTAGTACTGGTGGTGGGGTTCGAACCCATGTAGTGATTTTCTTGAATCAACTCCGTCTAGAACGGATCGGAAATTAATTGATCTAGCTAGTCCCAAACCTGGATAGAAGAGAAGAGTTTATAGAGGGAAGGGCATCTGGCAGTAAAGAAAAAACCTACGCCAAAACTATTTGATGGTCATAATGTTTCAAATCGGTTCGATACAAAACCAAATAAGGAAAAGTGACTACAAACAGTGACTCTTTATAAAAGAAGGTAAAGCTGTCAGAGAAGAAATGGTTGATTTGACAACAAATATGGCGTTTTCGTTATTCCGGCATTTACTTACCTGGCGCCAGGTTCAGAGTGATCACGGATACCCTGACCTCGGGTGGAGGCTCGCCATTGCACTTCGGCGGGTTGAAGTTCGCGACGATCCCCAATCGGGTTCGCTCGGGCGCGCAGTTTTTGTCAGTGGGAGACCTGGGGGGTACTCCCTTGCATGTGCCGGGGTGGTCTAGCGGTACAGCACTCTAATTTGGACATCGGTGGGCATGGATTTGAATCCCACCACCGGCACTAAAATGCGGGCCCACGTTTGGCTTTGCTTAAAATGTCCACTGCTGAAAGATGTTTCTCGTAAAACATTTAAAGTAATAAACATTAAAAAAGGTTTATTGGTTTAAACGTTCAGTACAAAATTGTGGTCTAGTTGTTGGATTATTTATGGGCAAGTAAAAGACTCGTCCTATTCTCGAACTGACAAAAGATAGGGATTTAAATGGAGCGTTGGCACTCATACTTTGAATTTTACAAATTTAAAACATTTACTCGTTTACCATTATTTTTTGAGAGACAAAAGGGTAGGAATTTTAAAAGAAGAAGTATTCTTTATTATAATTGTAACAAAGCCGTTCTATTCATTGTTTAGATGGATTTTAAAATTGTTGGCTTATGTAACACAAAACAAAAGTTTGTTCTTGATTGGTTTTGGGCGTCAACTTAATTATATAGTTGTTGTTTACTCTAAACGTTTACTTATTATCAATTTTATTTATTATTGTTATCATCATTATTATTCCTCTCCATTCTTTTTTCTTCCTTTGGTTTATTGAAGGCGGAAAGAAGAAAATAACCTATTTTTATTTTTGCATGAATAAAAAAGTAATGGCCTCATGCGCTACTAAAATCTTGAATTATTTTAACTGGTAAATTTTTATTGATTAAATATTTTTAAAAGTTTATAAAATAAATAAAATTCTGAAAAAGTAATTCATTTAACAACAAATTTTAAAAGGATTACAATATATTTTTATATTTCAAAATAAGTGCTACATAAACAAACTTATTTTATCCATTTCATTGGTCGATGAATATTGTAATACAAATATATTTTGACACAGCATCTTGACATTAGCCTGTGTCTAAAAATTGTAGACAAGTAGGTTACATAATTTTTGAAACACTAATGTCATTGTAATAGACAGCACCATTATTTGAATTGCTATGCTAAGTTCCAAATAAACAAATACTTTGTGCCTAACAAAGATCGACATTGTTATTGAACATCCGGACATCACGGAGGAGATACAATGGTGTACAAATTGTTATTATTGTTTTCCGAAACATTGACAATAAGGCCGACAAATATATGCACAATTGTAAAGCATAAAACAACCTCCAAATCGCATACAAATGCACCGGGAGCATCAACAAGTGAACACTATTTCGATTCTGTTAATATAAAATGCAAAAGTGATTGAATAATGAATTTTGAAAGAGTTAAGTAAAAGCATGGAGAAAACCCAACGTTGAGAAGTATAAAAATGCACAAATTTGCTCAATTTGTTTTAAAATGTGCCATAAAAGAATATTTTGACATGTTTAAACACAAAGATTGAGATGATTGGAGTTGGTCACAGAGTGTGACAGTCATAATTGGTGTGTTCAGAAATCTGTCCGTTTTAAATGAGTGTGCTGTTATTTATCAATATTGAACCCGACATGACAGAGTTATTTTCGGTGTGGATTTTGCCAGAAATTTCGCTGATTTTGAAAAAACACACTCATCTGTTTGGTTTACAAAGTGTTGTGCTAACAAGTATTTGGAATTGGCCAAATGGATTTGTACTTACAACAAGTTCAACAGTAATAAATGTATGAAAATGTTTAACCACCGATTCCAGCTTCAGCTGCCTTAAATTATTTGAAAACTGTTCACGATACTATTCGGGTGTATTGTTCAAAAGTTGCAGATTTATTTTCGTATAACATACACTTTACTGTATATTTAATCCATTTAAATTACTTATACTTTGATATGCTGAAAGCTAACCCATATTACTGATCAACACGTTCTCAAAACAAACAAATGTGTTATTACTATCATTTTCACGTTACTAAAACGTTTTTGTTTTTCTTATGCAAGATATCAGTTTCTTGGAAAATGACGAATCAGTTGTAGATAAAATTGCTTTTTATTGCATTATATTATATATTATCTATTATTTATTACTTTGAATGTTCTACGCGAAACACATCTTTGCGAAGTCGAACGTGAGCTCACCCAGGTTCGAGTCGAGCGGTTGTACCACTAGCCAACCCCGGCATAATAGTTTTCAAACAGGACCTTCCAAACTTATCAATGAATCACTTCGCTACAATAAGTGTCAGGAATAGAATTTAATTTCAAATAACCACCTTGCAAATAAAAGTGGGCTCGCATTTAGGCAACTAAACATTATTATTATTATTATTAATATTAATATTATTGCTATTATTACTATTGTTATTATTATAGTTATTACTATTATTATTATTATTCTCATTATTATTATTGTTATTATTATTATTACTACTATTGTCATTATTATTATTATTACTATTATTATTGTTATTATTTTGTTATTATTGGTATCTTTATCTTTATTTTTATTATTAAATTCTTGATACGTTCAGTACGTCCGGGTGGTCCAGCAGTACAGCTCTCCACTCAAAGTTAGGCGGACATAGGTTTGATCCCCATTCTGTTCGGCTTAACTTAAATGTCCACATGATAAAAGATGATTCTCGTAAAGCATTCAAAGCCATAACAATTGAAAAATAGAAAAAATTCTATGAAGGATATTGAAACGAGTGAATAACGATCAAAATAATAAATACTTTTATAACATTAGATATTGGGAAACGACATAATATCGTTCAAGCCATTTGTAATGGAATATGAACTAGTTTTGTTTAAAACAATGCACTTACACCCACACATACACACATACGAGCGCGAAAGAAATCACAATGATGTAGGCATATAGAAAAAATACCAATAGCTCTGGAATGGTTGACAATTTTACAAAATGTAGTGTATTAAAGTGATGCAACTAAAACACGAAAAATTGCGATATAATTTGGTAGTCAACCTTGATTTTAGATATAATTGACACCGATTATATTCTGCTTACGTCAAACATGTACGTTTGTGTCCCATTCGTAAGGCCAATATGAATTGTAGTCATTTTGATAGTTTATTATCAAATCGTGCATCTTTAAAGTAGAACTATTTAAAAGTGTCGATGCGTCTGTAGTTTTATATCAATAAACGTTTAATATTTGACAGATGATTGTGGTATGGAAGGTAGACAATACAATAGGAGTGACGACACTTCAGAATATTTGGTAGTATTTTGTAAAATGCTAAAACAAATAACGTTGAAAGTTACATATTTTTTTCTACAGTATTTGGAAGCGCCGCTGTTAATAGATTTCAAACGCTTTATTTTTGTTTTAATTAATCATAATTAATTAATTTTTTACAAAACAATTATATATTTTTCTGGAGTTGTCGAATAAATAGTAATCAAATGAAAAATTAACGTCAATTATAATTGTAATTTATGTAAAAATTAAATCAACTCAGTAAAATAATCAACTGAAACTGCATCTTTGAACAAAATAATAGCTTCTTTGTTACAATATGAGTGTGTACATCAACAAAGAACTATGTGCAAGTTAACATTAATTAAAAATAAAATAATTTATTTAAAATTTTTTTTAATATAATTTAAAATAATACCTTGTTTTATTAATTTAATAAAATTTTTGTTATCTTGTTACGTTCAATGCACATTGAAATGAAGTTTTGCGGTTTTTGAGTTGAGTTGTGCAACTGTCATTCTAATTATTAAAAATGACAAGGCAAATAAAAAATGTAATAAATCTAACCCATTCTTTTTTAAATACACATGTTTTTAAAATAAACACCTAAAATAAATATGCATTTTTAAGAGAACGATAAGATTGAAATAATAACGATTTTATGTAGACTATCAGCTTGTAAACAAAATAAAACCTTTATGATTACCAAAAATAAAATTTTGATAGTTCAATGTAGCATTACTATTTGAATAAATACTTTAAAGAAATATTATAAAATATTTGATTTGAATACTTAGACAAAAAAGAAGATGAGTTAATTTTAAGTTGGTTACTGCGTTTATAAATAATAAAGTAGAATAATAATATGTAAAATTGTTTGTCATGTATGAAAGTTGTTTAACACGTTATGTAACATGAGGTTTATTTACAAATTTGTGATTCGTAGTGCATAAATATTGAACTGTCTATTTTAGGTCGCATTAAAATTGTCAAAATTTTAAAAATATTATTTAATCTCAAATTACAACCTGATGCTTTAAAGCATGTAGTATGCAATAAAAACAATGCTTTGGTGTATATATTTAAAAAAGTAGCATAATTTAAAAATAAACATTTTTATTTATACGAAGCAGAACATTTTTGAATAGCAAAAAGGTCACATTTGTTTAATTGCCTCCAGACAACACAAACTTTAATATGATTGATTTTTTAAAAACAATTTTGAAATTTAATGCAAAAGGTTTAAGAAATAAAAAAAATTATTATGACCGTTTATTACATAACGTAATGTCAAATTCTACCCAATTAGGTTGAAAAACTGAGGGATCCTTAACTTAAACACGTAGAGGAAATTATTCAAAGTAATGAATATTCAAAATGTATAACTACTAATATCTATTTTATAGATGTATAAATATTTTGTAATATAATTTATTTTTTGAAGCAAATAATTTTCTGTTTTTTACTTTTTTAATAAATGTTCAATGATTCGTTTTTGGTATAAATTGTAATTTTATAACAATATTGGTAAAACTAATAGTTTACAAAAGTCAATCAATGATACAGTATTGATTTTGACACCAAACCGTGCAGTTGTTGTATACTGAACAAACTACAGCTATGTGCTTTATTTTTAACCATGACAATATCATACGTCTCAAGCCACTTGCTTTTTTACGTTAAACCAAAATCATTCTTGGATTATTTTTTGTGCTCAATAAAGTTCTAACAAATGTTTTCAACTGTGAATGGAACCAATTTAAAATGGCACATACTTAAAATATTTTTGCAAATGCGCTTAGTCAAGTAACAAAAATTCTTTTACTTAACTAGATCTAATAATTATGTCCTATTTAAACAGAACACAACTCGTAAATATTTGCAATGTTTTTCTCGCTTTTTGTCAAAAACAACTGTCTTTCATAAACCATGAACAGAAATTTATACCTGTTCCCAGTTAACGTAGCAGTCGCTCCAGAAATTTTTATATTGCATTCACAAATTTCCAGGTTATATACAAGCTCCATTTTCAAGGTCACAACGCCCAAATTTTAGTACCTACTAAAATAAAATGGACCATGCATCCAAGCGTAAAGGTGAACCAATAAGATTTTTTATTTTTGGTGATAAGAACAACGTGCTTCAAACCTGTTCACATTTTTTCTTAAACCATTGTATCGATACTTCTGACTCCGTACCTCCTCCATGTGGTGCATCCTGGACTAGGATTAAAGAAAAGCAGGATTCGAGGGTACTGTTGTGGAGTTCCATTTTAAAAAATGACTGCATTGATATGTAACATCAACGTTGTCACTCAGACGAAAAATCATTTCATCAAAGATGTTGTAGAAGGTGTAGAAATGAAATTATTTAAAATATTTTACAAATTCTAAAATAAGGAAGACGTGATTTTGTTACTAATCCACTTTTTGCATTTTCTACAATGTCAGTTTACTTTCAAATGAAGTAGTCAAACCCATAACCTTGATAGCATTAATAATAGCAGATTATTTGGATGTTTACATATCATGTGAACGCTTTAATCAAGATTCATGTATTCGTTTACTGATTGGTTATTTTAAATAAATTATTGGATTATTTTAGAAATAAGCATATAACCAATGAAATTCGAGAATGAAATGAATGTATTGTTTAATATGATGATTAATGAATATGCAGCTATTTTAGTGCTTTTGATAATTTTCTTTGTTAATACAGTATAGCAATGAAATAGATGAACATTTTGGTTTAAATTTTTTTAGGTATGATATTATTATAAAATGTAAACGAACTTTTTAAATATAATATAACACGTACGTTTATCTATTTCTAATGGCCGTTATGTAATTAATCTTTAATGGTTTATTTGTACATTTAATAAATTTTAAGCATATAACAGTGAAGTCATAGGTCATACAAAGTTCATACGCTCATGTTATAAATTGTCAAATTTACGATACAAGAATTTAACAGCCTTGTAAATCATTAATTTGAAACGCTTGAGCTCGTGACATGTAACATTAAATGTTCTTTGTCGAGTAAATGTTTGAATTCGTAAATAAAATTATCTAAGGTTTGATTCTGGTTACTACCTCAGGTTAAGTTCGATTTCAGGCCTTTCGTTGCCAAGGTGACACTGGAATCAAAAAGCAAATATTTTCAATTTGGTTCGTTAGTACAGCAGTTCGTACTGCTTGAATATTTTGACACGAAACATTTTTTAGTAAGTGGATATTGAACGAAAGCAAATAAGCGCTTGAATGTAGTGCCAGTGGTCGCCTTTAAACCCATACTCACAGTTTTTGATGGAATATATTATCTCAAATGCTGCTTTTTAATAAATATTGTTAAAGTATTATATAAGGTTCATATTAGTAATTGTTAGATATATTTATGATAATCAACAAATAATAAATGTTAATTATTATTGTGCGTCCATGTTTACATCTTAATGATCTCGTTAATCTTAATTCGTTTTCAAGTCTGATGAGACATGATCATCATTTAATTAGGTCATATCAATTAGTTAAATCAATAAATAAAATGGTTTCATATAATGAGTGTTTTAGCGAATCAATGAAATATTATTTGATGGATGAATATGATTTGTCCACCAGTTAATAACCATATTTTGTTCATTTTCATTTAAATGCAGCTTACATTGTGCCCCAAATTCAAATTATATCCCGTCCATGTTAGATGCACATTCAAAAGAAGTGGATCATTCCGGTATGTTGGTCTATTCATTCGTTTTTTATCGAAATTGTAAACATTTATACCGGTGTTAGATATCTTTGGCTTGAGAAACACTTTGTTGTAAACCATTCAAGCAATGTATCTAGATAAACTAATTTATAGTTTTTGCAAGAATTAAACGCCATAACTTGGTGCTAAAATGTTTGATTTTTTTATCGGACTATTTAAATTTGGACATAATTTTCTGTTTAGACTTAGATAATCTAATAATATGGTAGGGATACTAATAATTTTTAATATTTGATTAATGCTTGTAAAGTTATCTTAAGGTATATAGCCGTTGGGTTATCCTTGACAAAAAAATGTCAGGAATATCACCATCACTGGAAATTGAGACTTTATAAGCATTACTCAAATCCTCAGGATCATTAGCATCCCAGTCAATAAACTTTGTTATACTTCTACGTTTGTTATGTTTATCAAGCCATCGTTTAATATACTGTGCGAATAATGGAGCAGTGACTACGTCATTAACCATACTGAATGAATGAATCAGTTTAATAATGTGGTAGTAATTGACAAATACTTATCTTTTTTGTATAGTTTCTAGATGCAATAAAGTTATTACTTCTGAATCATGTGGTTCATATTAGACTATACGATTTTAGTGGGGGTAAGAAATGAGTTTACAGAACGTACATATGGGCTTCTGTTTATAGTAAATAAGTGCAGGTATCTACCTACGGTATCAAAAGCATATCCTAGGGTAATGAGAAACGTTTTGTAGCTCTTTGGTTGAGTTTGTTTTACCGAACTCAGTTCAGTCAATATTTGTAAACACTGGTGCCGTCAAAATGCTGCCATTTTCCAGTCGAGGAATTTCACAGTTTCTTTGTGTTTGTTGAGAATGGAAAGTGGATTGTCCAAATGGCGACTTTGTCATTAACCAGTCTGAATGAATGATTAATTACATTTACATGTCCTTCACGCTAATTCTAAGTACGCTACAAAGTTTTGTATTTTTCGGACTAGCAATGAATCATTTTCTATAAATAATGAATGCAAAATTTCAGGCGCCATCATGAGATGACAGTAGTGTTGAAAAATCAAATCAGAGGTGAACGTTTTGTATGGTGATGGAGATATACAAACAGCGCATGTATGTATGTGTGTTATGAGTTGTTATTGTCACAGCGCCGAGTATCTATTTTAAGCTTTGCCAATATATGTATGTATATATATGCACATATATATTAATTGGCAATAATGAAAAATACAGTACACAAAACCTTGTAGTTAATTTAAATCGGGAATTTTTGTTATTTAAATTTTTTAATTAATTTATAAAATATATTAATTGTAAAATGTAATTACTTAATCACAGATTTGAGCAAAATGATTATAATTTTTATTTTAAAATAAATATTTATATAAAACCAAGCATATGCACATTCCATGCAATTAGTGAATTTAAACTACATATTATCTTTATAATTGAAAGTCATGTAATGTATAAAAAGTGAAACGAAAAAGGTTTGTCGATTCATTTAAATACAAAAGTTAGTTTTGTTAACCAATCACATTTCTTCGACAAATTAACCTTGAGCACATTTCACAAGATGCTCGTATTTACTTAATTAAAACATAAAAATGAGTTTTTGACTGTGAACAATTACAAACAGAAAAACGATTATCATAAATTTGATCTGACTACTTTCAAAGATTGGATGTGTTTAAAATAATAAGCAGTCGGACTGGGTATAGAGACGTCAACAATTATACGAGTCATAAAACAACTTTAACTATCAACGAGAAAAGTAAACAACGCTTTCATTACTAAGAAACTTACAAGTAACTTATTAATTAATATAAAAAACAATATTTAAAAATGATTATATTGGGCGATTGTACAATTAAAAAAATCGGATAACTTTCAGTTGAAATCAACGTTTTATAAGTTCCGACTATGGTGATTAAATAGAAAAATGGCAAATAAATTGCCTAAAAATACGTGTCACAAGTTCTTTTGGGCATGAGGGAAACTTTAAACTATTTAGACTATTATTAGTTGTGATAGTACTTATTACCGTTATGTTGATAAATGTTATTTTATTTAATCAGTCACACATATCTGAAGATGCCCATATTACTTAACTAAAAAGTAAAAAAGAGTTAAACAATTCAAACAAGTGCAGGCTAAGTCTAGCTGTATAACGTTCGATTCTCACTTGGAGTGGGCATGGGTTCGATCCCTATTACTGGTACTAAATCCAGGCTATCGTTCAGATTAGCTAACAACTAAATGAAGATAACTGATTAAAAACGATAATCCTTCATAAAGGATGAAACCCTGAAGTATAAGAAAAATGAAGGAATGATAATAAATCTGGCGTTACGGCGCTCGACTCGAACCCGGGTGGGTATGGGTTCGGATCCTATCACCGGTACAAATGCGAGATCACGTTCGGCTTTGCTCAAATATCCACTTCTAAAAGATATTTTTTGGTTAAAAATTCCAAGCAATAACAATAAAGTAGATTTTACTATCTGCAAAAATTAGATGCGTTTTAATGAAACAGTCGTACAGAGTTTTCAATAACTTTACGTGCACCATTAACTAGGAAACAAAAATGGCATTTTTTATTATTATTTCTTCTTTCTAGTCATTTGGCTGTGTATCAAACCATGGAATAGTTTTGGTGTGAGTTTTCTTTACTGTTGGATGCCCTTTCTGCCGCAAATCCTTCTCGTTCATCTAGGCTTGGGACTAGCTAGATCGGTTTATTTCTAAGCAAATTAACATTTCTATTTGTATTATTACAAAACTCAAAAGTAATCAATGAAGAAATGTAAAAAAACGGTATTGAAATAATGTTTGTATTGCCATTAGATAATTTAAAGTTGAGAACAATGTTTGATTGGCGGTGTTGAGTGGGAAAGTGAATGTTGTTTGGCTGAGAAGGGCTCAACTGGACTGGGGACTGGCTACGGTTGAGTTATTTAAACAATAGTTAATGGAATCAATTTTGATTGTTTCTTACACTTAATTGCTTTATATCCTATGGACAGAATGGATGTACAATATTACCAATGATGTATATGTGATTTATGACCTTAAAATGCATTGTCTAAGGTTCATAATTTACAGCACATCTATTTATAATGAGATTGGCGATAAAAATGATTGAATTCGTTTTTATGACTTAACATAAAAAGCAATTAGTAGTTCAAGTTAAAAAATAGAAACGTATGTCCTAGCGGACATGAGTTTGAGTCCCTTTGTTGCCAGAGCTTTGTCAACGGACTGTCCATTTGTTGAAAAATGTTTGTTGTGTTCAGACATTGAATCAATAAAGATGAAAGTCTCTCAAACAACGGCACAATTTTATCGTTTTAAACTATTTCAAACTAATCATGTTAAGTATCATTTTCTTTTACAGATACCAGCCTTTTGGTTTTGCGTGTTTTGGGCAAAGTAAGTTGATTTGATTTTTAAAATTGCTATTTTGTTTGTTGAAAGATATGTCTGTATGAATAAAAATATTTATTATTATTTTCATTGATTATTACTACCTTGAATGTTTTATGGGAAACTCATCTTTCAGCTGTGGACATTTTAGCGAAGCCGAACGTAGGCCCGCATTTAGTGCTGATGGTGGAATTCGAACCTACGTCCACCAGGTCCAAGTCGAGCGCTGTACTGCTAGACTATCTCGGCACAACAATAACTTGTAAATTACTTTGAGGATTTCAGTGTACTTGTGAAGTCTGAATTTTCAATAATGGTTATATTGCTAATTTTGTTTGCCTCAATGTGGCACATTTTGAAGTCGAACTAATGAATAAACGACCATGTGTACAGATGATCGATACAAACATACACCCATAGCACTTAAAAGATGTCTCAAAGTATACGCATACCATATGTAACCCCATTGGAATAAAAAAGACAACTCTGACAAAGATTAGGCTTTTTCATTTATTATTATTATTACAAAACACTTTTGCTTTAAAATAAGCATAGGACAACAATAACAAAAATAACAACAAAATCTCATAATTTAAAAAAAAACAACAGGAGAACAAAATGATTGCATGTATTTGAACATACTGCCACGGGACATTTATTTTAATTAAATCTTTCCGAATAGTTTTTAGCCAAGTTTTCTATAGTCTACCCCAATCTTTATTTTACTATCATCAATTCTTTATTGCAAAACCGTTCTTACTCGTCCTTTGGGCAGGAAAAGTAGAATTTGACCAACTTATTCTCTTCGTTTAATCAAAGATTCTCTTTTATCCAGCTTTGGGACGGGTTAGATTGGTTCATTTCTGATCTTCTTTGAGCGTAGTTGGTAACTTCATGCATTTTTTAAATAATGGTGCTGTTTATTAGTTAAAAAATCTTTTTTACTTTCCTACGCTTGTTGCAATCGTTCAAGATGCTCTGAAAATAATAAAAGTAAAATTTATTCATTCTTCTGTTTATGACTTAAATACTATACAAGAAACAATTTACAGTCAGTGTACTTACAGCACAGTCAAGCAACGGTTTTCACTAAGGCCTGATGATAAAATTCGTGCTGCTGTCCGCAGGGCTACGCGTCTAGCAACGCAGCCACATATTTTATCTCGCCACTGTTACAAGCACACGCTACTTGCTAATTTTATTTATATAATGATGTACGCTAGACAAGTCTGCATATCCTTGTTTGACCTTGCATAAGTACGACTGATTAGTGACCTTGAAAGTGAATTGAATATTGGTCTACTGCAAATGGAGCATTTATATAGCAAATTGTTAACAAATATAGACAATGGAGATGAAACAAAATATTGATAGAACAATGACCTTCATTGGGTAAAACATTAGATGAAGATGAATATATATTTTATAAATCGGTATTACAAATGCCCTGACCACTGGTGGACGCTGATCATTGCGTTTTGGTGGGTTGAAGCTCGCGACGATCCTTAATCAGGTTTGCTCGAGTGCACAGTTTTTGTCAGTAGAGAGACCTCATGGCATTTCGTTGTTATGGTGTCGACATGGTTTAGCGGTAAAGCGCTTGACTCGAACCTCACCAGCGGCACCAAATGCGGGCCTACATTTGTCTTCGCTAAAATGTCCACTACTGAAGGATGTTTTCTGTAAAACAGTTGAAGTAGTAAAAATTAAAAAAATGAATTGTGCCAACTTTACGATTGGATAATATACAACTATAAACGAATCGAGATAGTCCACCAAAAGGTGTTATTTAAAGAACTATCGACTTGATAATTGCATTTACATTTTATAGACATCATCAGTTCGAAACTCAGTTTTGTCAGATTACGACAATGTGTCAAATTATTTGAAATTGCAAAACGGCATTTCCCAACCACCGTCACATTTATTTGGAGTGCTCAAATTATTCACTTCGTCGGATCAGTTTATTGAACTCATTGTCTCGGCGAAGAAATCGGATATTGTAGATAATAAACGTCACGTTTCGTTGCCAGTCGTCAATGCCGAAATACCGACGCTACATTCTCCACCAAACGATCATAACGGTATGTTCGATACGAGGTTAGGCATTGAGTATCATTTAGTCGTATTTTGTACAATACTGTTGCAGGATGCTAATGATTTTGAGGTATGGCTTGTGAAGTCTCAATGTTTTTTCAATTATGGCAATAATTCTGTTTGAATGTCTCCATGTGATGCATCCTGGACGCAGGCTAACATGAATTGGGGACCGAATGCTCAGCGGTATAATTGGGTTACCGCTTCGGCAGATGGGTACCAGCATAGATTGAAGTATATACAATTACTGAGATAGATGGGATAATCTTATCAAAACATCCGGCAATATCGTCCATTTTTGCAAACAGGGATGCCGTCTATCAGCCAAGAAACGCTTTTATTCTACGTATACATGTTACGCTTGTAAAGCTATTGTCACGTGTTGTACGAGTGTCAAAATAATGATGAAATGACCACGTTATCAATCACAGTAAATGAGTAATGCGGAATAGAATAGTTGTTAAAATTGTGTCAGGCATACGATACAAATCCGCTGTGCACTAGTTTCTGCTGCTATTAGTCTAGATGCCTATGGGCACCTAGTGCAGGATGCATCGCATGGGGGAGGAACAGTCAGAAATATCACCATCATTGGAAGTTGAGACTTTGTATAAGCATTACTCAAATCCTCATGGATCATTAGCATCCCAAAGCGTCAATGTTTTTGGAAGGATAAAAGATTGTGATGTTGTTTGTTATAGGTAACAAGTAAAATTATTCAATTTAATAGTTTTAATTATGTTTTTATAAAGTCTAATGGAATGAATCCTACTATTATAACAAAGAACGATTTTTAGTAACACAATTTTTAAAACTGCGCTCAATGGTGCCTAAACATAGGTGTGCTTATTAGACATGCTTCGAGGTAAAAGGAATTATTTGTTTTGTTCAATTAATAGCCAAAAGAAATTGTTTTCAATTTTATTTTTACCTTGCATCCAAATGCCTCAATTATAAAGGTATGCATTTACACGATTGATTTCACGTGCGCTTAGAACAATGTGTTACACAAGTGCGCAAATGTCAGGCGACTATTATCTAAAGTTAGATAAACAATTTTCATTTTATTGTTTCAATGAATAAACTACAAACATGTGGTAGCAAGTAGATTTTTAAGACACGCGCGCCTATTTTATTGTTGTTACTTTCAATCTTGTTTTTTTTTGTCTGCGGAACGCGTCTTTGAGCGAAGCCGAACAGACGTCCGCATTAAGTGGGTCGGTAGTGGAGATCGAACCTAAGCCCATTCAGGTTTGAGACCGCCAAGGCGACAGATAGGATAACAAAGGTTCAAAATATTTTTGTATTTTGTAGTTCACAAACCCATCGACTCGTGTATCTACTTGAACGATTGCAGCCAGGACGAGTTGCAAGCTGCGCAGACCATCCTGACGTTGGCTGGGGCATCTAATCAGAATTGTGAAGATGACAGTAGCAATGTTGATGTGCCACAGAACCCGCTGCCTTTCAACAAAGAGTTGTCCAATTCTCAATGTACTTGTAAGATGTTTGTTTAGTTTGTGTGTTTATTGCTTAAAGTGTTGAAGAAAAAGCATTTTTTGGGCTTATTGGTTTGTGGGGTGGGGGAAATTTTAGAACAGCTAATTGGCGGAAAAGGGGTCCAGTGACAGGATCAACCGAGCGATTTTTATTGATATATTTTCTTTGTTTGGCTCATATTGGAAGTATCAAATGTACCCAATGGTAAATATACTTGGTTTGAACTTGTTAGGATTATTGTACAGTTGTTTTTATTATTTTTAAAAATAAATTATTAGCAATCAAAGTTTAGAGTTTAATAGTCTATCTAGCATCGATCGTAATGGGACATAATAAAACAAATGTACGATTCTTTTGATTGGTTTAAACCGAGTACAAATATATATATATATATATATATATATATATATATATATATATATAGATTGAAAAATAAACACATTATTTGAAGGTCAACCGTAATACTATTTATTAAATAATTAAATGTTTGGGTATGGCATAAAAGCAAAACTTTTCCTTGTAGCAAAAGGAGTTCATGTTTAAACATAATTATTAATTTAAAAGGTACAAAACATTGTAGATACAAAATTAACATCTGTTTTCCTGACTACTGTATAATCAATTGTCAATGATAACTTGTAAACATTGGCAAAAGTGATATTAAGCAGTTGTATCTTGGCCATTTGGATAGGAATCGCGTGGTATGTAAATAAGTTTAGGAAATAGACAGTGTTTGTTGTTATTCCTATGCTCCATATAATATTTGCTTATATTTCTTGTTGAACATGCATTGTCATCAATTCTGTTAAGTTGTTTACATTTTTGATCGGATTTGAAAACCTTTTGTTGACTTTATTCGTGTGACAATTAAAGAACATTGATTATATATTTTCAATGTTAATCACATTGCTGGCGAAGAATTAAAATTTTTTTGGTTTTTTTTGAGCACTTCTTAATTTACATTTAAGCAACTTAACAGGATTACAATCCTATAAAAATTATACATACATAATACAATTGTTTTGTGTAATTCTAGTTTAAAGTTTTGATACCAAAAATAGTGCTTTCTTTCGGTTTTTACTCAATCATGTCATTGGTATGATGCTTTTACTTTTGTTATAGTTTACTGAATAGTAATATTTATTTTTCAAAAGAATTCAATTAGCTAACCTTGCAGTTTGTCTTTCCTCCTTTCTCAAGCAAATTGCCAATCGATTACTGTGTAGTTAATTGATTTGTAATACGCCTGACATTGTGCTCTATTTAAAATGTTCACATTGCTACATACAATAATGAAATGTATTTGTCAAATTAATGAACAGCTCATACCAACGGACCTCTATTGACAAATGACCCGATAATGACTTCGATGTGTTCCCAAAATGGTTCGACAATTCCCAACGGACATGCTACCAATTTGCATCAGTCCGCACCGACAGCCGAATTGAAGTCTTCAGCCATTAGACAGCCTCCAAAGAAGCGTCATTTGACAAATTACACCAAGTCGCCTTTTTGTAGCGCTTATTCCAATCCAATTCCGCTGGAGATTGGTGATGGGATAGTGAAACGTTAGTGACTGGCGTGTTTGATTTTTTTTAAATTATCGATTGATAAATGTGCTGTTCTGTTCTGTTGCTTGAACATTTTATCATAAAAAAGTTTTTGTGAAGTGGATATTTGTAACTTATTCAAATATTCGATGTGAGTATCTAGTGTTGGCAATGGAATAAAAGTTAGGTCTATGAATATAGTACCTAGGTGGTCTGGTGGTACAGTGCTTGATTTGGACTTGGATGAAGATGGGCTAGAATACTACCGTCTACAGTAAATGTGGGCCTCTGTTTGGTTTCTCTAAATGTCCACCTGTTGAAAAATAATGGCAACAACAAAAGTTAGTAGCAGAGCCACTCCTTTATTAGTTACAACTTTGGGTAGTATCCCGAATTGAACTGGGGGGGATAAATGGAGTTTATTGGCTAGAAGACAGTTTCATTGTGACGACATCAGTATTTACGAGAATTAGGGGTTAATACCGGTTGACGGATCTACCAGTTTATGGTAGCACTTATTCGCAGTATTACCGCTGTTCCTACTATAATTGTCTGGATATCTAATCCAGGATGCACCATGTGGAAAAGGAACAGTTAGGAATATTAATATAATCGGATTTTAAGACTTTATAAACATTATTCAAACCATTAAAGTCATTAGCATTCTGAAAAATGTTTCCTATCAAACATTCAAGCAGTAACAATGAAATAAATAGACGCATAAAAATGTCAAGCAATATGACCTGATACTTTAATAAAAGTAAGATTTGGCATAATTAAATGGGGATATTAAAATAATTCACGTCGTGAATGTGTTGCAGAATGAAAACTCAATAATTAAATTCTGCTAAATTTAAAACTGAATGGGTATGGGCTTCAGTCCGATCCACGAGATGTGGGTCGTGTGCTAAGTATTCACTTGCTATGTCGGGGAGGTTTAGTGGTACAGCGTTCAATTTGGACCTTGGTAGGCATGGGTTCGAATCCTACCACCAGCACTAAAATGGCGGGCCAACGTTTAGCTTCGCTAAAATGTCTACTGGTGAAAGGTATGTTTCTCGTAAAAACATTCAAAGTAATAAACATAAAATAAAAATTTGTTCTATGACAAATAATAAAACGCAGTGCTGATCAAGTGGTAATCTACTCGACTTTAATCCCCTACAGCTTTGCCCAACCTTCAGACAATACAATTCCACCAATCCAATATAAATCAAGACTTGTCAGTTGATTCATCATTGTTATTATCAAGTTCAACCATCAATTGTCAACCATGTTTTCCACTCAATCCACTTGTCACTCAGTCCGATACACCAACGCCAAGTCTGGCTATGCTACTGCCGCCCGACAGTAATCAACAGACGCCATCATTTTTTATTCTGCCCCAATGGATGCTACTGCCGCCAAATGGTCCCAATTCCCTCGTATCTCTTATCAGTCCAATTGGAGTAGACGACGCTGGAACCAACGTCTTTTGTCATTCCGTCAACAACACGCCCATTGCCGTTGACAATTTGGCAGCCGGCAACAGCTCCGAGGCGACATGTGTTACTAGTTCGCTCGTTACGCCAATTCCAACCGTTCAACCTGATCATAAATTGCCCGATTCCAACCATGGCGGCACAATTCTTCTTCAAGCCAACAGTCAAGTCTATTGTTCCAATTTGGAACACAATAGCACCGAAGTCGAAGCTGATGCCAGTTTGGATGGCAAGTTGGTTATTGTCGAAAGTGATTGTAGTTTGGAATTGAATCATGCGACGATGAATGGTGTTCATTTGAACGAACGGGTAAATATTGCATTGCATAATAATAATTATTATTGTTGGTTTTCTGGTCGCTTAATTGTTCGCTGTTGAAGTCCTAATTTTTGTGATGAGAATCAGTCCTACAACCTATCCACTTGTGTATTTAGCGTCCTGGTTATCCCGATACACGATTTGGTTAAAATCTGCACAGTGTGAATTTATTTTTAATTTTTTAGTATAATTGGTGACATCGTCTATATCTGTGCAATATATTGATCGCCTTCGGTGGGTCAATGAGCAGTACAAGCGTAGACGTATAACAACATTTTTTTTGCTACCAGATGACATCCTTGCAAAGATGGAGAAGATGGCATGTTTTTTGTCACAGTTATCTATTTTAACCTAAGGACAGCTTTTAAGTACCCTGAGCATATGCTTACCCTAGTTATACCTTTGTACACTCGGTTTAGAATCTTAAATTTATCTAGTCCAGGATGACGTGATGCATCTAAGGTGACAGTTAGTAATATAACCATCACCAGAAATTGAGACTGTATGCCGGGGTGGTCTAGCGGTACAGCGCTCGATTTAGACCTCGGTGGGCATGGGTTCGAATTTCATCATCGGCACTAAAATACTGGCCTGTCGTTCGGCTTCACTAAAATGTCCAATGTTGAAAGGCATGTTTCTCATAAAGCATTCGAAGTAGTAAACATTAAAAAAAATCTTGAGGATTATTAGAATCTCGCTTTCAAATTGACAGGTTGTTTGTTGGCCCTAGTAAGATTTTAAATTTGATTTTTTTATCAGTTTTAATAAATCAACTTTTAACTGAGTATTGCAATTCAAGTTGAACATATTGTTGTTACTGCTTGGATGTTTTACAAGAACCATGGGTTTTAGCAAGTGAACGTTGAGCGAGGCCGAATGAAGATTCCCATTTAGTGTTGGTGATGGCTCTCGAACTCATGGTCATCTACTGCTAGACTACTACGGTATTTGTTATTGGAAGTTTATAGTTTGAATAGTGTAAGTGATGCGTTAGTTACAAGTATATCTTAAGTAATAGTTAGCAAGTGTCATTTAACGAATCGGTAAGACCTTTATTTTACTGCAAGTCAAATTTTATTGTCAGCCATGTCAATATTTAAGGGCAGTGATTCATTTGATTGACAGGATTCCAAGCAGCCAATTGCATCTTCGGCTCTTCTCTGTCCAAGTACCGTCAAGGAATTGCAATCGGTTTCGGGTGAAAGTCCACAAAAGTGCAAACGAGGCAAACAGACACTTCGACCGCTGTCTAATTCTGCATCGCATCGGCCAACGGATAAAGTGAAACCAGGTCGGAGTGAGTTTATTATTTGAATATGAATAGTTGAGGGGCCAAATGAGTGGATGGGGAATAAGATTTACCAAGTGCCAGTTCTTTTCGGGGGTGAAATACTCTATGACGTTGCGGTGAAAATTACCTACTGATAGATGCTTAAGAAATAATAAATATTTTGACAAAAATAGGAAAATAATGTGAGTTTTTATAGAAATTTTATTTATTATCATCACTGTTGTTACCAAGAATTTTAACTCTAAAGAGAATTGGGCAAGACAAGATTACTCCATGTAATTTGTTCCTTAAAACTAGGGTACTAAAGATCCAGAATGTCGAAGATTGAACTTTTTTTCAACCTACGACCCATTATTAAAAAGGTGTTTTTAATTTTTTTTCCGTAATTCGCCGGAATGGCGTTCTTTTGTTTTTTTTGTAATATTTATTTTTCAACGAATCCACGTTGTTGACCTTCCTCTCTAGCAATCCTTTTCTTGCTTAACCGGACTTATTATTAACAAAGTATTCTATTTTCAATAATGCTTTAGAAGTAGTGCATAGAAAGTGTTTAACGTAGGTCCATACTATTTTAAGTAAAACGGTCTCCACTTTTCTACAAACCTAAAATGCATGTAATGTAGACAATAAAGGCATGTGCACAAAGCTTTATTGATTCCATTTACAAATTTGTTAGGCGCCGCTTAGTAATTTTAATACGATAGTGTGATAAGTGAAAAACCGCAATTGATATGCATAGTGGCGCTACGAATATGAAACCATGAATAACCTTGCAATTTGATTTATTTATTTATTAGGTTTTTACTTCTTGAATGTTTTACGTAGACATTTAGTGAAGCCAGTCAAGGGTTCTTGTTTAATGCCGACAGTGGGACATAAATTCATGCTCAAACGACAGATCACTATATCAGTCTGGTAACAGTCAGTCAGTCTGGTAACAGCTAAAGAACTTAACAAACACAGGAATAGATAATGACAATTAATAGGTTGTAATCTATTTATCAATTCTTATGTAATGCGATTAGTAGTTGGCTCATAGCAAGTGCAACTATTTTAAAAGTTGTGCATTATTTATTATACATTTCAAAATCTTTTTGCTTTGAAAATTACAGTACAACAACAAGATTGTTTTATATGATTGTACATTAAATTTTTGACTTTGCATATCGAAGATTGAAATTCTATTCGGATTTCGTAAAGCTTCTTCGTGCTGCTTTATGCTGCTTTCACTTCTTTGCCGTAGTTTGATCTAGCGGTACAGCGCTAGACTAGGACCTGAGTGACCATGGGTTCGAATCCCGCCACCGGCACTAAAATGCGGGCCCACGTTCTCGGGCCCACGTTCTCGTAAAACGTTTCAATTGGTAAAAATATTCTTTTTGTAGAAGCCATATTGATAAAATTACACTCAAACCCTCTTCCTTTCTCAACCACCGGCTATGGTGGAGTTTGTTGAAAGTTAACCATTCGTAAATATTTTTCAACATATTTTTATGTTTTTATTCATATTACCAATCTTTTTGCCTTAAAGGACATGGGACAACGCGATTGGCTGAGTGCATTTATGTTGTCAAAGTGCACGTTGAATCCGACGTGACACATTAGATCCTTTTACATGCTTTTTAATAACCAACAATATTTCTTTTTGTTAGTTTCGATTTTTCATTTTGAAAGCCTGTCTTCTGTGAACGGTAGATACAAAACTTGCTTGTTTCAGTACAAAAATTTATCTTTAAAATACAACACTGCAATGGAGATTTTTATAAGATAGAAAGTCGTTAGTATAAATAAATTTAAAGGAAGGGAAGATTTTATTTAGGTGCAATGCAGGAGCTGTCACTAAAACCTAAACTTTATTACTTCTGTTTCCATTTAATGGAATTGGTTTTTTTTAACAAAGTAAACCTTTATTAATTACAATTGATGATGAATGAATGATTAATGTTTTTGAGGTTTTAAAATAAATAACATTTAAATGTATGGTTGACAATAAATGTTTTTAAAAGTTACATAACAATTAGGGTGCACTAGGGGGAAGCGGTTGGGCCACTGCAACTTTTGACAAGAATTGTATAAAAAATTAAACAAAAAGGTTGTGCATTTTAAAATTAAAAAGTTATTTGTGCGCATTTTGGAATCTATTTTTTTAGCTGCTTTACTAGAATATTCTAACATATAATTAATTATTAAAATTAAGGAACTAATTAAAAAAACATGGCAAGTTTAATTTAATGATTTTAAAAAATTGCGTACGTAATTTAATTAAACACCTATAACTCCGACAAAATACTGCAAAACAAAATGGTATTTTTGGCTATTTTTTAATTTCTAGTTGGTTTTATTAATCTTTTTTAAAATAATATTAAAAACGAAATATATTAACAAAATGATATAAAATATTCCCCACTTTGTTTTACATCGAATGAGAAATCATTGTTTAAAAATTTAGAAATTGTGAGGAAGTCATAATTTAATAACAACAACCATACAAACGGAATTATTAAATGTAATTTATATATTATTTATAAAAATTAATAAATTATTAATCTGTGTGCTTAAAACTATTTTTTTAATTATATTTTGGAAAACTTTAAATTTATATTTTTTAAACACAATAATTTAACGTTTTATTTACGTTATAATGAAAGTACAAAATAAAATTTTTTTTTCATATTTTTTATATAAAAAATTAATTGATTATTTTTTATAAATAATTTATTTTATAAATAAAAATAAAAAAATATTTGTTTTATAAACCAAAATATAACAAAAGATATCAGTTACAAAAATGTTGGTTTTTTATTAAAAATTATTGATTTCAAAAAAATTAAATTAAAAATTTTTTTATAAAAAATAAAAATATAAACTAAGTATATCTTGTTGAAACAATACCAAAATACTATTGATTCCTTTCTAAATTATGTATGTTATTTGTAACAAGTAAAACAATTTCTTGTGTAACTGAAAATAACTAAATACAATAATTTTTGTGCTTCTAATTAACAACAATTCAGTTATTTGCTTATGAGAATGAGAAAAAAAAATATTTTAACTTTTAAATCACAGAAATTTTAGTTAATTTTTTATTACAAAAAGATAACACTAGAAGTATATTTTATAATAGTAAAATTAAATAATTTATTATTATTAATTTATTTTAATTTCAGTTAATAAAACACTAACTTAAAAGGATTAATATTTTGCATGCTACAATAGTGTACAGTGTATAAAATATTTTGTACAAATTAAAAATTTTACCGTTAAAATAAAAAAAATTATTCGACAAATATTATATTGTTTTATTACAAAAGAAGTATAAAATAACCATTATGTAGAAAATAATATTGAGTAATTTAAGTAGTGGTATATTGTAGTAAAATATAACAATATCTTTTAAGCTAAAAATGAATTTATTTATGCTAGAGTCGCAACAGTTATTGAAATAATAATCTGTATTATAACTTTACAAAATTAATTTTAATTGCATTTAAATAGACGGGTTAAAAAAGAAATGGGTAATTACCTTTATTATTTCATATTTTCTAGTAAGCTATGCAAAATAAAATTTAATAATCCTTAATATTAGAGAGGTTTTATATTTTTTAAATACAAAGTTTTTTGTAAAATCTGCGTAATTTCTTGCAAAATCCACATCGAAAATAATAATAATAATAACACATTAGTTTGTTTTGAGAACGTGTTGATCAGTAATATGGGTTAGCTTTCAGCATATCAAAGTATAAGTAATTTAAATGGATTAAATATACAGTAAAGTGTATGTTATACGAAAATAAATCTGCAACTTTTGAACAATACACCCGAATAGTATCGTGAACAGTTTTCAAATAATTTAAGGCAGCTGAAGCTGGAATCGGTGGTTAAACATTTTCATACATTTATTACTGTTGAACTTGTTGTAAGCACAAATTTATTTGGCAAATTCCAAATACTTGTTAGCACAACACTTTGTAAACAAAACGGATGAGTGTGTTTTTTCAAAATCAGCGAAATTTCTGGCAAAATCCACACCGAAAATATTGAATTGATAAATAACAACACACTCATTTAAAATGGACAGATTTCTGAACACACCAATTATGACTGTCACACTCTGTGACCAACTCCAATCATCTCAATCTTTGTGTTTAGACATGTCAAAATATTCTTTTATGGCACATTTTAAAACAAATTGAGCAAATTTGTGCATTTTTATATTTCTCAACGTTGGGTTTTCTCCATGCTTTTACTTAACTCTTTCAAAATTCATTATTCAATCACTTTTGCATTTTATATTAACAGAATCGAAATAGTGTTCACTTGTTGATGCTCCCGGTGCATTTGTATGCGATTTGGAGGTTGTTTTATTCTTTACAATTGTGCATATATTTGTCGGCCTTATTGTCAATGTTTCGGAAAACAATAATAACAATTTGTACACCATTGTAACTCCTCCGTGATGTCCGGATGTTCAATAACAATGTCGATCTTTGTTAGGCACAAAGTATTTGTTTATTTGGAACTTAGCATAGCAATTCAAATAATGGTGCTGTCTATTACAATGACATTAGTGTTTCAAAAATTATGTAACCTACTTGTTTACAATTTTTAGACACAGGCTAATGTCAAGATGCTGTGTCAAAATAGATTTGTATTACAATATTAAAAATATTTAATCAATAAAAATTTAGTAGTTAAGATAATACAGAAATCAGATATTTCAATGCCATGTTATTGGTTTCAATTTTTGAAAAACTATAAATTGGTTTATCCAAATCCACTGCTTGAATGATTTACAACAAAGTTCTGCCCAAGCCAAGACATCTAACAACTTAGTCAGCAGTATACATGTTTACAATTTCGAAAAAAACGAATGAATAGACCAACATACCGGAATGATCCACTTCTTTTGAATGTGCATCTAACATGGACGGGATATGATTTGAATTTGGGGCACAATGTAAGCTGCATTTAAATGAAAATGAACAAATCATGATTATTAACTGGTGGACCAATCATATTCATCCATGAAATAAAATTTCATTGATTCGCTGAAAACACTCATCATATGAAACTATTTTATTTATTGATTTAACTAATTAATATGATCTTTCAATTTAAATGTACTTTGAAGCACAGGCAGCAGGTAGACGGCCTCATTGTGACTGCCCCATTTTTCATATAGATTAATGGGGTCGCCAGATATTTTGTCAGGGTTGTTTCCCTTAGCCCAATGGTGTTTAAGTCCAGAATGTGTAACATGGACATAAGAGTCAGCAATATCCGTATCATCGGTAAGCATTACTCAATTTATCACCATTTTTTATGGGAAATATGTTTCAGCAAATGGACATTTGGTGAGGCCAAATGGGAGCTCGCATTTAGTGCCGGCGGTGGGAATCGAACCCATGTTCATTCAAATTGGAGTCAAGCGCTCTACTACTAGACCACTCGGTATATTTGAAACTAAAGATATGTTTTAAAATCATCATTATATATATATATATATATATATATATATATATATATATATGTACAAAACCCTTTTTGCTTTAAAAATAAGCTGGGGCAATAAGATAACAATTACAGCAAAACGACAACAACAAAGTCTCGTTAAATATTATTGAATATTATTGCATCATTGCCTGACATTGCAGTTCCCATCAAACCCATAACTGGTAAATTCAATTCATCACCGTCGGCCATCGCCAATCAGGACAAATCGTCGGAATCGAAATTCGTTTTGTTGGCTCCAAGCAGCACTTCTTCGACGCACAGCACCACGACTCCCCAAGTCGACTTGTCTCCAAAATCACATCCTGTTAAACTCGTTTCCATCCTCCCCGCCAAATCCAAGTCAAAACGCAGTATAACTGTACCAAATCAAGAAGTTTGTCCGGACATGGAAGAGATTGCGTCCAAGTCGAGACGGCAAAACAAAAAGGCGAAGACAGCAGTGTCCAGAGCAACAACGGGTCGACTTCGTACATCTACTGTATGTTCCAAAATCAATTCGAATGGATCCAAAAATATGGATAATAGAAATGATTTGGTGTGTGTTTTGGACAAAGATAAGTGAGTGGGTTTTGAACAATTTGATTGTGTACCACTAATGCTTTTTCTTGCGTTTAGTGTTCAAATATTTTTATTACAAGTCATTCTTTGGAAAGTGGACATTCAAAGTAGTAAAAGTGAATAAAATAAAAACAATAATAGAAGTAATAATAATAGTAATAATTATTATCACCACTATGATAATAATAATAATAACAATAATAATGATAATAGTAGTGATAATAATAATAATAATAATAATAGGAATAATAGTATTAACAATAATAATAATAATAGTAACAATAATAATAATTATAGTAGTGGTGATAATAATAATAATAGTAATATTAATAATAATAATAATAATTTATTATTACAAACCGCTTCGTTTTAAAGAGTATGGGACAATTTGCAAACAGAAGTTTCATTTTCGGACATTCAATCTGTTTCTTTAAAAACATCTTCTTCCGTCTTATCTTTCCAGATTACCCGAATCGTCATTTCCACCTGCAACCACTTCGTTCGGATTGGCGGAATTCTCGCCCTTCATCAGTTCGACCGGCAGCTCGACGACTGGCACCACGGAGGACCGCCCAATCGTCGCTGACCCAAATGTCGTCTTCGCGTCACAGTCGAATTTGTGCGTTGCCCAACTGTTGTCACCGCCTGTCTGTCCGCCAACATCGGCTTTTGTTCGTGTTCCAGCGCCCAACGTCAACGCCGTCAATTTAGCCCAGGTTGGTCGACCGATGACAATGTTGTAAAAAAAGATGATCATATTTTTGCATTGTATACATTACTACCTTTATTTGTACTCAAATGATTTTGGGGGAAACATTTTTTAGCAAGTGAACATTTTGGCGCCAAAACCAACACCAGTTGGTAGTGGAGGCTTTGAGGGAAGTCAGAGTTGACGCCGGTTGACGAATCCACAAGACTAACCGGCGACATATGGTAAATGGAAACTTTGAGATGCCTTTTAGACATATTGCGTGTATGCTAACACCCATTTGTTCAGCGGGAGTTTAGTGAAAACCCACTTATACCGCTGTGCACTCAGTCACTACTGTAGTTAGTCTAGATGCATATGGGCACCTAGTCCAGGATGCAACACGTTAAGTATATCACTGTAATTGGAATTTAATACTATAAAAGCATTACTCACATTCTTAGGATCATTAGAATCTCGGTAGTTCTAATCACGTTCTAATCCAGCGCTGTACAGTTAGACCACTCCGGCAAATATGATAATAGTTCTAACCAAAAATATTGCAGAAACCGACTAAATAGCTGTATATTGAGGATCTCGTTTTGATGGAAGGAGATGCAAGTATGCACTCAAAAGTTATTGTAAAACATTTTCATTTTGATCAGAACGGTTAATTCTATCAGGAAACAAAGTTGATTTTTGTGAACAGCGTGGTGTTTTTAGCAATATCCGTGTATAAACCAATGTCATACTTGACATATTTTTAAATTTGTTACTTTGTGTATGTAAAATACCACCGTAGGCGGTTTGATGAGAAAGGAAAAGGATTGGAGATTAGTAACTTGAAAACGATGTTTAATCAACAAGAGGACGTCATTTGACGAAACAATTTCAAAGACAAAATTGTGTCCAGAAGCCGAATACGAAGTCAATCTTTGTCCATGGAACAATCTTGTTGTCTAATGCCTTCCATAATATGCGAGCCCTTGAACGGTTGCTCTGCTCTAATTTACTATGATTACATCCATAATTTATTTTTATTTGCCATTATTTTTTTATTCAATAATATTTATATATATATATATATCAAAATTATATAAACATAATTTTGTTTATATTTAAATTCTTATTTTCCTTTTTTTGTACAATAAATAATGAGAATTCGTTTTGACAGATTCATGTTATTATCATTAAAATCTAATAGTAGAATTAATTTTTTTGTACCTAATGCTTTTTTTGAAAAATGTATCTAAAAAACAACATTTTAAAAGTAAAAGAAAATATGATTATAGTTGATTTCAACGTGCTTTAGAATCAACTTTACCAGAAAGCATGTCACTGCCACTAATATTACTATCTTTCAATGCAAAATCTATTGTTGATAGAATTAATAATTTGCGTTTACTAATTAATGCGAAAATTTATGTCAACAGTTGTTTTATATTAATTCACAAATCCTGACTAAACAAATACATTCATGATCATTTTATCTCACTTGATAATTATATAAATTGATTAATTTGTCTAATTTTTTACTTTGTACTTTTATTTTGTATTGTTTTGCTTGATGGCACTAATTATATGTTATGTATGTATGTATATGCTGAGTGTACCTCTATTGATATATGAAAGCTTATATTAATAAATAAATAATAAGGTTTATTTTGCATTTTTTGGCATAACAAACACTATTAAGTATTTCGCAATTGCTTCGTGTATGTCAGGATTTGCCCATGAACTTGAGTGCCAAGCCCCAACAACCACAGGCATTCGTAAACTACATTTTGGATTCGGACAGTACCAAAGCACCGATGGTTGCCCAAACGTTTTGCACATCATCTGACCTCAATTCCAATTCGATACAGTCACTGTTGTTTCGGGCCGAAGCTATTGTTCAAACGGCTGTGGAAGTTGCCAAAAGTCTGAGTACGGTTTGACACTTTTTTTACATTTACTATTCTTTTTGTCATGAGGGATTTGAGCACATTGTTTAGTGACGATGGGTGGGGAGATGAGTAGAAGGAGGGTATGAGTTTCTAGCTCTTTGTCAATTATTGAAGGCTTCTACTCCTTTCAAGTTGTGTATGTCTAGAGAAAGAGCGACACTCGAGGAATTACATTACAGTTGGGAGATAAGAGAAGATGGAATTGAAATTGTGTGTGCTGTTATTTACAGATTTCGCACCCAACATTCCAAAGTTAAGTGCAGTGTGGATTTTGTTAAAGGTCACAATTTTTTGCAAAATAAGTTACTTACGTGTGTTATGTACATAGATAATGTGCTAAAAAGTGTCTGAAGTTACAAAAATGGATCCGTGCTAACAAATTTTTAAACAGTAAGAAATTAATGAATTTTTCTTTAAAATTATTGTAGTCATAATTTTAGCAAGATGTCTCAAAGGATTTAAAATATGTTTAAAGTAATGCTCCCGGGGCAGCTTTGCTAGCTTATTCGTATTTTTTGATTTTTTTGATTTGTAGCTGAAACTTCTTAGCCACGTTTACATTACCGTCTAGGTTTGCTTGAAGTTATCAGTCAGCATTCTGTAAACTATTATCTTATTGAACGTGTACTTAAGTTGACAATTACTATGTGTTGTTGTAAATAATTTTTGCTCTAAAAAGTATTTAGTTTTCCATGTTGAAAGGAGTGACTGTAAATAGGCTTAAATTATTGACTTGTGTACTAAGGTATGTTATTTCAATAAAGTGAATGGTTGTATGTTTTATCACAAACATTTTTCAGGAAGTAGATATTTGGGGAAGTTAATAGAGGGTTTGTTATTTTTATATTCTTACGTGAAATAATCAAATGCGGTGCTAATAAACTTGATTGCGCTCGTATTGCTTATAACCTAAAAGATTTTATCCGCTCACTTTAACTAGATAGAAAGAAGACGAACAAATGGAGTAACGTTTATCAACAGTAACTCACAACAACAACACGAAATCAAAAGTGTTGCTAATGGAAGCTTTTATAGAAGTCGATACAGTAAAACAAAATATACCAACAGTAATAACAACAACACTAATAATGACGATAAAATAAATTGTTATAATTTTAGAAATTGATAAAGTGTATTTCAAATTATTTTCATTTATTTTGTCTACTACAGCGGGATTGAAATTCATATTGATTAGTGTCTAGCAATTTCGGACACTTTCATTTTTGACTTATTTTTAATTGCTCAAATAGAAACAATGGTCTTACTCCAAACCAAAGTTTCCTTAATGTATTGATTTGAAAATTGTGTCCTATCTCTATTTTATATTTAAAATCGATATTATTTTTTAGAAAATTACTGACTTCAAAGTATTGACCCGTGTCCCAACTTACAAGTTGAACAAGGATATTGACATCTATTTTATTTTTACTACTTTGAATGTTTTACGACAAACATTTTTCAGCAGTGGATATTTGAGCGAAGCCGAACGTGGGCCCGCATTTAGTACCGGTAGTGGGATTCGAACCCATTCCCACCCAGGTCCAAGTCGAGCGCTGTACTGCTAGACCACTCTGGGATTTGCAGTATAACAGCATTTAGCTGCAGTAAAATTCCATCGTTCAAATGTTTATCAAGCAAAGTGGTACACTTTTTAATTCTGTCTTTTACATATTCCAAGTCACATGAACTTTGAACTAGAATGTATATTTTCAATTCTTCGTTACCTCAGATGACAAATCGTTACCAGCTTCCATCAACCCAACCCCCCAGTCTCCCCACTATTCCTGTCATCAACCCATGACTCCGTTTACCAAAGTCGACGTCAATGATTCCAAACCGTCGACTGATGTGATCGTAGAAAAAGACGATCCAAGGCCGTACAAGTGTGATACGTGTTTGGTTGGATTTCGCGTTTCTGGCCATTTGTACAAACATTATCGTTCCAAGTCTCACATGTCTGCTATGTTACAACAACAACAACAACAGCAATAGGAACAATTGCAGAGTTGATCGAAGGGAAATTAACGCTTTGTACATATATATATATATATATATATATATATATATATATATATATATATATATATATATATATATAATATTTTTTATATATATAATATTATTATTATTATTACAAAATTTTAACATTCCACTAGGGGTGCACTAAGTATATATAAAGTAGGAAATGAATCTGAATTAATCTAGTTTTCAAAAAAGTACTTTTGTTTTAAAATAACAATTTTTTTTACTCATTATAAAGATTTAATTGGTTCGCTACATTAAATAATTGTATGACGTCGATACATACGCTGGCAACGCGATATCTAAACTTTAATTATTTCTAATCTGAAAATATTTAATTTACTCATAAGAATATTTTTATTTTATTAAGTCTTTAAAAATAATAATTTAAAAAATAAAACAATGCTTACATACATAAATGCATACAAATTTACACTGTTTGGGACTTTGCCATTCCCAGCTGCCGAGTAATCACACACTCACATAAAAGCTTATCTAACACTTATTGGCTCCTTCTTTCGCAACTTTTTCCCTTGGTTGGTTTTATCATCTACCTGAAATAATTACCAAGTGTATAAAAATGTACGTTTCAACTGTATATAAAATTCTGAACAACAAAATAAGCTCAAAATCGTGTAATAGTGAACTGCCTAGATCAAAAAGTACGATTATTGTGGTGTTACAAAATTAAGCAAAATTTAAAAAATAAATTTAAACGTAATAAAAAAAATGGAGAAAATTTATCCTATTGGGCTTTTTAAAAATGGATAAAGTTGGTTTTAAGGTCTGGTGTAATACATGTTCCATTAAACGAAGATTGAGATTAATGGAGTTATGTAAAAAGTCCAAATGTCATCTATAATTTAAAAAAAAACCCTTAAAAGTTGTGTGTTCTGCTTTTTATGAGTTTCGGATTTAATAGTACAGAATCATGTACGATGTGATTTTGCCAGAAATTACAAATATTTTTCAAAATAAGTTGCATACGTGTTTTTTCTTTATAGACATTGTACTAACACGTGTCTGAAATTGCAAAAATGGATTCAGTTTGAACAGTAATAATGTTACAAAAATGATTAACAAATTACTTCAGTTGTTACTTTTTCGAGATGCTTTAAAGCATTAAAAACATTTTTTAAATAATGGTATCCTGCAGCATTATTTCAAACGTGGTAAAAATTGGTAATATGTTTTTAGGTGATTTACCATTTACTATACTGGGTTTGACTTATTTAGACTGAAGAAAAACCCAAAAACGGACTTTCATCCATTTGATTCTGTACAACCCAGATTCAATTATTATTAATGCAATGTTTGGTTCTTATAAAGCAGGTTGATTGTAGATTCACAGTTTGTAAAATAACATATTAATTGTAGAGAACCTCATTTATGTTATGAAAAATTGATTTTTAAAGGATTACATCGGTACGTTGGTAGATTCAGATTCAAAGCAGCTGGTAATAAAACGTCAAATTTTGTTGACATTCAAAAGTTTGTAACTTTTTCTTTATATATTGATGATATTTTGCAAAAAATATTTTTTTATAAATATTAGTAAAGTATTAATAAGCATTGAATGGGCTAAAGATAAATAAATTACAAGTGTTGAATACCCTAAAATATTATAATGGGTCAAGTTTCATATTTGGCTGTATACATACACGATCAAAATGTTATTAACATATCAATCAATACATAGATTAAGTACAAAAAAGCTAAACAAAAATTTAAACAATGGGAATTAGTTATTGTAGAGCAGAACTATTTTTGAAGATGTGGTCAACAACTTTGAACTAATAAAATGAACAAATATTTTTTATTCAAAAACATACCATTAAATAAGATTATGTACAAAGTTTTCATTTTATAACAGGTCTACTGACAATGAAAACAAGTAGTCAACATGCGTAAACTGAATTTTTGTGCAGCAAACTAAATTAATGCATTATTCTAGTACTGTAAATGCAAAACAAATACGTTTGCGTTTAATTACATTTCTGAATTTATTTAAAGACTACAACCAATACATTAACATCGTAGTTACACACGCACATTTTGAAATTACTGCAGTCTAAATTATTCGATTTTTTAACATTACTTAATAAGATTAAACAATTAAGTCATTAGTTAAATATTTACAAGCGAAAAATATTATCTAAAAAGTAATAACTAAATTCTTTTCAATTTATGGCTTGATTTCTTTTTAATTTTATAATAATCCTAGAATCCGTTTATATTCACACATTAAAACGTACTTTGTGTGCACAAAAGCAGTTTGTCACTCCATTGAACGTAGCTTGGTCGTTATGTTTGTGTTTGCGTATGCTAGTCATTTGTACTAACTTAAATGTCAACTGTACACCTTTTTTAAAATTATATATATATATATATAAACTGAAATTTTATATGTTTGTAATTGACAAGAAATAAATTCATTTCATCTTATATTTTTATTTGATCTCATAAAGGAAACCCAATGCTTAAAAAGTTTTGTTGATGATTTCTGTCTATTTATAGGTAACGTGTGAAGTGTTTCACTTGTAGGAACCTTGTACCTAATTCAAGGGTTTACCATAAATGTTTTCACAAATAATATTAATCATGTTATTATTTTTAAACGAAATTTTGATTTTTTGTACCATTGAAAAATTGTATAACATTATTGATGCTAGATATAGATCAAAACCATTAGATATTAATATGAAATGCTTGTTTATGTAACAGTTTATAATAACAATTTCAAAAAATGTGGCAGGTTGTTAAAATTGAACTTATGCATAAATTATTTACCACATTTGTGTAAGTGTTTTAAACAAAGGTTAATTTAAAAAATTTTATATTAAATTAGTCATCAATATAAATAATTATGTACCAATTAAATGATTGATTTAAAATTTATTATTCATGTTAATAGTTATTTTGCGATAAAAAATATTAGTAATTTTTTAAAATTAGCTATTAAATAATTAGTTTTAGTTAGATATATTGATTTTTGCGTCATTTTCATTACTGTTTATTGGAGTTAGAAAAATGACAATTTGATTGAGAATTGAGCTGCGTGGAGGTAATTGTATACATGTCACATTTTTGCTAATTGAAGATTTTGTAATTTATGCTTTAGAAAATACAATCATTTTAAAAAATATTAACAATTTGTTATTTTTTAGAATACAGATTAGCGCACTGTTTTAATTGATTGCCAAATGTTTTGTATAATTGAATCGTAGTTGGGGTTTACATAATTGATCACAAACTGGAACAAATTCAGTGCTATCCAAATGATTACTTGATGGATTCCATTTTAATATACCTTGGTATATTTGACTGTATAGTATTCTATAATAAAAATAAGTTTTACGTATTTTTACCTATAAAGCATAAGCCAGAGAGCATTATCTTTATTAAATACCAGATGCGTTAAAACATTATATTGTAGTATAAACTGAAAAAATGTCATCCAATAACTTACTGTGTATAAAATATTATATTGGTTTTATAAAATGTATTAAAAAACACTTATTTAGAAAATTATATTAATTAATTTAAGCAGTGGTATTTTTATGGTAAAGTATAACAATATTTTTAAAGCTAAAATGTAATTTACTTATACCACGGTCACAATTGTTTATAAAAATAATAGTCTCTGTTATAATCTTAAAAAATTAATTTTATTTACATACAAATTTTAATTTAAATATAATGCGGGCTCAAATAAAAATAATTACGTTTTCGAATATTGCTATTTAATAGTTCTAATATTAATGATATTTATGTTGTTTTTTGTAATAAAATGTAACATGTATTAGCCTATTTAAATCAAAAAAATATTTGTCCAAATCAATTAATCTGTTAAAATTTAGATTACATAAAACTATATCAACATTTTAACCAAAAGCATACCAAAACACCTAAGGTAAGTAGTTATAAACCAAAGCCATCAAATTTATTATTTAATATCTTGTAGTAAATTGTACATAAAACAATTTAATAACTCTAAAAATTAGATGCGTTTTGCATTTGAAAAAAATATTTGACGTTATATTTTATGTTGATAATTTTACTCAATCATAGATTACGAGTCAGTAAATATTTTATGTAATTTTTTTATTAGTTATAACATATATCTATAAAAATATACTTAAGTTTTAATTGTTATATAAGTTAGTATATTTTGTATTTAAAGTGACGGGTTTTTGATATATTATGTGAAAGGTGAAAATGTTTTAGTTAAATAATTACTTTTTTGCAGTAATTGTTGTAATGGTTGTAGATAGAAATGAGGTGATAATGAGGATGTTAATCAATCAGAGCTATTGTCACGTATTAAAAATTTTAAAGCAGAAAATTATAACATTTCAGAAAACCGTTTCTATTCTATGCAAATATTCGTAAATATCAACGGTAATTCATTTTGTTAAAAAAATTGAAAAATAGTAGTGTGCCAAAAATGTTTCAGTTAAATTTCAACATACCCGACAAAATCTAGTAGCGTTAAAATAACAAACTAGTTATGTACAGTGTGCAGTTCATGACATATTCACGTTCATCCACTGTTGTAAAGTCCAAAACTGTTTTAAAAAATCTAGTTTATTTTTTAAAAGGATGCTAATAATTTTGACAATTTGAGTAGTATTTATACAGTTTCAATAGATGTAATGATGGTTATATTGTTTCTGTATATCCATGCCAAGTGCAGAATAAATGTGTACTTAAATTCATGTCTACTGTATTTAGCAAATTTACTAACCAATCCCAATAAAGTTAAAAGTGACTTTTTCATAAACCTAACTTATTCATAAATATTTTTCATCCGTCCAATTACTGTTGTCCGTAATCTGCCCATTCATTGTTTTACATCCAGGTTATTCTTTTAATAATCATACTCACATATAAAATGGTGTTATATTATTGCACTATTAACTATAGAACTTTTACAAAGTAATATTATGCCCCTTCATGCATATAACGCACGTGACTTTTGAACATACGTTAATTTTTGAGTGTATTAGACAATGTAATTTAATCGTATTTTACTTTTTAACTGACGTTACATACTGCCAATTGTTTTGTAATTTATAATTGTACCTATTTTTGGATGCTAAAAGTTACTTCTAGTGAAGTATATATCCCAATAACAACAACAATAATAATAATAATAATAATAATAATAATAACTAATAATAGCAATAATAATAATAATAATAACAACAACAAGAATAATAAGAGTAATAAGAGTAATAATAATAATAACAGTAATAGTAATAACAATAATAATAATAATATTAATAATAATAATAATAGTAATAGTAATAATAATAATATTAATAATCATAATACTACTACTACTAATAATAATGATTAAAAAAATAATAATCATAATGAATCTTGAATTCACACTAACATGGGTTAAATATTAAGTGTACAGTTGTATTACTCAAATGTATGGCAACCGGGTGCAAGCATACACTTCGGCTTATTTTAAGGCATCTGTATAATTTCTATTGGAATTTGACTAAGGTAGTAAATAAATCCGACAAAACTCATGTGGATTTATTAACACACAACATTTTTGTGTATACATAATTCTCTTTGTAAATAATAATTATAAAAAAAAGATAATCGCGTTACCAACAACCAATTCTGTTTGTCAAAACTGTCAAAAAAATTACAAAATTAACAAAGAATTAATTAATATTAAAAGTAAAATAACTTTAGCAGCACCATTATTGCTAATACCAAAAAAGCAACTCCATAAAGAATGAATATTTTAATGAGTTTTCGTAATGCATACAGTTTTCTTATTTCTTCGGCTAAAATTTTGGTTTCGTTTGCATGCGGATACGGAATGTTGGGAATGGGTTTGTTGAGAAAGTTGCACAATGGTTTCCACCCATCACGCACGTAGTCAAACATCAGCAACCGCTCAGGCGGATAAGTTGCGGCAATGCGTTTGTAATATTCATCATAGGCCACTAACACCTGTTCGTCCGAATTCAAATTGACGTCTGGACCCAAACATTTTTGCAAGTTGTAATCGATAAGTTTGTAGAAGTTCGAACCAATGAAAGTTTTTTCTATAAATGAGTCAAGCAATCCATTGCTGAGGTGTCGTCTATTGGGTCGTACGGTTTTGCGAAGACTGTTGAGCCATTTATCGGCAGGTCTTACAGTTACAACAATCTGAAGCAAAAAGCAGTTTACAGGTGTGCATAGAATAATGGGGATAGGTCATAATGAAACATGCTTTAATTTTAAAAATGCTGTTTTTCATTGGTTATAATATATCTGGCGGTACATTATACAACTGAAACTTGGATGGACATAGGAATAAATGCGGGTTTTGGTTTAGCTTCACCTAAACAATCCAATTGCCGAAAAATGCGTTTTGACGTGCAAAAAAAAACATTTTGAGTACTAACAATGAAAATATTGTTATTATTTTTAAAAAATCTTTCTTTTTTTTAATAACATGGCGAAGTTGTTCTATATGTCATTTTTACGAACTTTTGAATAGCTGTGTTCGGTTTCTAAAACATCCGAATTAAATACTTATCACTATTAGTAATTTTTTGTTTTTTCATTGCTCCAACGTTTTTCAAGTTAATTTTATTTTTCATTTTCATGGAATAAAGTTAAGCCGAATAAAGGTAAACAGAAATACACCTCTATTTTTAAAACCATATTTTCAACTAGCCAATAATAGTTTTCAAGTAAATTGTCCAGTATATAGACTTAGGCAAACTTGCCAAATAAATGCCAAATATTATTACAATGATGTTGACAAGGCTTTAAAATAAAATTGCTTAAAATATGTACATGTTACTTAAATTTAAAGCACAACATTTTCGATACTTTGTAAAACTGGTTTAAAGTGTTTACTAACCACTTTGCAGCTTAAATAAAGTTTACAAATGTAAAAAATGGAGTTTTGAGTTAACTTTAACTCTACGGTGTCATTAGAATTGTACTATTTTACTGATGCTTACCAAAACAGTAACGTTTTTCTGTTGTAACAAGCTGACGGTATTGTTAATTTATAAAATAGTTTAGGAGAAATTCTAAATTATTTGTATAAAAATGTAATAATAAAAGCCTAACTGATTGTTTGTTAAATAATAAAAGTAATAAAACATAAAATTGAATACGAACAAATAGTTCAAACTACATTGATAATATAGTGTTTAAATAATTTACAAAATTTTATTGTAAATAGGCAAAAAACCCCATTTATTAATTAAATTAATACAATTGAAAAAAATAAAATAAACAAACTTTTTAAAGTATAAAATATAAATTGCAAAAATCCAGCTATTAGCCAGTAGGGAATAGAACAAAAAACTATGTTTTGTCTTTTCAATTACGAAAAAAAGTTACATGATACTATTTTGTCAAACAGGAAAACTGCACCATATTGATTCTAAGGAATGATCTGTCCAAAGCTATTTAATTTTTGAAAATGCAATTGTACAGTATTACATTGACAACCTAACCAAAGGCATACTAACTAACTCAAGTAGTTGGAACAAAATAAAAGTACATTATTGATGTAATGGTTTTAACTTAAATTTTTTTACTTTACTCAAATTTTAGTTATAAATTAATTATTGTTATAAGCTTTAATACCTCACTAGAAGTACATTTAGCACGTAGTTACATACTTCCAGTATTTAATTTTAATTATGATAACATAATGAATTCTTATTATGTATTACACCGATAAAAGAACATATATATAACCTTGTGTTTATAAATAAAAAGAAAATAACAGACAAAAAATATATTTGATATTTAGTCATGGTAATTTAGTGTAGCGCGGCCATTTGAGAGCCGAATTATATTAAATATAAAGCATTTTTATTACTAATTATGCATATTTTAAAAATTATAATTCAATGTTATTGACAATATTAAAAGTGAGTTGTTTTTTTTTCAAAAGCAAGTAAAGTTTTAAAATCTTTTGAATGAAATAGCTTATTGCAAAATACATAACAAAGTACTTTAATAATAAATATGATTGTATTTTTTTTGGATAAATAGCTTATTTACATATGCTGAAGACATTGCATTGGCATTAAACAGTGTAGATGTAATGCTGATATAATTGAACGGTGGTTTTATAATTCTAACTAGTCTTAGTTTAAATCCACAAAAATGTAAAATTATACATTTTACGACAAAACGTTTTCCATTACAAAATTATTGAAACTTATCTCTTTTCTTTTGCAATTATTGTATAACCTTAATTTTTTGTATATTATAATGCTGAATGCACCTCTAATAAAATATTTAAGCTAATTGTAATAATAAAAATAAAAATAATAAAAATAATAATAGTAATGATAATGACGATGATAATAATAATAATAATAATAATAATAATAACAAAATACATGATAAACTACTTTTGAAGTAAGTGTAATAAACGTTTTCTGCAACCACATTGCTCAGGTGTTTAAATTGTTAATGTAGCCATGTGTCTTTTTTACTTTATTACGAAACCTATCCTATGATGCTAAATGTATATCTATTGAAATATTTAAGCCAATTGTAATAATAATAACAATAATAATAGTTATAAAAATAATAGTAATATTAATGCTAATGAAGATAATAATAATAATAGTAGTAATAATAATAAAAATAATAATAATAAAATACACACTAAACTACTTTTGAAGTAAGTGTGATGAACGTTTTCTCTAACCACATCGCTCAGGTGTTTAAGTTGTTAATGTAGCCATGTGCCTTTTTTACTTTATTGCAAAACCTATTCTATGACAATAAATATTCATCTACTGAAATACTTAAGCTAATTGTAATAATAATAATAATAATAATAATAATAATAATAATAATAATAATAATAATAATAATAATAATAATAATAATAATAATGGTAGTAGTAATAATAACCATAATAATAATATTAGTAGTAGTAGAATAATGACGTAGAATGCAACCTAGTAATTTTCTTCGTCTAATTGTAATGATGTCTTGTAATAAACGAGAGTTAGTTCTTCTCATTATCTCATTATTTGAGATGTGATCACGCTAACTAATCTTTAAAATACTCTTAAGATATCTGCGATGAAAATCATCCACCATCTAATCAATCTTGTCTGTTCACTTCCATGTTTAACTCTCATATATTGACGTAGAAATAATTATTGATAAGTACAAATAAAGTTTTGTTTTCAAGTGGATAGAAAAACATAACCATATTGATTTGAGTCTACTGGAGACTGACATTACCTTTTCAAGTCTAACTTTGACATGAATTTCGGTTTATCCCTCTTTACCAATAATGCTTTCCAGAGAATAAAAGAATCAACAGTATTCATATTTTGTCCACTAATTTTGATGGGCAAATAATCGTTTGACATTGTGCACAACACTTTTGTTTTTAAACAATTAATCCATAAGCCAACATGAGAACTAATATGATTGAGACGTGTTGTCATATTTTGCATCATTACAAAGTCCAAATTTGTTAATCTGTTAATTAAACCAAATTGCCGGAAAAATGTTTGAAATTATTTTGTTTCCCTAATATATTTTTTTAAATTATAGGATTTTGTTGCTGTTTTTGCACTTACTATGATTGTGTTGCCCCATGATCATTTTAAAGTAAAACGGCATTGTAATAATAAAAAAATCTAAATTGGAAATATATTTGCAATGAACAATGCTTTTACTTAAATCTAATTATTTTCATTAATATAACATTTTTGCATTATTTAACAAATTATTAATAGTGTGACAACCGTGTACAGTTAAAAATGGATTAAAACGAAACAAGATTTGTTACAATACATCGCAGTGTAAAAAATTGCAGTATTTCAATTCAAAGTAATTTTACATGCACAATAAAGTATTTTATATCGTATTGACACACACAAACGCTAAAAATGAAAACATACCTTGGCATTGGGATAAATCTGTAACAATTTGTCGTGTAATCCAGCAACTGGAACATCCAAAGCACAGGCAAATCCTTTGAATATGTCCTTGACAATGGCCTTGTCAAGTGTATGCTTTTCGTCATTTTCCATTTGGTCAATAATTTGCCACCATCGTTTTAGATCGGATGGTTTAGAAATAATTATTTTCTTCATATGATAGCACGGCTTTTGATATAGATACTCGAGAGCGAGCTTCAAACTTATAGTTCCCGTACGCGACAATCCACCTCCAATAACATAAATTGTATCGTCTGTCGGCGCTGTTGTCGACGAATGAGCGTTGACTGACATAATTTGTAACGATTAAGAAGTGGTAAAATAGTTTTATACAAAAATTAATATGTGCTGATCTTTTTATATACAGTCGTTAAGCCTTAATCCAATCCTATGATATAACACATAAATCATGTGTTTTGTAAGTGGTGCTAATTGAATATTATTGTGTGTGTGTGTGTTTGTGATAACAACAATGTTAATGGTAAATGTTTTATTTATTTAACTCCGCCTAGAGAAGATGAGAAATGAATCGATGAAGCTAGTCACAAGTCCTAGAAAAGGAGGAGAATTTAAACTTAAGTTTATCAGTCTGATCTCTGTAAATAGAGGGATAAAAAGAAGACGCTATTTCTACAAACAACGGCAAAGAAATGATAGCATGATGCAGATAGCATGGTTAAGTAAAAGGCGACGAACAAAATTACTTCGTCAAATTCTACGTTTATCGCCCGAAAGATCGGCAAGAGCGATTTTGGAATAGACGATTGAAAATGGTAAAAGGAAGGTTAGTAGACCGCAAAAACTTGGCTAAAAGCCATTCGGCAAATTCTAATTAAAATGAATATCTTATGGGATCAAACAAAATGTTGGCAAAATGTTCGAACTCCTGAAATAGTTTTGATACTCTACGTTTTTTAAATTATTAGACTTTGTTGTTGTTGTTGCCGTTGTTACTATTGTTATCTCTTTATTTTAAAGCAAAAGGTTCTTCTATATAATAATAATAATAATAATAATAATAATAATAATAATAATAATAATAATAATAATAATAATAATAATAATAATAATAATAATAATAATAATAATAATAATAATAATAATGAATAAATGATTTTATTAGAAGATATTATTTTTAACATTATTTTTCGTTTGTTTAATTTACAAAAAGTATGTTTTATTTATGAACTACATTTATTTTATTCTGAAGACCATAACGCAACGTGGATTGTTTCATATGAATGTATATTAAATTTTTGAGCACATCGAAGATTGCAATTCTATTCGGATTTTGCCAAACGACCGTCATTAGAATCATGCCCCTTTGACTTCTTCACTTCCATTTAATGAAATGTTTTTTCCACAATATTTTGTACAAAGACTAAGTTGTGCTAATCTTCCGTTCTAACCCTCCTCCTTTCTAAACGAGATTTGCAATCAATTACGGTAGATTGTTGACTACGTTGTAATCCACAAAACCTCAAGTATGGATTTTACAAGAACAAGATTTCACATTGAAATTGTCTACAATTTTTTAATAATTTAATAAATGTATATCCCGATCTTTCGATAGAATATATGAAGGCACAACTGAATGACGTTTAAAAGCATTCTCTAGCAAGATGACCCATTTCTACAATGTTGACTGCATATTCAAAGTGTTTCTAAATGAAACACTTTAGACAGGCATTAGTTTGAGAGTCAGGGTTTTTTAGCGATGCAGAGCTCAATTTAAACCTGGGTGGCTTTGGGTTCAATTCCCACTAGCGGTTTCGCTAAAATGTCCACCGCTAAAAGATGGGTTTTCCGTCGAAACATTTAAAATAAATAAATAAATGTAGCCCCTTGCTTGGATTTGCTAAAATATCCACTAGCTGAAAAATTAATAACTATTTTCAAAACTTTGTAGCTTATTTAATATTAACTGGTGATGTGTTTCTAGTACAAAAAGAAAAAGACGACTACAGGGAATTGGTCATGTTTTACAAAGATTGTCCACTCATTCAGCCAGAATAGTTATAGAAGCCCATCCATTACCTGGATAGAAAAGAAGGCCAGGCGGTCAACGAATAATTTGGACGGACATTGTAGCAAGCAAATTTAGTCCTTTTATTTATACATCCTATTGCTTACCATTTGCAGTTAATAGAGATTAACAATTCGGAATTTAATTGACATTTGAAGTCACCATACCTCAAGTGTCGTTTTTCAATGTGCACATTGTTGATGTTTTACAGGTTTTTGTGATAATTTAAACCATCATGGGTGATGATGATTGGTGGGTGGGGTGATTATTTCCGACGATTAAATTTTTAACTAGACCAATTTTCTTTTGCATTTTTAACAAAAAATCCACATTATTTATCTACTAACACGGTTTGTTTTACAAAATAGACTGAATTTTTGTTTAAAGAAATGTTGGTTTTACTACATAGTTTTAAATAGAAATCAATATTTAAAAGAAATAATCATACTTCATTTTTTGACTACATTGTTTCACTAAAAAATGCAAGTTAAAAGCATAATTCAAATTATAATAATGACGCAATAAAAAATACTTAAAAATGTAAAACAACAATTCTTTGATTTAAAACCATTATATTTATTAGGTGGTAAACTTTGTCATTGAAGTCTAACCTGCTTAAAATGTTTAAACAAGTATTGCTTATTACATATAAAACTAAGCATGGAATACTTTCTATTATTTGTTACCGTCTGGGTGTTTGGCGGATTAACGTTACAGTAAGTTACTTATAAGCCGAATTACTTTGGCTTGCTAATTCACCAGTTTCAAGAGCCGAAACAAAAACAATCTTTAGCGAAATTGACTCCAAAGAAGGCTGCATAACCGGGTTTCACTAATTAGCGCGATGAGGCAGTTTGAAAAGCAGGCGACGCTGCTGCCGCTGACGAGGGTTGCGTGTATTGAGTCTAGTCGCGAATTCCCCCAATATCTAACATCTTTATTGATTACGTGGAGTAATAAATAAGAACGAAAAGACTGGACTGGAAATGTTTATTGCCAAACTTACAGGATCGAACTGCGGGATGAAACCAAAAACCAAAATGGAGACTGGAAACGGGTTGAGAAATAGACGGAAGTGTTCAACGGCTTGGGAACGGTTGTTTATATAGCCGTTCTTACCGATATACACCGTTGACAAATTAAATGTTAATTCTGTAATAAAATAAAATAATAATGTTTATTATTTTTGACTTTGAATTTTCCTCGTTGATTGTCACCGCTACAAATACAAGGTTTAGATCAGAATCAAATATTCTAAATGACACATAACATATACATAGGAATAGACTTGTTATCCAGTCCACTAGCTGTTTGTCACTATGATTGGTTGACTAAGTTACTTATTAATCGTAAATCGGTGACATCCTAACATTTCCCTTTTTAAAGACAATATGATCGTACTTTTTTCTTCTAGGGTTTACTTTGATGAATGTCGACGAACATCTCTTTCGTGTAATATACGTAGCCCTGAGCTTGTCATTTGCAATTTGTTTGGTTTCCCATCGGCTTTCTTATTGTTAACCAAGCTGTCAAAAAAAATTGGTTTGTTTTTATACCTTCTAGTATAATCCGGAAGTATGTGGTTTGCATCTGTTCTTTATAGTGGGTTGTCTACTTTAAGATGGTACATTACGCGTCCAACTTTTCTAGTTATAATTCCAAATTTCCATCTTTTGTGTAATGGGTCCCACAAGGATACATTCATACCGTCAAACAGTTTCTGTTTGTGTGGGTTTTCTTCCGGTGTCGGTTGAAAGGTTTTGCTTTTTGTGCATAAAGTCCAATAGTGTTCATAATTTTGTCCTTAGAAATAATTTTGCGGGTGATTTGTTTCGTAATACTTCTGCTAGAGTGATTTTGCAATTGCATAAAATTTGTTAAAATTGATCTTTCCTCCTACCTTCTTCTTTATTTTAAGTATTTGACGCTTAAATGTATTGATCCGTCGTTTGACTTGTCCCTTCGATTAAAGATGATATTCAAGAGACTATATGATGTATGCAATTATAAAGGCAATAATAAGCAAATTGAGAAGAAGTAAATTGTGGATCGTTATCGATTACCAATACTTGAGGCATGCCAAACGGAGAAAATAATCTAGTCATTTTTGCTAATACAGCTGTAGTTGTAGTAGTTTTCATAAAGGATACTTTCGGTCATTTGCTGTATGATTAATTAGTAGCAAGTAACATAGTCCGTCAATTGGTCCCCAGAAATTGGCATGTACCCGTTCCCAAAGTTTTGATAAAGGTAACCACGGGGATGGTTTTGTTTTCCTTGGCAATTTTGCTACTCGTTGACACTAGGTACATTTTCAACAGAATCTCAATTTTCCGATCCATATATGGCCAATATACGTAGCTGCGGACCAGGGATTTCATTCTCTTGATGCCTGGATTATCTGAATAAAACTGATTTAACATACAACGTCTCAACGAAACAGGAATAACTGTCCTGTTATTGAGCAGTTATCTTTTAATGATAATGATTATAAGAGAGAGAGAGATTAAAGCGTTTGGGTCAGAACGTTGATAAATAGTAAATTGTTTTGGTTAGTAAATGATCATTTTTTTGTTTCTTTACAAATTTTGGCGAATTTAATTGGAAGAACTGCTATTGAATTAATTACTGATTGATGAATTTCAGATTCCGTTTTTATCGATGCAATAACCGTTTAATTATGCTCACTGGAGTTTGGTGGGATTAATCGTGATAAATCACCAGCTTGCTGTTTGTTAATGCCATTGTATATGATACCGGTGAATTCAGTAATAGCGTTGATGGAACTGTTTATGGTTTGTGATCAATAATAAGGAGTGGGATTGTTATCCAGTCCGACTTCACTGTGATTGGTGGGCTGAGTCACTTATCAATCGTAAATCGGTGTCGTCCTAACAGTTACCGTTTTTTAATATTTAAATTTTTATAAATTCTACATAAGATCAACTAGAAAACAATAATTAATTTAACGTTAATACTTTCTCAATTTTTCGCGGTACTCCTTCTGTAGCTTGTAATATACCACAACATTGTAAAAATATTATAAACATTGTTATTTTTAACTAAAGAGAAATGTGTTACAAAGTTAGCACGATGCCTTTAGCAATACATTAATAATAATACATTCATTAAAAATAAACAAATACTGACATTTTTACCATTATTAATATAAAATTCTAATTTAGACCATAAACAAAGATTTAGATATTTTTAAAAAAGTCAAAAAGAATAAATTGGTTGCTTAAGAAGAAATTGTATTATAAAATGTGTATAAATATATGTAAAAAGAGATATTAAAAACTATATATTTTTCATATTTTAGGTAAGATTCAGTGTCTTCCATAATTTCCTTCCGTTTTTTAGCCCAGTGTTGTAGATTTCAATTTTGCAATAGATATTCAATTTTCTTGATTTAAATTTTGAATTTTTAAAGCTATTTGCCAACCTCATATTAACTCATTTTCTTCTTTTTCCAATTATACAAATTAAATGTTGTATAATAATGTTGTATAATATGCTAATGATCCTGAGGATTTGAGTAATGCTTATAAAGTCTCAATTTCCAATGATGGTGATATTCCTGACTGTTAGTCCTCCACGTGGTGCATCCTGGACTAGGTGCCCCTAGGCATCTAGACTAATAACAGCAGGGTCCGAGTGCACAGCGGTATAACTGGGCTTCCGCTACGGCGGGTGGGTGCGAACATACACCCAGGATACTTAAGAGGTATCTAAAGGTATACGTATATCATATGTAGCCCTTGGGCTAAGGGAGATAACCCTGACAAAAAATCAGGCGGCCTCGTCAATCTTTGCGAACAGTGGCGACGTCACAAGGATGCCGTCTACCAGCCAAGAAACTTTGTTATTCTTCCACGTTTGTCTACGCTTGTCAAGCCATCGAAATCGATCGTTCTACATGTCGTATAAATATGGGAAATAATAAAGAGGTGACCACGTTACCAACCAAAATGAATGAATTTTTAAATATTGATACTACATTAAACAATTATCAAAAATTAATTTTTATAATCATCAAATTATTATTTTGTTTACTAGTTAATAGTTTACATAGAGTTGTTATTGTTTTAATCTTGTTGTACTTCTATTTAATTGACGTTATTATTATAATTGACGTTAATTTTTCATTTGTTTACTATGTGTTCGACAAATCCAAAAACATAAATATTTTCGTTTTGTAAAAAAATAAACTAATTAAGTACTTATGATTAATTAAGGTGTAAACTATTGCAAAATAATCACTTTGTTAAAACACAAATGTATTATGTTTAAGTAAAACAGAAGTAAAGCGAGTGAAATCTATTGACAGCTTCCCGTAACGACTCTGTATGTTATGTTATTTATTAATCCACTATCAATTTCTGAAATTGTTCATTTAGAATTATACTTAAAGTTGAAACACGCTAATATTATTATTACATCATTATTATTATTACTATTACTATTTATTATTATTATTATTATTATTATTATTATTATTATTATTATTATTATTATTATTATTATTAGTATTGTTAGTATTATTATTATTAAAATGTTATTGTTATATTGTTATCATTATTCTTATAGTATTATTATATTACTATTTTATTATTATTATATTATTGTTATTGTTATTATTATTATTATTATTATTATTATTATTATTATTATTATTATTATTATTATTATTATTATTATTATTATTATTATTATATTACTACCACTAACACTATAATTAAAAACAATTTTAAAAATTATTATTATTGTTTTTATTGCTACTATCAATATTTATTATAATAATAGTTATTATTAAAAATTATTGTTAATATTACTAATTTTTTTAGTAGTATAATGGAAATAATAATATTTTTCACTAATCCAGTAATTGTTATTGTCATTAATGTTACAATTAATATTATTATTTTTATAATTATCAAGGTGATTACTATTGATTGTTATTGATTATTACTGCATAACCTTAATTTTTTTGTTTTGTATGATGCTGAATGTTCTTCTGAAGTATACAAGCTGATTCTAATTGTAATTGCAATAATTATTAATGCTAATATTATTAATATTATTATTATTATTATTATTATTATTACTATTATTTTTATTATTAGCATTACTATTATTAATATTATTAAAATCACTAATATTACTGTTATTAATATTATTATTGCTATAGTAAATATTATTTTTATTATTACAACTATTTTTTACTATTAATATTATTATTATTATTATTATTATTATTAATATTATTACTACAATTATTATTAACGATAAAAGTAACGAATGCAACTAGTTACTTTGTTTAAAAAAGTACAAATTCACAAGATTGCTCCATATCATTGTACTTTGTATTTTCGGCATCTAAAATGTTACCTCATTTTATTGCCGTTGGTACCGTGAGTACCACTTAAGTTCAGTGCTGACACTGTACCACCGGATCATCGACTAAACGTTTAGTTTAATAAACGTATGCTTGGTAACAATGAATTAAAACATACCGAAAACACCGACTTTACAAAGATTAATATTTTTAATACCAAATAGGGTCAACATTGTAGTTCAGTGAATTGACGCTCAATAAGTTGCGTAGCTGAAATCACTAATTGTACAATGGGGCGATTTGGGCAAGCGACGTTGCTTGTGATAGAAGGTCGTAGATGGGGTGCTAGTCGTAACTTTTTCCCCAATATCTACGTCTGTGCTGATTACGTAAAGTAATAAATAAAAAGCAAAACAGGAAGGAAATTTGTTTATTGCCAAATTCAAAAGATCGGACTACTAGAAAATTCTAAAAACTAAGATGGAATCGGAAGATGACTGAATGGGAGCGGATATAATCAATGGCGTAGAAAAGGTTGTTTATAAAGCCGTTCCCACCAATAAGATTGTTCAAAAAAAAATGTTATTAGATATGTTATATAAGTATTATCAGATTCACTTGAATAATAAATTTACTAGGTTTTTAAGTCAACCAGGAGCACTGCACAACTGTTTCATCCTTATTTGGAATCATCAACAGAGCATACTTTTCAGATTCACTATAAATACTAAATTTACAGATCAAAGATCATCCACCCGTAGCTCAGTGGTTTTGAGGTGCTGGCCTGACACCAGATAGGGCGTGGGTTCAAATTCATGTGTGTGTAAAACTTGAAAGGTATGTACTGTTGATGATTCCAAATAAGGATGAAATAACTGTACAGTGCTCCTGTTTGACTTAAAAACCTAATAATTTTATAATTCAAGTGAATCTGACAATTATAATATAACAATTTTGAAAACAAATAATCCCTTAAAAACCTATTGATAAAAAATGTTATTATTGAAAAGATATTGTTTCCAGAAATCAAATGTCATTTTTGTAATAAAATAATATTGTTCATTATTTTTGCTTCCATGTTTCTTCGCCAATTGTCACTGCTTTGTTACAAATTCAACTTTGACTAATTAAATAAAAAAAACATGGATGGCAAATGTTGAATCGGTTTTGTAAAAAGCACGAACTAGTTATCATATAAGAAAATAACATCAATGGCTTTGATGAGTAGTGATTTTATTTTAATGTACAAAAATTAAAATACAATCTAACCATGCAATAATCACAATTAATTTGTCTAATGTTACATTAAAATAATTAACTTCAACTTTATCTATATTTATTTGAAATTTAAATTTAAACATTATACGGGCCTAAATAAAATATAATCCGGAAGTTGCCACCTAACAATATGAACATCAACGCTATCTATTTTTTTTAGTTTATTAATAGAAAACATTATATTCAAATCAAGGAATGACCTATTACGTTTGCCAAAATGGGAAATTGCATTAGCAACCTGATGGAAGAATATGCCAAGCGCTCTACTGCCATTTGACTTGAATTTGTTACAAAAACGATAATCACATTTATAATTAAGTATTGTGTAATCTAGAAATTATTTCTTAAATTAAAACTTTTTTTGTTTCAAGAAGATGAAAATGAAGTGTTGGCTCACTAAAAACAAACATTTTTATTTTGAAATATGTTAAAATAAATTAAAAATGAATAATTGCGTAAATAAAAAAACAATTAATAATAAGTTGTTAAAATACTTTTTTAGGATGACACCGAATCACGATTAAAAGGAGAACCAGTCGGCAAATCACAGTAAAGACAGACATAGACAATGGACTGACTAAGTGACCTCATTTCTGTATATTTCAGTATTTTTTAGAATACTCCATTCTTGTTTAAATCTTGTGCCGTCTTCTTATTTTGGTTCCTGGAACAAGTGACTTAGAAAGTCACTGTAACGTTAATCCATCTAGTACCCAGGAGTAACAGATGTAGGTGTACAAAGAATAAAATATAGGGAAGTTCTGTTAAATACGCAAAACTAGTAGAAAAATTATGTAACTAAAAAAATTAAGTAAACCAGTTTCTAAAATTGCAAAATATAATTTATAATATTTTAATTATTCGCTAGTAAAAAACAATGCAAAAAGTATATTTATTTTTTTGATTGTTAAAAGTTAAACCCGATTTTATATTATAAAACAAACAAAGTAGGGTTATATTTGTTTATTGGTTTTCAAGGATGAAATATTACAATTGTCAGATTTACTTGAATAATAAATCCAGTTCGTTTTAGTCAACCAGGAGCACTGTGCAGCTGTTTCATCCTTGTTTAGAATCATCAGCGGTGCTACCTTTCAAGTCAAGTAGGGTTATGTTTTATAAAAATTAAATTAATCAATTTTTAACTTCCTACCATTCTGACAAAATAATCATTAAAAATTGGTATGTTGGATACAAAAAAAACCTATTAAATACAGCCTTTATTTTGACAAGGTAAAGAAAAGTCTATATGTAACAAACGTTATACTGATTTGATATATATACTCATGTTTTAAAAAACGACGCTTTATGTTACATTAAAAAATGAACTTCAACATTATCTAAATTCATTTAAAAAGTTAAATTTAAATATAACACAAGCTTAAATAAAAACGGTTATTTTTGAAAACGTTGCTACCCAACAGTACCAACACTAATTTTTCTTTTTTCAATAAACTGAAACAAAACATCCATAAGCATATTCAAATTATCAAATTATTAAATCAACGTAATTAAAATAAATGCGGTGTTAATGATAAGCTTTTATGACAGTGGTATATGTAAATTTTATTTAAACATTTTTCCTACATTACTTTAGTAGTATCAATAAATAAAATTATATAAAATAATTAATTTAACTATAATAATTATTTAACTGTAAATAACCTTGAACTATGCTACCGTTAATATAATATCTACAACTTTCAGATAAATTAATGAACTTAACGTAATTATCTAACTAAAACATTTCTAGCAATTACATAATTTAAAATTATAATTTAGTTTCGTTACACAAAATACATTATGAATAAAATTCATTTATAATGACATTGATATATATATATATATATATATATATATAATTAATAATTTATTTATGTTTGCAACTTTGAATGTTTCAAGGGAAACATATTTCAGCAGTGGGCCTCCATTTTAGTACCGGTAGTGGGATTCGAACGCTGTATCGCTATATTATTATTATTATTATTATTAATTTATTATATTATTATTATTATTATTATTATTATTATTCTATTGTATTTTTTATTTCTATAAACTAAGTAAATTTGTTTTTATTTTTTAAAATGAAAATGTTTCAAATATATATTTATTTTATAATTTTACAAATTCTATGTAACTAAAAATTGAAAGAATCAACATTAATTTTGTGTATTTTAAAAGTAAAAGCTCCCCCGTAGCTAATTCCAAGTTTGCTTGATAAACGAGGAGGATTTGAGCACAAAGTTAGCAAATTGGCTCCTATAAAATATATTGCTAAAGAAACAACAAGAAGATACCATTTTATTAACTTTTGGCAAAGTAGTGACTCCCGTGACTGGATTCAGCGAAATCCGAAAAAAATGTAAAACTTCTTGAATTTTTAAAGCTCAATCCTATGTAACAATCCGGTTGCTTCATAATCCTCAAAGCGAAAGTATTATATATATTTTTATTTTATTTATTTATTTTTTATTTTATGTTTGCTACTTTCAATGTTTTACGAGAAACTCATCTTTCAGCAGTAGACATTTTAGCGAAGCCAAACGTGGGCCCGCATTTTAGTGCCGGTGGTGGGATTCGAACCCATGCCCACCGAGGTCCAAATTCCGAGCGCTGTATATATACATATAATACACACGGCCGTATCTACCCGGATTGAAGTCGAGCGCTCGACTGCCAGATTGGCACATGCAGTACAGATTTGGCAATTTATGTCATTTTAAAACGAGCATTTGTCAATGGTACATATATAATAGTTAATAAACCAAATACAAAATATTTTACAGAGTTATATTATATCTTGCATTACTAGAATGAAGGTCATTGTTTCCTATTATTATTATTATTATTATTATTGGCATTATTATAATAAAATATTATTGCGTAATACTTTCTGAATATTACTAAAGTATTAACATAAAAAACTGTTGCTCTGTACAACATGCAGTAAAACTACTGTTTTACGTATTTAAAGTCTTTGCCAAAATCTTTATTTAATCCCACGTGTTATTCGTTTCACTATGCTTTTTCCAAGTTTTCTGTGTTCTACCAACCTATTTTTACCATTTTCTATTTCTCATTCCAAAACTATTCTCATTGGTTTTCGAACGGTACACGTGGAACTTGATCAGATAACATTTTAGTCTAATTGTAACGATATCATGTAGTGGACAAGAGTCGGTGTATCTCATGATTTTATTGTTCGAAATACAATTGAGCCAAATGATCTTCAAATCGTCTCAAAAACACCAATTTATAAATATGTAAAAAAATTGACAAATTGAATACCTTGTCCACTATTTTTAATAGACACATCATTATTTGATATTTCTAGTCTTTTCTGTAGTGACTACTTTAAATGATTTACCGTAAACATTTTTAGCAATGGACTTTTTAGCCCACATTTAGTACCTGTGATGGGTATTGAACCCATGATCAACCAGGTTCAAATCGAGCTCTGTACCACTAGACCAACCCAACCAAAGTTCTAATATTGCGGTCAATCTGTATTTGCGTCTTAACCAGACTTGGGAGCGGCTATGGTACAACTGTACCATTGCTGAACCGAAGCTTACATGAAGAAAGGAAGAAGATTTAAAACATTCAACCGATAAGTTTATATTTTTAAAACAAGGTGTAGCTAAGAGAACAACAGCTAAAAAAAGTTTATTATTATCATTATTATTATCATCGTTACCATTACTACTACTATTATTATTATTATTATTTCTGAAATAGTTCACAATAACTGGACATTTTAAAACAGCAAAACAAAGGCACGCATTTAGTGCCAGTAATGGAGATGTTTTCACATTGCCCAACGTTCTTTTGGGTATGACTAGAATTTAGACTAAACCAAACTTTACCGTACTCAACATAGTTCTAACGATTAAGGAATAATTCCTATAATATCAGAACAATGACTGTAAGTTCAATTTTTTCCGTGTTTTGTTTATTATTGGCTCAATGTGTAATCAGTGATTCTATTGGCCCACATATAAGGAAGATTATTTTCCATTAAAGTGCTTCATACCTGTCTGTACATTAACAATGTGTCGATTAATCGATTTTTCTTTTAAAAATACTATTTAAAAATCTGGTATATGTCTGTTTGTCTTCCATATATATATATATATATATATATATATATATATATATATATGCGTGTGTCTGTTATTGCTAATGAATTCTATAAGCAGCACATCAATCATGAGAACTGAGTTAGTAGTTATTTTTTGATCAGTTTAATAATAATGCTGACTGTTTCTTAAGTCAAGACAATGCTATAAAATATTGATTTTTTAAACTTAAGACTTCAAACACGTTCAGCTTATTCGTTGCTATTGTTTTGCAGAAAACACTTGAAATAAATACGGTTGATATGACATGCGATGCAATCATTTGTTTTTGTTTTTCGTGTTAATTAAAACGCACATTGTTGACTGCTATAAATATTTTTTATAATTGTGGTAAGTCATGAATTTTTTTTCCGTATATGAATGTGAAAAACATAATTAAAATTATTTATTAAATTTTATTTTGTTTATTTTGTTTAAATGATTTAAGGAATACATTTTTTCACAAGCGCATATTTAGCAAAACCATTTGGGACTCGAACCCATGTCCACCCAACTTTATGTTTAGCGCTCTATCTTCAATCTATATATATATATATATATATATATATATAAGTTGTAATTGTTGTCTTATTGCCTCATGCATATATATATATATATATATATATATATATATATATATATATATATATATATATATATGAGGCATGAGGCAATAAGACAACAATTACAGCAATAAACAACAACAATAAAGTCGCGTAATTTAAAGAGAATATGAGACAACAAAATGCTTCCATGTATTTGAACATTCTGCCATGAAACATTCATTTCAATTAGATCTTTCCGAATAGTTTTCAGTGGTCTACCAACATTTCTTTTACCATTTGCAATTGTTCATTCCAAAACCGTTTTTGCTGGTTTTTCGGACGGTAAACGTAGAATTTAACTAAGTAATTTTTTCGTCTAATGTAATGATGTCATGTAGTGAACGAGAGTCAGTTCTTCCCATGATCTCATCAATTGAAATGTGATCGCGCGAGGTAATCTTTAAAATACATCTAAGACACCGGCGATGAAATACATCCATCATCTTATCAATCTGTCTATTGAAGACTGACATTGTCTTTCCATGTCTGGCTTTAACATCAATTTCAGTTTTACCGTCTTTACCAATGATGCTTCCCAGATATATATATATATATATATATTCGGCGTAACATTCATAAGGTTCATGTGAAACTAGAAAAGTGTATACTGCTGATGATTCCGAACTAGAATGAAACAGCGGTACTATTCTCCATGTTGGCTCAAGCTAGATGCATTTATTATTTAGTGAATCCCACAAGCCTAATATATCACTTTCAAAATTCCCTGAATAAATAGATATGAATGTTGAGTGTAATAATACAAAATTTATGTATATATTATGAGTTTAATTTATCAACCACAAATTTATACAATAGAATGACCAAAATAACCAGAATTACATCGAGTGTTTAACCAGAACTGTGTTAAGAATTTCCCAATTCTATTTGTAGTAAAAGTGTTAAACATCAAAAGTAAAACAAGTGTAAACATTTTTATGACAATTTAATTTAAGACTAACTGAATATCTATATAGTAATGCAACACAACTACGTGTGATTACGTAATAGTAAAAATTAAAACCTATTTTTTAATACAATTCGTCCTCTCAATATGACTATAATTATAGTTATTACGATTAATTTTATTACTGTTTTTTTAATCATTTAAATTCATCATTTTCACTATTATTTGAAGGAAAGGTGTCCTTTTTATTGTTTTCCTGACACTAAAAGTTTTTACACAGGCCAAGTTTCTCACCTTGCGCTCAAACCCTTCTCCTTTATCCAGGCTTGGGATTGGCTAGTTTGAATAATTTCTGGTCCAAACTAGGCGGAGTTGTCATTTGATACATTGTGTTTTTCTTTTTGAAAACATGTTTTCATCTTTGTTTTGTGGTTAACTGGAATAGTAAAATTATAATCAATATTTCCTTTAGCATTGAAACCTGAAATAATTATTTTTATTTAATATTTTTGGTTGAACGTTGTTTGTGATCGATTTTTATGTACCAATGTTTTTATCCATGTCATTAATTGTTTTGCTGGATGACGTTTACTCAATGATTGTGGTTTTAGTTTTTGGATTAAATGGATTATTGATTATGGAGTTTGTCTTTTGTTTAAACTTGGATATCCTAATAGCATTGAACTATTGCATACAACAAGTTTATTAATGACCGGATTATAAAATTACTTATGTATTAAAGCTGGCAATGGTAAATATGATAGTAATCATATTTGGTTAAACAGTATGATAAGTCATGACATGATCACGCAACTAAAGACTTAATTATTAATATCATACGATTATAAATGCGGTATGAATTGATATGAAAATATTACTAATTTAAATAAAGAATAACTTCCTCTTTGTTATGTTTCAAATGAAGAGCAACCTTCAAAAGTTTACTTTGTATTTTGCTATATACTTATATCCAGTGCTACGTTTGGTGTATCGAGTTTATTTATTCGTGTAAAATTCACATTGATTTTCTTTGTTCGTTCATAGGTAACTTGCTGTTGTTTTGATAGCAATATACAGTTTGCCAAAAGTGGAACCTTGCATTCTAACTGTTCTTTATGCCAAAGACTTCACTTAATTTCACGTGTTATTTATTTTAACTGCGCTTTACTCGAATGGTGTTCAGTCAAGCTGTATGAGGTCTATCAACCTTTTTCTTACCATCTTCGGTTGTTCATTTCAAAGTCGTTTTAGCTGGTTTTTGGGAAAGTCAATGCAAAATTTTAAACAAGTAATTTCTAATTTCAATAATGTCATGTAGTGGGCAATTGTCCAATTGTGAAATCGATGAAATGTAAATGTAAGTAATTTCTGAAAATTTTGATCTTATGGAGAGTATATATTTGTTTGATGAAATTCCTTCGTTTCATACTTTCAAGGATGTTTATCTACTGTATTATCTAGACGGTTTAAAGTTACTTTGCAAAATACCTTACTAAGAACAGACAATAAGGCTACTCCGCGGCAGTTAATGCAATTGTTTAAACTTCCTTTCTAGGATGGAAAACCAATTGCACCCTATCTCAAATTATTTGGAACTTTTGATTATACTATATAACATAGATGAGCAAGCTCTCATACTACTACATCATGTTCGTGTTTGAGCATATCTGTGGTTAACTTGCCAAGTCCTCTTGTTTTTTATCATTTTTCAACATTCGAATTGCATAGATAATTTCAGTAACAGAAATGTCACCAATACATATTTCCAGTTTTTGAACCACATTCATATCTTTATTATTATCAAAATCTATGAAGCTATTCGGCGTAGTTAGGCGGCCTCGTCAATCTTTGCGAACAGTGGCGACGTCACAAGGATGCCGTCTACCAGCCAAGAAACTTTGTTATTTTTCCACGTTTGTCTACGCTTGTCAAGCCATCAAAATCGATCGTTCTACATGTCGTATAATTATGGGAAATAATGAAGAGGTGACCACGTCACCAACCAAAATGAATTCGGCGTAGTTTGGTTGAATAATTCTATTAAATGATCTGCCCAACTATCATTCTTTTCTTTTGATTAGAATATTGCTATTCTTTCTCACTCCTGATAGTTGTTTCACAATTTTCTACAGAAACTTGGAATTATTTTATGCTGCTGCTGTATCTGCTTCTTTGCATTTGATTTTTGAACAAAATTATTCTTCTTTTGGCAGCAGTTTTTCTTAACCTATTTATCTGAGGTTCTATACCTGTCATCAATTATTATTCAAATAAAAGAATCGTTAGTTTAATCTATTTGTAATTTTGTCGTTTGTCAGAGATCAATTAGATTTGATAAAACTATTGAAATATTGTTGGTATTATTGGTAGAGTTGGTCAGTAGTCACTACATTGGTTGCATATTCAAACAATTTTTTCATCATTTGTCAAACTTTAACTGGACTTTAACAGATTTTGAAATCAATTCTTTAACAAATCGTAGAAATGGTTTGAAATATTTTCGACTGGATAAGTTTTTCACATTAAATCGGAAGAAATGTCTATTATTTTATAATTTTAACCAGCAATTTTATAGCAACACTGTAATTAGAATCAATGTCCGCACCACAATGTCCAAATTTATCTTGAAAAGAAAAATATCACTTTGTATGTCAACTTGTTTGTTGTATTTTTATCTAGAAAAATCCACGTTGTCTTGTCAACATTTTTATAAACAAAAAATGTGTCGCCAACTACTTATTATAATTATCATTTATGCTATCAGCGTAGTCATGTGGTCTATCATTTGAGAAGTATCCAGTTATGTCTTTGTTTAATTTTACATTGAAATCCCCAACTTATCTTTTAATGTGATACATTTTGTAAATAATCATAAACATGTGTTGACTCCCCTTGGTAGCTTGAATAGGAGCGAATAGACTGGCACTACTCTCAAAATGTTTTTGACCAGTTGAATTCACATCGCTGATACTGAAATTGTCTCAATTATATCTGTTTATTTTATAACAAATGTTTCCAACTGTTTTCTGCACATTTGGAATGTGTGCATAGACACTGTACGAGTTTGGCATCAACAATATTTCACAATAAAGGTTGAACATTTTTTTCGGTTTTCACTGTTATTATTCAAATCGTGTTATTATTATCTAATTTCTGTAGTTTGCCAGAATGGTTTCCTTTTGTTACTTCTAAAACGATATATTTATGTTTTTTGACAAAATGTCAAACTGTTAATTTTGTCTAAGGAAAAGTTGTAAAGGGTGAGAGAGATGTTTGTGGTCTGTTATAAGTTGATCAATTTTTTTTAATCATTATTTGTATGCAACTTTTTGTTGATTGTGTATTCTTACCTATTTTTGAACAGCTTGTAATATAATAATCTTAAAGTACATTCCTCTAGATTTTGGTGAATTACGATTGCGTTAAATTTGGGTGTAGACTCATGATTGTGTCATGTGTTGTTCCAATGTTTAAAATGGTAAATTACTAACAAAATGCTTTTAATGTTTTAAACCCTTGTATGTCTACACTAAATGTCTGTTTATTAAAAAATCGTTTTTTTTATGTAAATGGTGAAGTAATTAGATCAAGATTATAATTATTATAATAATTATAATAACAATAATTATAATTATAATTATAATTATTATAATAATTATTATTAGTACTTTTTGGTGACGTGGTCGCCTCTTGATTATCTCTATATGTAAGGCTAATAAAAAAATAGCTTAATTTTTTGTCAAGATTATCTTTTTTAGCCTAACTGCTGCATACGGTGTACGTATATTTTAATATATTTTTAAGTACATTGGGTATGTGCTTGTACTTATCCATCAAGGCGGAGGCCAACTTATATTATTGTACATCCAGTCTCTGCTGTGTTAATCTAGGTGCTAAAGTGCAGTACGCGGAAGTAACAGTTAGGACTATAGTTGTTAGTAAGGGACTTTACAAGTATAACTCAAATCCTCTAGTTTATTACTATTACTATTACTATTATTATTATTATTATTATTATTATTATTATTATTAAAATTGTTATTATTAGAAAACCTTTTTGCTTTAAAATCAGCATGGGGTAACAAGATAACAGTAGCAGCAGAAACAACAACAAATTCCTAAAATTTAAAAAGAACGAAGGAGCAACAAAATAATTCCTTGTGTTCGAACATTTTGCCAACATTTTTATTTGATCCCTCATGAGACAATCATTTTAGTTAGATCTTACTAAATGGTTTTGAGCCAAGTTTTCCATGGTCCAATCCAACATTTATTTTCCCATTATCAAAACGGTTTTTTGTGTTCTTTCTGGTGGTAAACGTAGAATTCTTCGTCGAATCAAGCATTGAGCTTTTTTTCAGTTTTCACTTAACTCGGTCATTTGGGTCATGTTATCACTTCTTTGCCAAAATGGCATTCTCTTGTTTGTTTCTGTAGCAATGTAGATTTTTTTACAGCGACCAGGTAACTAATCTTGCGGTCAAAGCCTCGTCCTTTATTCAGGCCTGGTACTGTCTAGATTGGTTTATTGATAATCTTTTGTAGATGGCAAAAATGGCGTCACGAATGGGTACTAATATCAACTTGTAATCAACATCAAACTTATCACTTGTTTTAAATTATATTTTTTAAGTTCTAATAAATATTTCGATACTGCGTCAATTGTTTTTTTGGTAATAAAATAAGCATGTACATTATTTTTGCATGTTGCATACGTCATTATTTTTATTATAAGCCAAATGCAATAAGCACACAGACATGTTGAACAAAAAGAAAAAGAATAATACAAATTCCAATACCTGTTAATTGGCAACTATACAACTATTCATTTTTAAAATCAATGGTTCACATAAATTTTGATTAAGCAAAAGAGATCATATAAAGCACCACGCCAAACAAAACAGATTTAGCTATTTTTAAAAATTTAAAATATTGCAAAGAATGTACTATTACAATCGATACTTGATAATAAAAATAAAAAATACACTAGACAACATATGTCAGTATAAAATGTTTTATTGTTACCCTATTTTCATTAACTCTAAATGTGAACAAGCCATGATAAAAAAAAATACAATTATGATACATGATGAACGAAATGGTAAATTGTATTATTAAAACATCGAAACATTGATAAATTTTGGCAAAATTTGTAAACCGCAAACATTAAAGTGTTCCAATTTTGGAGTTTTAACTTTTTCGCTTAATTTTTTTGTTTACTGCTTTTGCAATATAAACAGGTGTTTGATTATCCAAACACTTATTGAAAAATTTGAAAAATAATAATTTGATTCTAATTTGTAAACAAAAAAATACTTTCCGTCTTTACTACAAATATTTTTGAAATTTAAATAATAAAAATGTTCTTAAAAATATTTAAGGTATTCTTTAGTATAACACTACAAAAAGTGTTGACATTAAATAAATTTGTACGTTGTGTAAAAATAATGAAAAGCACAAATTAATATGATTCAAATGTACAAATCTTTAGCTTATTCAACATGATTATTATTCTATTAGTGTAGTGACATAAGTGGCTGGTGTTTTTGAGTAATATCTGAGCAAATATGGCCTAAATTCCTAACCACCGCTTTTGTTTAGCTTGTCGAAAAAGGCTACTTGCCACAAATGTTTCCCGTAAAATATTCAAGCAGCAAAAACTATATATTATATATTATATATATATATATATATATATATAACCTATAAAACAATTCTTGTAACGTATTTATCCATCTTAAACTTTTCCAGTAGCCATATAATTTAAAGTAAAAACTCAGTTTGTATTGTAGAATATACTATTACATATTAGAATATACTATATACTACTACTATTATTTATTTCTACACAACCCTTTTGTTTAGAAAAGAATGAGGCAACAAGATTGTCCTATGTGATTGTTTGTTAATTTATTGACTCTAAAAATTGTGGATGTCGAAAGTTGGAAATTTATTCGGATTTTGTCATTGGAAGTAAACTTCTTTGCCCTAGTTTAATGCTCTCAAACCCTCCTCCTTTTTCAACCAGACTATTGATCGGTTACAATAGGGTTGACATAAAGAACCAACTATTTGTTTTCTACTTGTGATAGCAATATTATTATTATTATTATTGTATAGTTATATCATATTATATTATAAATAAAATACAACTGCACTCATATTAATCTGTTTTATTAATAATATAGAAAACATGTACATTTTTTGCTTACTAATTATTCTTCCATGCATAATAAAACATTTTTGGCATTAAAGATTGAACTTCCTTTGACTTTTATTCAATCCTGTTATTAATGGGTCATACTTTGTTTTTTCTTTGTCGTTGTTTGTTGCCACGGCATCCTATTATTGTTTTTGTCATAATTAAGCACTTGGGACAAGCTATGATGGTTATTTTTTGTAACTGTTTGGCTTAGGAACTTTTGTATACTTTTATTTTTTAATGTTATTTTACTTTTAACAATTCATTTTTTAATGGTTTTGTTTCTTTATACTGCCAAAATCTAATAAGTTTAGCTACCAAATAGAAACGTGTAAACAAATCATTATTTTCAGTTTTACCTGTGTTGTTTAATTTGAAATATTTAGATCAACAAAAGGAATTAAGATCAAGTTAATTGTAATGTTTTATCAACTTTTCTGTCTACTACTTCGAATGTTTTATGCATTATACTAAACCAAAACCTAATTTACTAAATACTAATAATACTCATGTCTGTCATACTTATCCAGAATATAAACCAATCCAGAATTAAACAAAAGTAAAATTCTAACAAACCTATAAAAGTAGGAATCATTCCACTCACCCATTTATTTAAACGAATTTGGACATCCTACAGCATAATGTAACTGTGCCTTATAAAGACTCACCCAAAGTATAGTAATGTTAAAATTATTTTGTAGCACATGTTTACCGTTTTGTTTATATTTATATTCATTATCATATGACATTCTATTTCATTTTGTTCCCATTATTTGTACTACTACTCTTCAAATTTTGTTGTTATTTATTTATTTATTTTTATTGATGGTAAAATGTATTTTACGCTGAATGTATCTCCAGTGAGATATTAAACCTTAATGTATTAATACTAATACTAATACTAATAATAATAACCATAATAATAGTAGTAGTTATAATAATAATAATAATAATACTAATAATAATAATAATAACATTAACAGTAATAATAATAATAACAGTAATAATAATAATAGTAATAATAATAAAAAATATTAATAAAAATAATATTAATAATAATAATAATAGTAATAAATACAACCTTTTTCCCCAAATATCTAAAGTAAAGGTTTTTGCAAAGTTGATTTCGCACAGTATCCGGTTTATTTTATTCCCAGTATAAATGAGTCAAATTATTATTTAATTCGTTGTCAAAGATATGTCAAAAACTGAACAATGGTCAATTTTACTTTCATAAAACAGCATTCTTGTGTTATAATAAAAACGCTTAAGTAGTAAAGCCTTTTTGTTTTGTTTTATTTTGTATTGGAAAATAGCTAATTTCTTGTAAATTATATGTATGTTACAATTAAAAGACACTACTTCATTTTTAAGGGGTTTTAAGTTGTATAATTATTTTTCTAATAAACTAACTCATATTTTTGCATTTTGGGCAAAATATTTTATTATTCTGTTTTTTTATCCCTTAAAATTCAAAAATGCTGAACACTTAATAGAAATTGATAATTCAAAAGATTTAGCGTATTTTGTTTAGTATATATAACCTACAATTTACAATATGTTTGACCTATTTAGAATTGCTAAATTTGGATAGGAAGTAAAATGACAATTACAGTATGTGAACGGGCTTGTGGCAAAATCAATGCAATATGATTTATTAGCTTTTGTAACAATTATTTTTTTTATGAAGGGTTGCTGTTTCTAGTTAGTTGTTTCCATTTGGGTTTGTATCAACCCAATCTGAAGCACTATGACTATTGACTAGTTTAGAAGTGGGTTTTTTGTTTAATGCCAGATGCCCTTCCTGTTGCTTGGAACTGGTTAGATCGGTTTATTTCTGATCCTCTCTAGGCAGAGTTACATTTATTTATCAACATTATTAGTTTAAATAGAAAACAATAATTTAGATATTTAAATAAATATATAAGACAAACGAATTACTTGCTTAAAAATATATTATAAAATATGTATATATATATATATATATATATATATAAGTTATGCATTTAAAATATTCTAGCTAGTATTTAAAATATTCTAGCTAGTATTTATTGTTTAATGTAGTTTCATAAATGCCGTTACTAACTTCAAATTACTACCTTTCTTTTCTACTTATACAAAATAAATATTCTTAAATATATCTTTAAATATTCATAATGCATTAAACAATTATCAAAATTTTATTTTTGTTATATTAAAACAATTACTTATTTTACTACTTTATAGTCTACATAAAGTCATAATTGTTTTAAAGTAATCATAGTCTGAAAATGCATACTTATATTATTATTATTATTATTATTATTATTATTATTATTATTATTATTATTACTAGTATTACTTTCTTTGGTCTACCAACCTTTCTTTTACCATCTTCAATTGTTTATTTCAAAACCATTTTTGCTTGAGTTTTGAGCGGTGAACGTAGAATTTGACCAAGTATTTTTCTTCATCTAATTTTAGTGTTGTTATTTAGTGAACGAGAGTTAGTTCATCTCATAATCTTGTTATTTCAAATCTGATTGCGCTAACTAATCTTTAAAATACTGTTAAGACACCGGCAATGAAAAACATACACTATATTAATTTTGTCTGTTTGCTTTGTTTAACTTCTATATATTGCTATAGGATTAATTATTGATAAGTACAAACGGTTCCATTTGACAGATTAACAGATTTTGACTTTGTATGTGATATTGGTCTACTCAGTGAGACTGCAAAAATGATACAAAATATAACAACACGTCTCAATCATATTAGTTCTCATGTTGGCTTATGGATTAATTGTTTAAAACAAAAGTGTTGTGCACAATGTCAAACGATTATTTGCCCATCAAAATTAGTGGACAAAATATGAATACTGTTGATTCTTTTATATCTCTGGAAAGCATTATTGGTAAAGAGGGATAAACCGAAATTCATGTCAAAGTTAGACTTGGAAAGGCAATGTCAGTATTATTATTATTATTATTATTATTATTGTAACTATTGATACAATCATTTTAAATACTCTAGTAGAAGTAAATTGAGCATTTTAGAGTACAAAAATTTGCACTTTGGCATAAATAAATAAAGTAAAAAACCGATAAACATTTAGGTTATACAATAATTACAAAATCAAAGTTAAAAAAAACGGATTTCGTAACATAGTTATAGAAAACGTGTTTATTTTAAAACTATGTGCATTAAAAAATAATTTGGTTATATTTATTACATTTTGCATTTTTTTGGTCCTTTTTAATAATTGGAATTACAGTAACACAATTGTACCTTTTAGGTCAGTGACTAAAAATAATAAGAAATGCTTTTATCGTTAAGTTGATCAAAAAAGGACAATATATCTATAAATATACATGCATATATATATATATATATATATATATATATATATATATATATATATATATATATATATATAATAAAACAGACTATGAATTTTTACGCAAACTATTTAAAATTTTATATATAATAAAATTGTATACGTAAATTAAAATTATCTGGCACACGTTTCATTGCTTGTATAGACATATTCATATTGACTCGTATTGACAGTATTTATATTCGTTATCATATGACATTATTGACATCATTATTTTTTGTGATTTCGTTATTTTATTCTTTATTGATAGTGAAAATATAATTTTGCGCTGAGTGTATCTCTAGTGAGATATTAAATAATAATAATAATAATATTTAAACAAAAAATAAATATTTTGTTTAAATTTACAGTTGCATAATAATTTTACTTAGTTTATTTTTACAAATTTCTATTACAACTAACTGACTTTGTCTTTTATTTTAATACTTTTTTTTCAACAGCTTCCTAAACAGAATTAATTTTGTTTGTTAAAAATTAATAATTTGAAAAAATTTAATCAATACAAGTTTAACATATTGCTTTGTAAAACAAAATAATTGCGTTCAATTGAAACAAAGGTAAAATGTTTAGAATTTATTGACAGATGTTGGTCTGCATACCGTATATACAATATTTACCTATATATAATCTAGATTTAAACGTAATTAAAAATGAATTTAAATTTTTTAAGCGTGATGTTAACCGTTTGAAAAAATACAGATACAAAATCGATTACTTCATTAAAAGAGAGCATTTTACAGGATTATATTAATAGGTCAATGTTTCAAACAGCTTAAAAAAATAACAAAAAACAATAGACATGACTTAAATGAATAAAATTATAAAGTATTTTTTCTTTTCATTGTATACATTTATATACTTTTTACAAATAATATTCAATTTGTTTTTGAAGTTTTAATGACTGTAGCAGTATGTTTTATTGCTAGAATGGAGAAGTTATTTTGCCAAATAATGTTTCTCAATCAATTTTTCTAGGTATGTATTAGTAAGAGTAACAAGAGCTGTAAATATTTACAACTATTTTGTATAATCCAATTAAATGTCAAAGCAATTTGTTCTACTCTTGCTCATCATGGAGTTTTAAATGTAATATTGTCAAATTTACTAAGTAAAAGATCTATATGGTTTAAGCCAAGCAGAAGCACTGCACAGCTGTTTCATCCTTGTTTGAAATCATCAACCATGCATAAATCACACACACAAACTTGAATCGGTGTCGAATCCCAGCTTCAGACACTGGGTGGTTAAAATCAACCTTGTGAATTTATTATTTGTAGTGAACCTAATTGATTTCCGTTTTATTTTGGGTCGATAACCCCGTCAACGTTTCATTATTTTTCACAAATATAGGGCATAGCAAACGATCGACTTTGACGGTTTGATAAGCGTAACAAACGTAGAACAACAAATTTTTTAGGCTGGTAGACGGTATTCTTGTGACGGTGCCAATGTTTTTTGTCATTGTTATCTCCCTTAGCTGAACGGATACATATTATATACGTATACCTTATAATACTTTCTAAGTTTTTTGGATATATGCTCGTACCTACTTGTCGTAGCGGAAGCCCAATTATACCGCTGTGCACTCGGTCTCTGCTGTTATTAGTCTAGATGCATATAAGAACCTAGTCCAGTATGCACCATGTGGATAAGGAAAAGTCAGGAATATCACCATTATTGGAAATTGAGACTTTATAAGCATTAGTGAATTCTTCAGGATTATTAGCATCACAGTGAATCTAATCAACGTCCATTGCCCAGTGTCTGCAAGTGCTGTTCGTTGCTACCGCTAACATGCAAGTAAATGATTCCTTGTTTGTGTTGGATTAAATTTTTAATTGAACCGTCCATGCTATATACAGGCTTTACTGAATGTTCACTCACACAAACGTTGGCATGCATAAATAGACTATAAAATGCTACCGTTTACAAACACACGATCGACTGATTTACAATTCAAAACAAAATACAGAAAATTCAATTTACATAAGCTTACTATTATATTTCGAGTTAGGAATTGCATTACTATTAATATTATTAAAAAGATTAAATGAAAAAAGTGACGTTAAAACTATAATTAGCATATTATCATTGCTATTAATAATAATAATAAGATAAAAATTCCACGTTTTTTGATTTTTAATCAATATATATATATATATATATATATATATATATATATATCATTGGTGTACAACAAGAGTGGTGCCAGAACCACCCTTTCATTAATTCAAAGTTTGTATAGCATCTACAATAATCACCTTCCATTGTTTATATTTTTCTGAGGCGTGCAAAGATATGTTAGTTTATCCATTTAGTTATTTTTCCCAAATAGGGTCTACGCCAAAATAGCATAAAGATCGTCTTGAATAACATCCATCCAAGTACCATTCTGGCTACCTTTCCTTTTATTCCCATCGACATTTGAATGGACCAAGGTTACGATACGTGATATTGCATTGGGATTTCTACGTAGAACGTGTCTAAACCAGTGAAATTGGAGGTCGTTTTGAATTTGGAAGATACTGATATTTTTCGTCCAATCTCTTGATATGGAGGATTCAAAATGGATGTTGTGTTAAATGAATCTTGTTTCAAATTCGTTGAGCTTCGTGATCTCTGACCCTGTAAGAATCTAGGTTTCAGCTGTATACAGAAGCACTGTGGGAACCAATAAAGAGAAAATGTTTATTTTCGTGATTGGTTTGATGATTTTTTCATCTCCAAAGTGGATTGGCGAGTTTTTCAAACGCAGCAGCAGATTTGTTAGGGCTGAATATTTAAACCGTATTCATCGGAAACTTTTACAAGAATAGCTAATGTACGCTGCAGCTGAACTTCATTCTCAGTTAGAAGAACAGCATTGTCAGCGTATTCGAAGTTGGTAATGGACATCATATTAACATACACATTTTCCACCTGTATGGAAATCTTGGCAAATATAGCATCAATTACATAGTTAAACAAAGGCGGATCAAGCACGCAGCCTTGAAAGACAATACTGTAAATTTTAAACAACTTTGTAGTAGATTTGTTGTAAATACCAATTGTAGCAGTTAAGTTATTGTACATAGCATGTAAGAGATTCACAAGTTTTGGTGATATTCTATCGCCTTACATAGTAATGCATAGTCGTTTTCTGTTTAGGATGCTGAAAGTCGAAGAGTAGTTTATGAACGTAGGACGCTGACATTTTTCCTAAAAATCGAGAATGCGTTGAAGCGTATGAATTTAATCAACGTATCCCATATCAGGATGAAAACCAGTTTGGTTAGGACGTGTAATCTTCTCCCTCCGGGCAAATCAGTTCAACTGTAACTTAAGTGAAATTTTTTGCAGTTATGCAAAATAAACTGATGCCTTTATAGTTAGCAGGTATTTGTCGATCTCATTTCTTGTAAATAGGATCAATAGTAGCACGGTACCAGCTTTTAGGGCACTGCTCAGTTGTTCAGATATCCGTTGTGATGCCAGATGTCTTCCTCAAGCCTCAAACGACCGTATTTGAAGACATATGTAGAAATTCGGTTAAAATCAAAAGGTTTCCTAGTTCGAGTTTACTACAAACAATTGGATAAATTGCCAAAGGAAATGTGTCAAACACGGATTGATTTTCAGCCACCTTGTTGTGATTTCAAGATGGTTTAAAGTCTGATTAAAATGGAGTAACTAGTCTTTATGTGAAATGCCAGACAATTCAACTCTAACTTTATTGCTATGACGTAGCTGATTCAATTTCTTGCAAACTTTTTTACCGTCGTTATGGCAATTTTAAAACATAACCGAAACGAACACATAACAAGTAAATGATCAGAGAAATTCTCATTTCCCGTTATACTACTTCCGTATGCGTGGGAATTCTTGATTATACTAACCAGTGTTTGCTAACCAAAACGTAATCGATCTATAAGGAATATCTGTCACAACTTGAACAAAATATTGTCAAATGTTTCACTGGGTGTTGAAAAAATGTATTCGTGAAAACCATATTGGTTTGGTCTAAGGGCCGATCTAGGACTGACTATTTAAATCTACTCTACTAATGAGTTATTGACACGGGGGGATAGATCTTCAAGTTGTTCATAAAATTCATTAGTTTCCTTTTTGCTATAATTGTTGGTTGGAACGTAAGCATTAATTATGGCCATTGTATGCCTGGATACTTTAAAACGCGAAAATTCTAATTGTGTGGATATACGTTTACAGTGAATTAATGTACTGTTAACTAATGGGAATAAACAAAATGCTACCTCTATAATATACTGTAAGTTCATTGCAGGAATAATGCATATGTAAATTGGAAAGCTGTAGGAAGACTAAATGGCTTTAAACAATCCAGTCTTGTATCCTGCATGCAAGCAATGTTAATTTTCTATTGATTTAGCTCGATAGGAGTATACGCTTGAGTCGAAACGGACAACAGTAACCGTACATTCCATATTCTTATGCAAAGCAGTTGTTAGATGCGAATTGGTGTGTAACTATTTATATAAATTGCATTAGAATGAATGTATTTTAAAATTTATTTAAGATATGTCTCTGGGTTTAATTCCCATCACCAGCACTGAAACATAGGCTATTGTTTGATTTGGCTGAGTATTCATTTAGTAAAATGTTATTGTAGTAAAACATTACAAAATATTATGAATTTGAAAAAAAGAAATATAATAAAATTGAATATATATATATATATATATATACATAATTACACAAAAGTTTTTTAATTGATTTTTATTAATCAACTTTATGATACCGTGTGACTGGGTTGTAAAGTATTGTAAATGTGACAATTATTCATTATTACACCCACGTGCATAAACGATAATTTCGTGCAATGTGATTGGCTAATAAAAATATGCAATAAAAATAACGATATTTTTACTGAAATCACAAGAAATAATATTTGTTGTTTGATTAGTTTAATTTATCTCAAGTTTTAGCATTTGTAGCAGTAAATTGAGTGTTGGGTAAATGTTTTTGAATTTGTACGGTTTTTGATAGTTTGCCTTATATACCGTAAACTGGACTTTATCTATTTGTTTTTTCATTGAAGCCAAAAGAGAGCCGGTATTTAGTACCCGTGGCGAGACTTGAACTCATGCTCACCAACTTCCAAGTTTAATCTACAAAATCTACCATTCCGGTTACAAATACAAAATTTAAAAGTTATTAAAAACGTTTAAGAAAATCAACAAATAAACAATTTTTAATTGCTATTTTTTACATTTATTGCATTTATTTATTTGTTTTCTATTGCAACGGCAAACGTATATTTTAACAAGTAGACAATTAGTAGAACTCTAGATGGGAAACTGCATTTAGTACCGGTGGTAGCCGAGTTGATAGATTCGAATCTCGGTAGACATGGGTTCGAATCCTCACTATTGGCACTAAACGCGGGACCACATTCTGCTTTGCTAAAATGTCTGTGGCTAAAAGATGCGTATTTCCTTGTAAAACATTTATAGTAGTAAAATTATTGTTTGGTTGTCAATCATATAAGCAACAATATTATTTTTTAAATTGATGGCTTACAAATGTTGTACTCCAACTACGCTTTTGGAAAATTATAGAAATGAATGAATATTACCTGAAATATTAAAAATATATAGACTTAATTATCAATTTTTATACATGTATACATATTTTATAATATAAATATTTTAAAGCAATTAATTTGCTTGCTTTTCGTTCTTTTTTAAATGTCAACATTCTTATTTTCGGCCTGGATTAGAAATCTATAATGTTATTGGTTTTAAAATATTTTATTTATACTGTTATTTATACTGTTTAACGCATGTTTTTGTACAATTTTGATTTCCCTCATATAATTAAATAGTTTCACAAAAGCGAATAAATAATACTGTATTCAATTTGACAGCAACGTGTTTATCTACTGCATATATATATATATATATATATATATATATATATATATATATATATATATATATATACAACAAATATATGAATGTTAGTCGTAGGCTTTAAGTCTCCATCTTTATTTATTATTTGTTTGAATGTGTGGATAATAAAAGCATTTGAAATAGACTGTATTGAATCAACAAAAATTGTAACAGCGCAACCAATACATTCATAATCAATAAATGATTTTTCTAACTTATTCAAATTAATTCGTGAGTATTGATTGATGAATAAAATTGACATTTTATATCAAAACATCGAGACAAATCAATACAATACAATCCATCTTTAATTTATCTATAATATTTTTATGTTTAATTATCAATTTTTAGCATACGAATGTTTGATTTGGAAAAAGACAAAAACAAATTAGCAAGAACGAGAAAGTGACTCGTCGAAAAGATCAATCGAAGATATAAACGACTCGGATTCATCATCTGTATCGGTATTGAACCGCGCGGTTGTTTCGTCGTCCGAAGTACCCGTCAGCGAAGAAGATCAATGGAATACAAAAAGGCCAAAATCATTTCATGGCAAGCTGCGTACACGCTGGCAATCAATTATCAAAAATAGCCGAAGTAGGAACAAACAACTAAACACCAACATGCAGCCAAATCACACTCAAGCGCCTTACGATACATTGCCTCCTTTGCCTACTTCGAATGAAATCGTTCCCGAGCCTTCAGCTAGTAATAAGTTTGTCGATCCGGTTGAATTGGAACAAGAAATTGAATCTCTCCACACAACGTTGCCCAATCAGCTGATTGGTTCTACGCCTACGCATCACAATCGTCATCACCACCACCACCACCATCATCATCATAAACATAAGCCTACGCTAAAATTGCCTGTTGAACCGACACCTCATGCCAATCCCTACTATCAGCAGCATCATCATATGGTGGCGAAGGATCCTACAAAGAGACACAGCAAACGGTGGTTGTTTTTAAAGCAGAAACATGCCAAACCCAAGTCGTTAATTAAGATTGACGAAGAATATCAATATGTTGATGGAAAATTGGTGAATAATTCCAAAATGAAGAATTGTATACAAGTGAGTGTTTGGGGACTTGTTGTTTCTATGTTGATAAATTGAGTTTTTGTTGGGTTTGTAGGCATGCAACACAATCAAATGATCGAAAATTGATCAATGTAGCCATTTAAAAATTGCTACATTGAGAATAAGCTGTTTGAATTTAGAAAAAAACAGTGAATCATAAATACTGATGTAACAATAATTTTTATGTTTGAAAGTATGCATATTTAGATACAATACTTTTGATAAGATTTGAAAAAAATGAAGGAAAGGAACAAGCGAAATTGGTTTTGTTTAAATACTTTATAACATGGGCAAATTATTGCAGATGGTAGTAGAAGTGGTTTCTAGTTCGAATAGGAAAGAAGGATATTTTGAGCACAAGATTGGCATTCTAGCGTTCTTTATAAAAATAAATGTTATTAAAGGAACAACAAGAGGACAACACCATCTCATAACATTATGATAGTAAAATGAAAGCAGCATAATTCTGATGACAAAATTTAATACAATCTCAATAGAGGTTTAGATATCTATGTTTTTTATATCAAACACTGAATTTACAATTAGATGGGGCAACTTTATTTCCCCATATACTCTTCAGAACACGAGGGTTTTCAAATAATAATAATAATTTTAATAATACATTTGTTGTAGTGTAGTAAACATATATTGTAAACATGGGTTTGATTCCTACCGCCGGGCCGCAATTCGACTTTCCTATAATGTCCACTTGCTGAAAATTATAATTTTTATAAAGCATTCAAGCAATAACAATGTTTTTATTGTTTCATTATTGTTATATTATTACGTATTAGTAGGATTGAAGTCTTATCGTGTAGCATGTACATATTTGCGCCAAGATGGCCTAGCGGTACAGCGCTCAACTTGGACCTGGGTGAACATGGGTTCGAATCCCACCACAGACATTAAATGCGGGCCTACGTTCGGCTTCGCACACATGTCCACTTCTGAAAGATGCGCTTCCCGTGTAAAACATTCAAAGTAGTAATCATAAATAAATAAATTTACTTAATATGTAGCAAAAATAACCAAAATACGGATTAGGAAATATATTATTTTAATTTTAGCATAGGTTTGTACTAAAATTGTAAACTAAACTTCAACAATGTTTGATTTAAAATTGCACATTTTGAATGTAGACTTTTAGAATTTGACTTATTCGCACCGATGTTCATTTTTGTTTAACCTAAGTTAACGATCATATTAAAATAAAATAGTATGACAGAACGTCACTTGGAAAAGTTGAATCACAATTATAATAGTAGCAATAATAATCGGTACATTGATGGCACAATTTTTAAATTTTGTAATTTCTACTAATTAAAATATTATTCGGGAAACTTGTATTGGCAAGTAGACATTTTGTGACTTGAATCCGTATTCAATTAGTTTCAAGTCCTGTCCTCTGCTTGCCAACACTGCCATCCCGGTTGCCGTAATTATTTTTGAAAAGTACACAATCTGCTACTAGTTCAGGGTTATTTTCGGTCTAAATATTATTAAACCGCCCCAAAAATTATTTTTTTCTTTTTATTCTTTTTTTGACATACCAAACTCTATATGACATACTGCGTAGCTTTGATATTTTATTTTGTTTATTGCTAGATTTGATTATTAGTTTGCTTTTGTTTTTATCCATAATACTCCCATATACTTTTTAACATTTTTAGACGCATTTATTGTTTTTCCCAATTTACTTTCGCAACGATTTACCATTACAGCTGCATCTAATATCCATTGACCTTTCATTGTGGTACTTATTTTCCTACTTTTACAAATTATCAATAAATTGAAATCATAAGTTGGAAGCTAATGATTCTAAGGAGTTGGATAATGTTTATAAAGTCTTAATTTACAATGATGGTAATATTCCTAACTGTTCGTTCTCTACGTGGTGCATCCCGGACTAGGTGATTTTATGCATCTAGATTAATAACAGCAGGGATTAAGTGTACAGCAGTATAACTGAGCTTTCACTAGTGCTGGTGGGTGCGAGCATACACCCAGGATATCTAACAGGTATCTTAAGGTATACGTATTTCACATGTAGCCGTTGGGTTAAGGAAGATAACACTGACAAAATATCAGGTGGCTTCGTTATTCTTTGCCAACAGTAGCGACGTTACAAAAATACCGTTTACTCTCCAAAAATTTTTGTTATTCTTCTACGCTTGTTACGCTTATCAAGCTATTGAAGTCGATTGTTTTATATGCCTATAAGTATGGAAAATGAATAAAAATGCGTATTCATTTTAAATACAGCTGAATGTTTTTCCATTGATGTATCAAAGCTTATGATTATAAATAAATAAATAATGTTAAACTTGTTTGCCGGTTTGTTAAAAAATTGGCATTCTAACATTTTTATCAAGTTTGCATTTGTGTTTAGTTGAATGCGTCTAAAATTATTATTTTATCAATACGTAAAGATACTACTTAATTAAGATGGCTATCGCAAAAAGTGACATTTTGACTTTGTTTAATAATTAAAGAAATCGATAAATTTGGAGCGATTTTAATTTAATCACAGGACTACTATTACTATTACTATTATTATTATTTATTGTCACATGATGGATAGAATATTATTATATTTTAATAAGCCTTCAAACATTGGTTATAATTTAACTTTTAAAGATGAATGTCATGATGATATTGTACATTTTGTTCATTGGATAGCGATAATTTATATTCTTAAAAAAGGTTATGAATTACCTAATGCAAGTAATTCAATTACATATTTGTAATTTTTTAATTTATAAAATTAGTAAACATGACTATTGCATTTAACCTACTTTAAAGGTTTGAAAATAGAATGTAGTAGTTTTAAATGTTAAGTAGTAACCTTTGAGATTAATTAATAGATTACATTTTTAGCATGTACCAATTAAATTATGTTTCTTGATTAATACAAAAGTTATCAATATTAAGACATAATGTTTTTATCCAAGTTTAATATACAGTTATCGTACTGTAGATGACTAGATTGCTGTTAGTAAAATCTAAACGTTTGCACTTTTGTTTCCATTTATTGTAAGTAAAGTTTAGTAATTAAGTAATTTTTCTACAGTTGTTTATTTTATTTATTTATTTTTATTACTTTGAATGTTTTACAAAAAACGCATCTTTCAGCAGTAGACATTTTAACGAAGCTGAACGTAGGCCCGCATATAGTCGGTCGATGGTGGGATTCGAACCCATGTCCACCCAAGTCCAAATCAAGCGCTGTACCCCTGGACCACCAAGACTTTTATTAATTAATATTTGATAAATAATATATCAGTGACCAGTTGCTGATAGTTGTAATTAAAATGTATTTAAAAAATGAAATAAACGAAGTAAATGAATTACGCTATCATAATTTTAAAGAAAATTATTATTTTTTAAAATTTAAATGTGTATTTATTCAAGAAAACACATGTTTGCCAGATAACATTGTTTTATGATACATTTTTTTTAAATTTCATGTGTAAACATTAAAATAATCTATTGTGTATAAAAATTCAATTGATTATTTAAGATGTAAACAATATTAAAAAGATATTAGGATAGTTTTTATTTAACAATAGTTATAATTAAAATTTATAAAAATATTAAACAAACGAGGGAAATAATTATCCAATTATAGTTTTAAACAAAATTATTATTTTAAATATAAGTGTTTATATAGAAAACACATATGCTCCATGTGACATTATTTTAATATTGAGTACAAATATTAATATATAATTTTTTGCGTATAAAAATTAAACAAAATGCTTTGTACTGTTTGTTTTATTATCATGCTTTTTTATCAACTTAACGTTCAGCGCATTTTTGAATATATTGTCAGTTAATTAACTACATTGTTCAGACATTTGTTATTATTTTAATTGTTAAAAATAACAAACTAAATAAAAACATGTAATAAATTTAATTTACATGAAACAAACGCATGTCCACGAGATAACATTAATTCATAGTAATTAAATTAAAAATATATATACATATATATATATATATATATATACATATATATATATATATATATATATATATATATATATATATATATATATATATATATATATATATATATATTTGTTAAAAAGGAACAAAAGGGTTTTGTATTATTATTATTATCATTATTTATTATTATTACTATTATTATTATTATTATTATTATTATTATTATTATTATTATTATTATTATTATTATTATTATTATTATTATTATTATTATTATTATTATTATCATTATCATTATTATTATTACTATTGTTATTATTATTATTATTATTATTTTTATTATTATTATTATTAGTCTATTATTATTATTATTAGTTCTACAGCGCTGGCACTAAATGTGGGCCTCCGTTGGCTTCGCTAAAATATTTACTGCTGATAGACATTTTCCGTTAAACACGTCAAATGTGGACCATTCTCGGTCAAATAAAATTAAGAAGCACTATAAAACACTATTCATTTTACTGAAATAATTTTAAAAACAGCCCCTGTACATATATAATTTCCTATATTACATGTGAAAAAACTATAGTTTCTATTACATCCCTTCTTATATTATACATATTTTTAATACAAATTATTTTTTGACAATTTACGTCATTTTAATTTTCTAAAAATGTTTAAATTCTAGATTTTTTGTCTAACTTAGAATTTATCTATGATAATATTAATAGTAAATGTTTTTTACTGATGTTTTAAGAATGTTTTTTCCAAACTCTCTTTAATGTGCCTATTGTAATTCGACAATGTTCGAAATTCCTAATCAATACAACCGAGTTAATTATAGCAACGGTCAGTGTATTTAACGTAAATTGCTGGTAAATAATCATCAATAATAAACATGGATTCTTTTTACCACTGCAGGGTACAACCTATTTATAAATAATTCATATTTTTGTAAATCACATTTATTCAATAAAACATATAATAAAAATTTAAAAAAATTAACCATAAACCTAATCCAGATTTTACATGCATACGTGTTACATTAAAAACAATAATTTATATACATAAAAGTCGTTTATTAAAAACAATTATGGAATATATTGGTTTTCTAAATATTTGCGCAAAACTTTTTTTCTAGTCACAATGAACTGTTGCTTAATGTCAGCGGTAGGGAATTAATTTGGGCAACTCAACCTGGTAGACTGTGGTGTTAATAAAAATAGTTTAAATTTAAATATTGTTACAAAATATAAGATATCTAATCAATTGTTTGTATTATTTATTTCTTTTCTAGACAGTCTTTTTAAATTTATTTATTACGTTTTGTTTTAACTATTACTATTAGACTACTTATTTACATTTCAGTAACACATAAATGTAACAAGACTTTTTAACTTCGAAAATAAATATATTTTTAAAAAGTACGTACTTTAAAGTTGATAAATTAAATAATATTATTATTAATAATAATAATAGTAATAATAATAAACTAATTTTTGTAATAATAATTTTTTTAGCAGCGTCAAAGTTAATATACTTGTATTAAAAATTGTTTTTAAAAAAATAAGTAGGTGCTGAGCGCTTGTTAAAATGAATACTTTTTAAATGATTAGGTTTAATAAAATTTACTTAATTGATATAGTCATTTTAAAATTTTACTAAATAGTTTGTAAAATATTTATTTTTACAGTACTATATATATATATATATAGACTGGAACGACACATTCTTAAGTTTTCAGTAATATTCGTGGTTTTTTATAGTTTCCTTAAAGTTTTTAATTTTGCGCTCCTTTCGTTTTTCAATTTAATTTTGTGAAATTCAATTATATGAATAATTTTGATAATTAAATTTTTTTTATTATAAAAACCATTTACTTTATATTTTTAAATAATTTAAGAAAAAGGAGTATAATAAGGTTTGTGTTGTTTGAAAGCAATTGTATCGAAGGTGAAGTTTTAGCTTGTCAAGAATTTTACGCTTCATACAAATAATAAATATATTTATTTCTCAATTATTTTTTAAAATTGTACTATTTTTAGTATATAAACCAGAGCACTAATTTACTAATTGCTCCATGTTTTAAAGAATGACAATTTTGGTGCTACCTAAATGATTACTAATTACACGATATGTTTATAAATTTCTACATTTAACTTTGTCATATTTTTTAAGAAAAAATAGGTAAAAATTATCTTTTATAAATAAACATTAACCTTAAAAATATTTACATTAAGAATAATTTTAAAATACCCAGTTTAATATCTGTACAGTACACAACACACTTTTGTATATATACCTTATATCTTTTTAAATATATGAAATAAGATATTGTTCTTGTTAATTGTTACACTGCTCTATAGCATCAGGTTGTAATAAACACTTTTTGTTATTGTAATAATAAAACTAATTTCAGTCTACTCCTTGATAGTCTAAATAAAGTCGTAATTCTTTTAAACTTATTTTCCATTTGAAAATGCATACTTAGTTTTAGTGTTTATTTTAATAATATGGCAATGTTTTTGAAAATAATTAAATTACATTTACTCTATACATATATATTATTATGTTGTTATTTTTAATAATTACAAAACTGAAATGTGACTGTACATTTTAGCTCAGTAAATGTAAATATATTCAAAAATGCATTGGACGTTAAATTGACGAAAATGATAATAATAATCAACTATTAATTTTAAAGTACAAAACGATTTTATTTTAATTTCATACACAACAGATTATTTAAAGTTTTATTATATACTAACATTTTGTGAAGTAAATTATGCATTAATGTCATCTGGCACACATACTCATGTCTAAATAAAGGAAACAAAATCATTTTTCAAAGATTATAGTAGTCTTGCTTGCTTCTTCAATTTTTATATAAATATTATTTATAACGAACGTTCACTGGTTGCTTAAATTTTGTTCATTCAACAGCTCCTCCCCACAACCAAATACAATTGTTTTGTTTATAAATAAATTAATAAATCAGAATTAATAGAACTTTAAGTTAGTGTTTCCGAAAATATTAACAATTTCCAATTAGATCAAACATAAAACGTTTAAAACAGATTGACAAAAGCACATGAATCCATAGTAATAGCAAAAAGGAAGTTCTATTAAAACGTGTAAAATAACAATTGACATTAAAATAATATTCACAACAACAAACAACAGGATCCATCACCCCCTGCGCACACCAAATAACGAATCGACAGCCAACAACAACAACAATTGTGATTTCCAGTTCCGAATTAAATTACAACCAAATCGATAATCTAACGACCAACCTCAACCCAATCCAATGTCCACAAACCGTTTCTGCACAACAATTGACAGATGCCGATAACACACGGCTTGTTATTGATTGCACGAAGCCATTGTACAACCCCCATTCACCATTCATGCAGCGCCTAATGACACCAAACGGCCATTAATATGAATTCAACACGGTCGATACTGATTCCATCACTTTCAACTGCTACCCACCAACTAACATCAAATGCCCTACTCCACCACCATCCCCCTACATTCATCCATCTATCCATCCATCCATCCATCCATTCCATCCATTTACACAACCATTGCAAAATCATTTTTGCATTGCAACTAGTTACACGTTTTTTGATCCAACATTACAAAACAACTACATACACGCACAGCAGTTCTAGTTCAAAAAATAAACATGTAAATTGACAAAGAAATGGTTTACATCAAACCAGGTAGTGTGTTTTGGTCAATGTGCACACATCACCAATTGAGTCGGTCAAAGAATATTCGACATTGAAATGCAGTCTTAATTCTTTCGACATGAGTGTTTTCCGCAATCACTTGTACCAGTTGGAGGAATGCAGTAGCATTTTTGAAAGCGGTCGGAATCGACACATTTTTGACATATTTTAAATAATTAGGGTACACAATTAAATGGAAGACAATATTAGGGGGAGTATTTCCTGCATTCATTGTTCAAGTTCTTGTTGGTAGGAAATTTGTTTGCATCCCAACTTCAGCCAACATTTTGTGCTGAAAATTTGTAATGAAAATTAAACATGACATGAATGACTTATCTAATTGTGACAGTTTGGAACAGTAAATAGTTTGACGTAGAGATTGTGCTTATTACATAACATGATACGAGATATATCAGCACGTTCAAAATTACTAAAAATAATTGGAAAATTATTTAATCTAATGCGCTCGACTTGGACCTAAGTTGGCATGGGTTCGAATTCCACCACTGGCATTAAAATGCGGGCCTATGTTCGGCTTCGTTAAGATGTTCACTACTGAAAGATGTTTCCTGTAAAACATTTAAAGTAGTAAACATAAAATTAAAAAATTAAAAATAAATAAAATTTATACTTATTTTTTTAATAAATAATAGGAACTAAGATAGTTCTACAAGATATTAAGTACTTTACATTTTATTCTATATGCATGGATAAAAATGTCTTCAATATATATATAAAAATAGAGAAGTTATATTTTAAAATTGACATCGTAAATACCATGTCCAATTTGCTTGTTTTTATATCAATAATACATTATTATATTTATGTCCTGAAGGTCATTTTCTAAGATCGTTTAACAAAATTCAAATTTAAAAATCACAATCTACGTAAAAAAATTTAATTATGTTACACTTGTTGTGGGATTTCCGACGCCAAATTGTTAGTCGTGAGTAGTCCTGTGTGCAGCAACGTTACAGTGAGCTATTTATTATCCCGAAAATTTTCATCTGCTGAAGAAACCACCAGATTTAGGCTAAAATTCCATATTCAAGATAATGCAGAAAATATGTACACGAATGTCATTACTTAGCCAGCCCTTCCTCATTCTGACTTAACTGTAATTGGTCGGTTGGTTCACTTATTGATTATTGTGATCGGATGTCGTCCTAACATATTCTATATTTGTCAATTAATAATGTTTGTACAGTGACTTGATTATAAATAGAATCATGTTCACCTACTCGAATTATGTACACGCATATACACACATGTACATTTGGATTAAAAAATACTCATGTTTGCATCTGCATCTTCATGCAATATATGTAGTAAGACTGTAATACTTGTCTATTAAGATGCTGCTTTAAACACAAAGTTCACAAATCTTTTGCTTTATGTGCTACATGGACTTTGAAAAGTCATTTTTTCATCCTTTTCAACTCCTGTACATTGCTTTCTGTACACAATAGTTAACTTCTTATTTCCAATTCATTGTTTCGATATTTTGCAAGGAGCATTTTTGGCAAGTGTATATTTAGTACAGTCAAATAAAGACTGGCATTTTTTACCAATATTGGCTCTGTTTACTCCACTATAAGAATTTTATTTCAACTATAAAACCTGTTTAAAGAACCTATCCAGTCAATCAATCAGATGCTTCTTCTTCTTCTATTTTATAGTCAAATGTATACGTTTTTGTCAGCTTGTGAGCGGTGGTAACGAATAATATTTGGAGTTATTAGGTAATTAATGTTGACAAGATGTAGAGGATATGCACTAGTAATGAGTTCCAACAAAAACAGTCCAAGTGTATTGTACTAGGGTCAAATAAAACATACGTATATATATATATATATATTGTTCAGTAAATGTGACAGTTTTTAAAATAAACTATTGCGTAACAATAATAATTTAATTCTTATTTTTTAAAACACGTTTTTATAAACGTTCACAGCAAAATGCTTCCAATTACAATGTATTGTCTTTATAGCCCAAGTGTTCCTATTTTAAGATATGTGTTAGTATAGGAACAATGCTGGCATGTTGCTGAACCAAAAAAGTCCAAATATGATTTATCTTGATTTGGAAAGATGCAATAAATAATAAAGTGAACACCAATGTACGTAATTGTACATGTTGTTTTTGTTTTTTGAAATTCAAGAAAAAAAGGCTATACAACTTGTCCAACGTTTTCAAATATATAAATATAATTTACAACTCGACAAGACCAGGCATATAACCTATAAATTATTGATAAACTACGCATCGCAATGACACTATTGTGAGGTTTAATTAGAAAAAAACGGTGTAAATTAAATCTTGATAACATTGTTGTATAATTGAAAAAATTATGTTGCAAAAAACATTTTATTTTTCGTGTTATTGTGCGTTTTGCAAAAAAAGGTGATCTTAGGATAGGGGGAGGGTGGGCTTTCAATTCAAAATGGTATTGGTAAATAAATTAAAATTATTTTGAAAAATAAGTATAAGTGTAACACTTTGTTTGTTAATTTTGCAATAATTGCATTATTGCACTTGTTTTTTTCCTATTTTGACAATTCTTTTACACAAAAATGTGTTTATATGAATTTGTTATAAGTCCGATTGTCGCGGCTGTGAAAATGATTCATTTGATAAAATTGAACTATTGATAGTTAAAGTTATATTATACAAGCAAATATAACAGTTCGCATACATACAATGGTCAATCAAATTAATGTTTATTGATACCGCTAAAACAAAGCAAAACAACATTTAAGTGTCTGGTAACTCGACCGTAGCCAGTTTCGTGTCCAATTGAAAAAATATAAGGATTGTAACTTAAGGTTGACAGCCTGGTATTTCTGAGAAGTACATACTACCAAGTAACAACATGACAAACTATAAGTGAAGATGTAAAAACATGAGGATGTACCGCTAGATCACCCCGGCGCTAATTAATGTATTAACATACAAAGCAAAAATTAACTAATTTGCACACTATATATTTTTATTCTTATAACAATAAAATAATTTTTATTTAGACAATATAGGTTATAGAACTTTGCAAAGCTTTAAATCGGTATAAATATTCGAAACTGTCCAGATTAATGCCCAGTTTTGCCATCCAAACAAATATGTTTATAACCAAAAGGCTTAAAGATTAAAGACAGTAAATACATTTGAATATATTTTCCATTTAATTGTGCACACTAATTATTGACACAAATAGTGTCTACATCCCAATCCAACACATTCTCACTGCAACTTAGTTAATAAAAATAATATTGCGTCTATTTAAAATATGTCAAAAATGTGTCGATTCCGACCGCTTTCAAAAATGCTACTGCATTCCTCCAACTGGTACAAGTGATTGCGGAAAACACTCATGTCGAAAGAATTAAGACTGCATTTCAATGTCGAATATTCTTTGACCGACTCAATTGGTGATGTGTGCACATTGACCAAAACACACTACCTGGTTTGATGTAAACCATTTCTTTGTCAATTTACATGTTTATTTTTTGAACTAGAACTGCTGTGCGTGTATGTAGTTGTTTTGTAATGTTGGATCAAAAAACGTGTAACTAGTTGCAATGCAAAAATGATTTTGCAATGGTTGTGTAAATGGATGGATGGATGGATGGATAGATGGATGAATGTAGGGGGATGGTGGTGGAGTAGGGCATTTGATGTTAGTTGGTGGGTAGCAGTTGAAAGTGATGGAATCAGTATCGACCGTGTTGAATTCATATTAATGGCCGTTTGGTGTCATTAGGCGCTGCATGAATGGTGAATGGGGGTTGTACAATGGCTTCGTGCAATCAATAACAAGCCGTGTGTTATCGGCATCTGTCAATTGTTGTGCAGAAACGGTTTGTGGACATTGGATTGGGTTGAGGTTGGTCGTTTGGATTATCGATTTGGTTGTAATTTAATTCGGAACTGGAAATCACAATTGTTGTTGTTGTTGATTGTCGATTCGTTTTTTGATGTGCGCAGGGGGTCGTAGTTAAATTATTATTGTGCTCCTATATGTTTAAGGTAAGTGCTAAATTAGGATATTTTTGTATTTTTCTTTTTCCTTTGTTTTTGATTTTGTTGTAGATTATTTATTTATTTATTTATTACTACTTTAAATATTTTACGGGAAGCACCTTTTAGTAGTTGACATTTTAGCAAAGCCAAACGTAGACCCGCATTGGATGCCGGTGATGGGATTCGAATCCATTCCACCCAGATTCAAGTCGAGCGCTTCTAGGTCGCCCTGTTGACTATGCACTCTTAGTTTTCCAATTTAATGCTAAAACGTTTTTAATTTAAAATGGTTATTTTTCGTTTTGCGATTTTTGACCTCAGTTTATCAATTGAAGTATTTTTAATAAGTATTTATTATTATTATTATTATTATTATTATTATTATTATTATTATTATTATGTCTAAATGTTTAACGGAAAACACGTTTTTAAGTACGTAGGTGTTTAGTAAAGCCAAACGGGGACCCGCACTTGGTGCCGCCATTCGGATTAAAAGTAATGGCCAGTCAGTGCATTTATCAATTACAACTCTCACAACAATTACCGCAAAAAGTGATTATTTAACTAAAAACCTCTCTACCAACTACACAGCATACAGGAGAAACGTCACTTTGATTATAAAATATACAATGCTATATAATACTATATTAATAAAAATACGGATTGCATGCAATTTTTTCAGTTACCAAATGATTAAAAACATTACAAAGTTAAAAAAATTCAATAATTTATGTGACCGCCTTTTTTTAAACAATCTGATCTAGGCGTTTTGGAATGATGTCGATGAGAGTGTTGATATATTCTTGTTTCATCTCATATTGAACAACAAACCGAATGCGTTTACATAAATCCTAAATTTCAGTATGCTTGATAATGTTGCGCTTCAGGATACTGAAAAAAGTTTCAATGACATTGATGTGTAGGCTGTTAGGTAGCGATTGAGTAAAAGATAGCTTTTTTGATTTTAGCCCCTCTACTGTCTAAATGTAAATATAAAGCAGCTAAAGTGAACTTAGATAAATATGACGTTACCTTTTTGGACGTATGACATAGAGCATTGTCCTGAAAAACAGTAGTAACCCTTGTGTCAATGTGCTGCATTTCATAATGAAAAACATTCTTTTTAACTGAAACAATTTTTTTATGATTTAAGGTATCAAATATAATTCTCCATTTGATAGCTTCATTCTACTTAATACCAAACCAACAAATTACTTGTCGAGAGTGGGCTTTTTTTCTAACAACCGGGAGTGAATGTTTTTGAAAACTGGATCCACACAACAATTTGTTTTTAAAGCCAAATGGTTTGTCCCGAATCATTGTTTTATCGGCAAAATATACGGGACGCTAATAACAAAAATGTCGTTCACTCCACTGTTTACAAAAGGTTAATCTATCATCGTTTTGTTTTTTAGTAATAAGTGCCTTAACCTTTAGTGATTGAAGCGTTAAACCAATTTTTATTGCTCTGTTTCTAATTGTGGAATTAGTAAAATTGGTTAAACCATTTTTTTTAGTTTCTGAAATAGGTTTATTATAATCTTTTTTAATTTTATAACAATTTTCTGATCATCCTTATTGCTTGTTACACGTTTTTTCCAACATTATCATAATTTCGTGGTTTTTGATCGTTAATATTCCGATAAATTGTTGAAAGGTTAAATCTGTATAAATTTGATAATTTTTTGGGTGAAAATCCTTCATTTTTTAATTTTTTAATGACATGATATTCATTTTCGGTAACATAAAAACATTTTTTATCACTACTGTACATTTCACAAACAGTGCAATCAGAAAGCAAAATTAGCGGATAAGCGGAATCTCAAGGTTAAACGTAAATAATAAATAATTCGATTTGTTTTGAATTTTTTATTAAAATTTTTTTAAAATTATTTAAATTATTTTTATTTATATAGTTTGAATAATTAAATGTTTATTTTGATAATTATTATGACATCACAATTAGGTCACAGTTGAATGTGCATTTAACATCAATTTTAAGAATTAGTTATTGTTAATTTTTTACAAAATTAAGCACACAAGATAATAATAAGCTAATTATTATAAAAATTATACAACTTCAACTTATTATCCACGTTTATCTAGAAGTAGCTTTTAAAATATGCCATTTTGGTCGACTCAGTATTTTTAAATAAATATTTCTAAGTATATATAAATGAAGTATTAAGTACTTGACATTATTTTTAATTCTCAATATTTATTTTTACGAAAAAATAATTGGACATAATAAATTAATTTAGATTTAATACTCTTATAATTGTTTGCGTTAATTTTTGAAATGGCTGTATTCTTATTGTTTAGTGATACATATTTCTACATTTAATTTTATTGGTTAACATTTTTAACCAATCACAATGGTGTGCTTTAAGATTTTGATTGGTTCCTTATATTAAAATAATGAAAACTTATTTTAATAAAATGTTGATGTGCACCACTACAGAAAACTCATGTGAAATTGAAACTAAGCGTTTTAACAATCTTATTTATAAATTAAATAAGTATATTTACACTTAAATACAATGGTAACATTTTATTTAAGATTAATTTAAAAATAGAATAAAGTATTAAAAATAAAAATAAACTAATTATTATGAAAACGTGTGTTGTATTTAATAATTATGTTTCTGGGGGTAGTGACTTAAATAGGTAACATATTTCTGCTCTTTATTTAAAAATAAAGATATCTAAATAATTGTACATTACATCATTTAAATCTTTTTTCCTTGCTAATTTGTATTTTATAATGTACCATTTAAAGATTAAGATTGATTTGGATTAAATGATTCCACAATATTTTTCTTCAAAAATCTAAGTAAATGTATTTTTTGGTTTCAAAGTCAATAGAAAATTTTGACAATAGTTTTTTGTAGATTCATTAATTGAAAAGATTTCAAGTAGTAAATTTTAATTTAAATGATAAATAATGCAATAAAATTTCCTAACTTTCTGATTTGATTATTGTGATAGTAAAAAAGCATCACGTGATTAAAATGATTTTGCTTTGTCATTGTTGTTGTTTTTAGAATAAAAAAAGAAGAAAAACAACTAGCTATTCCATTTAAATCAAAACCTGTCATTTTGAAAAAATATTAACAACATACTTTATTTATTGTTGCATCAAGATGGTGAAGTACTAACTAAGCACACAGCATATTTTAAAATCACATCGAAAATGAAGTGGTTTAAAAAATGAATCTGGTAATTGATCGTTTCAAAAAATGTTAAGCACTATATTTCTATTTATTATTGATTTTTATATGCACTAATTTATTTTAACTTTCGTAAAACTGAAGCACAATTTCTAATTTGTGTAAATGAAGGGTATTTGTAAAGGGAAATGAACGCAAATGTTTAAGTAGATAAATTAAAATAACAAGTAGATTAATGAACATCTGACGTTAAGCAATATATGACGTTAGATTTAAAGTAGAATAGTTTAAACTTATGTACCACATTACTATTATTATTATTATCATTATGGCTGTTAATAATAATATTATAATAATATTATGATTATTATATTATAATTAATAATAGTCATAATACTATTACAGTATAATAATTATTACTACTACTAATGCTACTACTATTATTATTACTACTATTACTATTACTACTACTACTGCTACTACTATTACTACTACTGCTCCTACTACATTATTATTATTATTATTATTATTATTATTATTATTATTATTATTATTATTATTATTATCAGGTTAAATACTTTACTAGAAGTACATAAATTGCACTTTGGCATAAGCAAAGAAAGTCAAAAACCAATAAACTTTCAGCTTATACAATAATTGCATAATTAAAATCAAAAATCGGTTTAGTAACACAGTTGTGAAAAACGTTTTATAAAACCCTCAAACCATTTAGTACTATATTTTAATTATTACAAGTATTTATAACAGTAATATAATTTGATGGTTATATTAAAAACACAAAATAGCATAAACATATTTAGATCGAGTAGAATTAAGCAATCTTCAAGGTGAAAACACCAAAACTCCAAAAATACATTAATTGGTAATTAATAAACATAAAAATAGTTCATTCTTTATATGTTCTAAGTTGCTTAAATATCTTGTCAAGTATATAATGCATAAATTATGGTAAATATTTCCATTTGATTAAAAATGAATAAATTTTCTGATGATACGATTGCTTTCTTAAGGTCGGCATGTAGTGAGTGATCGTTCTCCTCCATTATTCTTTTTATTAATGAACATTAGTTCTTAAAGTGTTATTATTAAAGTATTATTATTATTTTTATTACTATTACTATTATTATTATTATTATTATTATTATTATTACTGTTACTATCATGACTATTATTGTTATTACATTATTATCGTAATAATAATAATAAATGTTATTATTTTTAATATTGTTATTGTTGTTATTATTACTATTATTATTACTGTTATTATTATTATTATTATTATTATTATTATTATTATTATTATTACTGTTGTTGCTGTTGTTACTATTATTATTGCTATTATTATTATTATTATTATTATTACTATTATTATTATTATTATTATTATTTTATTATTGCTTCTTCTACTACTATTCTCATTAACATTGTTATTATTATATTAATATTTTATTATTCTATTATTATTTGGTTCTTGTTAGTTAACAATTATGTTTATTAAGATTGACTAATTTTTCTATAATTTTAGCCTTCTTTTTTAAAACTGTTTTTAAAGAAATTCCACTTTTATAAAATGCATCTTTCAGACTATTTATAAACAATAATTTTTTATATATAACTATTTCATACTGAATAAATAATTAAACAAGCCATATGTATTAACAAAATACCTGATCCAAATTAAGAAATAGTTATATATTTTATAAATTAATCTTAAATTATTTTTATTGAACTGTTTTATAAAATAATTTATATCATAATAACAGCCTTCTAACTGGGTCTATGGTTTATATTAACAAAAATAGAATTCTTTTTTTAATATTGTAATTTTTAAATGTCATCTAGCTTTCATTATTTAACTTACAAATATATAACAGAAATCATTTTAATGCACACTTTTGAAAGTATTTTATTCTTTATTACTATTTAGCTAAAAAGTAGTTTTATTGCACTTTCTTTATACTTACTATGGGATTATCCACAATATAATAAAACAGTTATTTGTAAGTGATTAAGTGATTAAAATGCATCCATCTTAATTTTTATTGGCATGTCAAAACCATTTCTTATTGGCTTACAGCCAACAACAAATTTGATTGATCAATTTTATTAAAATTATGTTGACATCAACTTGGTCCCAAATGCATTCAGTTTTGAGTGATGATTTTTCAACAAGCGTATTTCAGCACTCATAATGAAGTTACAAACATGGCTGGGGTGCGTCACCGACGCTTTGGAGTTGTCGAACGGCCAGCTCCAAAATTCAACTTAAATGACTCAACAGAACCCGAACGCGTTGGATTGAGAGTAATTCAAAGCTGGATCAAAAAACGTTCGTCTATTGTGTGGAATTCGTTGTCGAAAAAACGCCATTCAAAAACTGAAAAATGTACTTACGTAGACCAAAAGATTGGTCAAATGGGTTTGAGTCCAAGACATATTTTGACACCTCAGGCGGCGGATAATAGCAACGATAGTAGACGAAAAACGGCATGGATTAAAAGTGTGCACTATTGTGGCTATTCAAAGCCATTGTCGAAAGGAAAACAACATGTATGTAGTGTAAAACAAACAACAGTTAAACGGACGGTTAGTACAATTAAATACACTGATAAAAAGTTATATTTTATATTAAATTGTGTGTTGTGTTTATAGTGTAATGCTAAAATGATGTTGTATTTTTTGTAAGTGAATTGTTTAAGATAATGTTATTTTGTTAATGATATTCCTGACTTGTCCACGTGGTGCAGCTTGGACTGGGTGCCAATAAGCATCTAGACTAATCACAACAAGGACCAAGTGCCCAGCGGTATAACTGTGCTTTCACTGAATTCCCGTTCAGTGAATGGGTGCTAACATACACCAAAGATGCTTAAAAGGTACCTCAAGGTAACTATTTGCCATATGTAGCCGGTTAGATTTGTAGATCCGTCAACCGGCGCAACCCTAAAAAAGATCGCTCCTTTAATTCCTCAAGGAAGCGGTCTTCTAGCCAAAAAGCTTCATTTATTCCTCCAAGTTTAATTCACATCCGACAACCCTTTTGTATAGGAATTAGAGAAGCTATTCAAACTTGGAATTAATGAAGAGGTGGCTCTGCCGCCAAACTATATTATGTTATGTCATCTTAAGTACAGCCCTAGACAATAGTTTGTGTTAAGAGTGTTTGAGTGGTGCAATCGAAGCCTTGCCTACTAAAATGCAAATTGAGGGCCAAATAGTTTTGTGACTTCCTTAGTGCGACCTTGAAGGGCAGATAAATAATCGTATGTTCGTTTCATTAAAATTCTTGTTTATTATCAGGATAAAAACTAAATTTTTATTGCAGTACAAGTAGCATCATTCTACACATTTATTTGGTAAGAAAAATAAATAAATAAGAAACGCACTTATCATTATTACTCTTACAAAACCTTATGTAATGATAATATGTTTTTATAATAATAATTTTATATTAACTAATTAGATCAAAATTCATTTTAGTACATGTGTAGAGTTCGGTCTGCTTTTGCTTTTTCATACTTTTACTACTTAAATACTTTGGAAGAGACATTATTTACTTGTAAACAGAAACATCCATTGAATGTTGTTGCTAGAATTTAACTTGGCTGTCAACTTGGACAAAGTTGTGCTACAACACTTCAGCAATAGTCGTCCCCATTTGCATTTCAATCTAGCTACTTTCCGTTCGCAAATTGTGATCAATAGTTACATTCCTAATATTTTCATGTATTCTTGTCACTATTGCTTCGATTCATCAAAAGTGTTAGTGTTTGGTAGAACTTGTCCAATCCTAGACAAGCACAAACCAACCGACCCAAAATGGCACGTTAACTTTGTCTAAACCATTGGCGTCGACTTATTATAATCGCCATATTGTAACGGTAATTGTAAACAATTATTATTTTGAAAATCAATAAATTAATAATAGGATGATGCTGTGAAATGAACATTCAAGTTGACCCTTAACATTTTTATTTATTTATTGTAAATGCAATTTATGTCGTATAAACGAACGTGTCCAATATGATTTGTTCTGTACGTTTAGGGTTTGAGGAAACTATTAACAACAAGGGGAACAAGAGTGACGACGCTATTCTAAACAAGATACCCCATTATGAGAATGTTGAACAGGAGATGGTAGATTAATTAATAGAGAGACAGAGAGAGAAAAAAGCAGGGAAGTGTGACAAGAAATGGAACAATGCAATTTACAACATTTTTGCTGCATAGCGATAATTGCGAGCTTATGTGTGGCTTCGCTAAAAATATCCACCTGCTAAATAAATGTTTTGTGTAAAGCATTTAAACAATACTACTAATAATAATAGTATTCTGAGCAATAAAAAGCCGGGGTGATCTAGGGGTACAGTGTTCAACATGGACCTGATGGACATGGATTCGAATCCCACAACCGACACTAAATACGGGCCCACATTCGGCTCAGCTAAAATGTCCACTGCTGAAGGATACGTTTCCCGTAAAGCATTCAAAATAGTGAAAAGATTAAATTAAACGAACAGGATACTTTCATTTAAATATATAAGAAATAGAACTGATAAAAGTAGACGTTTGGATCAAAATGCTGAATGACCTTCTACTGAGTATTTATACTGATTGTAATTAATAATAATAATAATAATAATAATAATAATAATAATTGAAAGCAACTGGTAAAGTAACAGTTTTTAAATTATTCATTAAGTGCATGTAAGCTGCTTCAAACACAGCACTGTGTCTAAACCTAGAAAGTATTTATAAACAAGCAGTCAGGTCACTAGATTTGTACCCTAATGAACACCTAAATTATTCATTGTTAGAAAGTGCAGAAACTGTATGGTTGTTTAACGTTTACTATAAATAATTCTACTAATATTGATTTTTTTAAATCCTATTTTTATTTAGTTTGTGTACATGTCAATATGTGTCGGTAGTGTTTGATTTCATTTTTTGATATTAAAAATGTAGATATATTATTACTATTAAATATATATATATATATACAGGGTTTTTATAAAGTCACTACATTTTAATAAATTTATTGCAAGAACAAATGAATAGATGAAACTGTGGAAATTATTACAAAATAAGGAGTATATATTTAGAGTTATGTTTTGCTTTATTTAATACACTATAAGTTACACGAAGCACTGTTATGTTCGCTATAATATAGCCTCATTAATGGCGCCAATGGCACTAGTGAGAATTTTTATTTCAGGTTATTTGTACCCCGTATCTGTGTTTAATACACGATAAATATGTTTAACATAACTTTATAGAAATTTTATTTTCATTTATTTTGGTTAGTGGCGTGGTTACTCTTCATTATTTTGCATATTTATACGACATATAAAACAATCGACTTTGATGGCTTTATAAGTGTAACAAATGTAGAAGAATAACGATGGTTTTTGGCTGGTAGACGGTATCCTTGTGACGTCGTCACTGTTTGAAAAGGTTGATGAGGCCGCCTAAGTTGTTGTCAGGATTATCTCTCTTAGCGTAACGGCTGCATATGATATACGTATACTCTAAGATACTTTTCAAATATCCCGAGTGTGTACTTGTACCCACCCGCTGTAGCGGAAACCCAGTTATATCGCTGTACACTCGGATTTTGCTGTTATTAGTCTAGATGCCTAGGGACACTTAATCCATGATGCACCACGTGGCATATTCCAGTCAAGAATATCACCATTATTGGAAATTGGAACTTTATAAGCATTACTCAAATCCTCAGGATTATTAGCATCCCATTAAAGAAATAGGTTCATGAAATGGTTGGTAAATTGGGCCACCACTTTTAGTCGATTTAGAAACCCAGGAACATGCAGTTTCCAATATTGTGTTGCTGGAAAATGATGGTTGGTCAAAGATGATAGCTATGGAGTACATAGAACAAATCTGACAAACGTATTCTACCGATTTGTAGTAAATTTGAAGATTTTGTCGTGTGAACAAATTGGTAACCTTTCTACTTTTATTTGCTTGATATTTAAGAAAAATATCATTTATCCAAAAAGTGGTCAAACCAGTTTAGAAAATCATTAAATCATAAAAATAACATATACATTTTAACGTTTTTGTTTAGTATGTATTTTCAATATTAGTACTGTTTATTGGACTTCAAAATAGTGTATCTATATATTGCACAAAAAAAAACGTTTGAAATTTTACATAAATTGTTTAAAACATCATTTTGACTAAAACATTGAACAGATAGATTGACGTTGTTATTATCCTAATAAATTCTACGAGTATTAATTGTAAGCCTTTCTTTAGACAAAGGATTGACCTTCCTTTCGGCTTTCACTCAACCGCTTCATCTGGGTCGTGCTATCACTTCTTTGCCGTAGTTTGCTACAATGGTGTCCTCTTGTTTGTTTCTGTAGCACTGTCGACTTTTCAAAAGTCACTTATTAGAACAATTATTTTGAAAGCATTTGCTATTTTTAGTAGCCAGTTAATAAATGGAAAAATTGAACCTGATGAATATATCTTTTGAAAAACTGATTTGGTAATAATATTTGTTGCATTTTTTTAATAAATTTTTTTCAACATTGGTATTTGATTTTTTAATTTTCTAAGTTATTTTTAGCTTATATATTTATATATGCGCGTGTATGTGTTTGTGTAAATACTACTGCAATTATACGCTTTTTAAATGTTTGAAGAGTTGTTATTTGTAAAACCAATTAATTAATTGTGTTAATAAAATATGGACAATTGTCCGCTTCTATTTTCCAATTTGAAAGCAAAAAGTAATACATTAAAATTTGTAATTCAGTTTGACTTATTTAGTCAAACAAATGCTAACGGCTTTTTATTTTTACAATTTTTGGCAGTTCATTAATATACATTCAAATACAATTTGCAAATTACTATAAATATTATTATTATTATTATTATTGTGAGTACTGTTACAACTATTAACTTAGATAATTGAGTAAGAATTAACTTTATTTTTATTTATTTTTAAAGAAAATATTTTATATTACGTTGCTAGTACTACATCTTCATTCTCATCTTTGTTTCTAAACACAGACATTATATTAGAAGGTTTAGAAATAACAATTACTGAACATACATCACATTGAAACTTTTTTACTTTAATCTAATACCACCGAAAGTATAACAAATTGATAATATTTCAATATAAACTGTTTTGCTTATCACAACAAGGTTTGTACAAATTTATTATTGGCATATTCCAACTTTAAGTTACTTTTTAAAATTAATAATTTTATTATTTTAATTTTGGACTTGAATATGAGTGCTTACACAAACAAATACACGTGTCCAAATTATTGAACCAATTTTGTTTTATAAAAACTTTAATCATATAATTACAAATATTAAACATGTTTGGTACTTTAAAATTAAACGTTTGTTCTATTAACCTTTTGCCCTTTTTGTCAACTTAATGTTGAACACATTTTTAGTATAATTTTGTAGATAATATTTAAATAATGTTTTAGTTAATATTAGTTGTGCTTTACGTGATGCCATACAAATTAGTCATTTAACCTGTATAAAGTTTTTTAGAAACTCTTACACCTATTGTAATATTTTATTACCAGTCCATTTTTTAATCAAAAAACTTACATCATAGCTTTTTGGGTTACATAAAGGACAAAAGTAGTAGATTTTACTGCTGGCACTCAATAATTAAACTTTTTGTTTAACTGTAAAAATGGTATCCAAACTTACAACAATAAGTTAAATTATATTTAATTAAAAATTTGCCTTTTTATCATTAATGGAAAATGTAAAATTATTTTATTAAAATTTATAAAGCAGTTTATTTTTTGTTACTTATAAATATGTTAGTAGTAAAGTTTTAAAATTAATAATTTAAAATTTTATTTGACAATGAAATTGACAAACCATTAAAAGAACATTGGATTATCAAATATGGGTCCTCGTGTAAAGCTTTACTATATGTTTAATTTTTAAAAAATGTTTTATTCAATTTGTATTACAGTAAAAAGTATTTAAAATTTTTCTACAACTACTAAATGAATTTTTTTGTTTAAATAAAATATGGTTTTTGTAAAACATTTGAACAAACTATTCAAAAATAGATGGATAGACGTGCAAATAACAATAAATTAAAAAATTTTCTAAAGAAAAAACAAAAACAAGTAAATTATTTAATAAAATAAAGCATGATATAATAATGACGCTATTATTAATTGTGAAATGTACAACATTATTTGTTTATTATGACGTTTGCACAAAATCAGCGGTTTAATCTAGTTTTGTTTGCAGTGGTTTTTCAAACATGCTACTTTTTACTAACCAATTCCATTTTTTGCATTAAGAAGGAAAAATGGATAAGGCGTAGATAGGGTTAACAATTTTGGATTTACTTTAAATAATAAATTTACAGGAGTTGTCTTAACCACCAAACTCAGCAGTTAAGGCATCGGCTTAACGCCAGTTGAAGATTATGTAAGACTTAATAATTCCAAACAATGATGAATCAGCTATACAGTACTTCTGATTGAAACAAACCATGTAAATTTATAATCCAGTAAATTTGATTATTCTAATATATTAACTTTGAAAACCCCATAATAAAACTTCATATTGATTATCAATACATAGCGCACCAAAAAGGTAGCAGAAAGTGTTAAAATTGAAATCTATTGATCCTTCGTCAAGAAATAAAGTATTTAAATTAATTAATGAAACAAATTAAAAAATAATATAAATTTCAGTTTAAATGTTTCTTGTCCATATTTTAAACCCTATAATATTTTCTTTTGTGCTTTACGGCTATTGTGCATGAACGTTTGTAAGAAGAAAATGCAAAAATAAACGTTAAAATGAAAATGTACACCCATTTTTGAAAATAAAAAAAATTTGACAAATTTTCTTTGTGTTGAGATTATAGATAATTTTTAAAGAATGATACTACAAAGTAATATTTTTATTTAAATACGATTATTTATATACCAGTTTAAGTACAAATTTTTTAAACATTAGTATTATATATATATATATATACAGAAGTTGGACGGTTCCGTATCAAAATCAATTTAGTGTTATTAATTAGCATTCGTAACATTACTTAATAATCTACGTTTTAGTTAAACTTTCTTCAAGCATTGCATTGTTAGTAGTAATTAAAAAATTAAATAAAAACTAACATTTTCTACCATTATTATTATTACTATTATTACATTCTAATTTAGACCAAAAATGCGATTGTAGATATTTTTTTAAAAGTAAAAAAGAGCAAACTGCTTGCTTAAAAATAAATTATATTAAGAAATATCTATACACATATAAAAGTAAATAATAAAAACTGTACCCTTTTACATTTTAAGTAATATTTATGGTTTTCTATAATTTCCTCTAGACTTTCAAGATATGGGTCCCTCCGTTTTTGAACCTACTGTTATGAAATTTGATTTCGCATTACACACAGATAGTGACATAAGTGAATCCAATGTTGACCTACTATAATATTGAAATATATGTAGCACTTGTTACTTATCTTAGACATATCTAACGCTTATTAATAAGTACCTTAGATAATACTTTACTAATATATATACATTTAATATTATTCGCAAAAAAATTCTTAATATAATACACAATAACATTCGTTTTAGCAATAAAGCACAATACCACCATTATGAGAACTTAAAAACAAACACAGATAATTGGTTTTAAAAAATCGTTTTATCTACTAAAATACATAAATATACAAAATAAAGGTAATAAGCTTAATAATGTCAGTAATTTAAGTGATATCCACACTTTTGTTCAACTTCTGCAAGCCGCTTGGGGTAGGAATCTATCAACGTACCAATATAGGCCTTCGAAATGCAATTTTTTACAACATGGTTAATTTTCGCTTCCAATGATACGTCAGTTTCCATGCGGTTAACCTCACGTTTTAAAATACTAAAAACGTTTTCAATTACATTGAGGTCTGGACTGTATGGAGGAAGTTGAATAAAAGTAAGCTTTTTGCTTTTCAAAGCTTTTGTGGTCTAAATAAAGAAAACGTATAGTAAATTGTAAGTTATGTTAAAATACACATTACCACTTCTGAAGTATGCACAAGAGCATTATCTTGAATAATTGTTAATTGTCTTGTAGCATTTCTGGACAGCTCGCTATGAAACAATTGTTTGAATATTTGTACAAATTCGGCGCTATTTAAATTGCCACTAGTACGCATCCATTTTGGAGACTGATTGTACTTAATTGCAAAATATCCTTTGACACATGAAGGATGTGCAACTTTTATAACAGTACAAGTGTAGTTGAGTGGGAAATTTGGACTATAAATAACCTTTGAATGTTCAGTCCATGGTTCGTAGGATACAGCACATTCATCTGTGAAGTATATTGATCTCTAAAATAACGATGGATAATGTTTGTATTTTTTGGCAAACTCTACTCATTGTAATCTATGGGCACGAGTTAGTAAATGTATCTTAACAGCCGCTTTAAGAATGAAGCCTTCAGATTTCATTCTCCTTACAATTGAATAAGAAAAATCTTTTAAGTATTGATTTTTTATTTGTTTAACATTTATTGTTCTGTTTTTTTAAGCTGCATAATTATAAACTGATCATCCTGTTTGGTTGTTAAACCTTTTATACCAACGGTAGGTGATCTGGGGCTTGTTTTATTATTCAAAATGTTGTACACAGTTGAAACATCTATTTTCATGCATTCGGCAATTGTTTTAACTTTTATAAAAATTTTGAACTAATTCATAATCATAGGTAGACAAATAACGGCGCTGAGCTGTTTTAACCATAAGTATTACGTGCGCGGAAATAAGAAGCTTTTTATCAAAATTCCAAATTTTGAAACGGAAAATAAAAATCGACCTTGTGCTTAAATTATTTAAAATAATTTAATAATTTTTTGGAAAAAAATTGTTTTAAAATTCTTTATATTAAAATACATTTAAAATAAATTGTTTATTGACTATTTAAAAATACAATGTAAATCTGTAAATATATATATAAGCAGTGATTTTATTTTAAAAATTATTATTTTTAAAAATAAAAAGAATATAAAATAAAAATATTTTTTTTAATAATTATTTTTGTAAATAAATTACATATTTTTATATTTAATAAATTTTAACTAGAAAAAGTTAAAGTTTAGGCATTGGATTATCAACGCATGTATCAAGGTTATATAATTATTAAAAAATGTAGCGCATCAATAATATATTTATAATGTGTAAAAAAATTTCGTTATTTTAAAAATATACATTAATTTATTTTACAAACAAAAATATTAAAAAAAATTAAATGGAATGAAATACGTTGCCTACTATAATCAATTTTCTTAATTTTAAATTTTTACTTCTTAAAACGTGCATTTTAATTTTTTAGAAAATTAAGAAAATTACAATTATATTAAGGATTGTATTGCCTGAAAGCCATTGAGCAAATGTACGATTTTTTCTAGTCAAGGATTTTGTATTTCATATAACACAACACACTTTTGTAAATCAATCTCATCTTCCACAATGTGTTAAACAATTTTTATACATCACAAAAAATTTAATACATTGTCATTTCATTACATGATATTAGTAAAACCTGGTAAAGGCTGTTATCAACTTTAAATAAACCAATTTTCTTTTTTTTCCAATTATACAAACTAAATATTTTATATTTCTTTAAATATTGATACTACATTAAACAATTATTAGAATTTTATTTTTGTAATCATAAAACTATTATTTTGTTTACCAGTTGATAGTTTACATAGAGTCGTTATTGTTTTAATCTTATTGTACTCTTAAAAACACATACTTATTTTACGTGTTTATTTTTAGAAACATATGCATTTTTAAACAAATAACTTAGTTACAGTTATTACATTTCTTTTATTCATTTTTAATAATTAGAATTACAGTATTATAATTGTACAATTTAACTCAATGACCGGAAAACATTTTTAAAATGTGCTTTTAACATAACAAGATAACAAAATTTTATTAGATTAATAAAACAAGGTATTATTTTAAAGTACAAACCCTTCTTGTTTAATTTTTTTACACAATAAATTATTTTAAATTTTATACATAATCATTTTTTTTAGATAAATTAATATTATCCCGCACATATTTCTTTGTTTATGTGCACACTCGTATTTTAATAAAGAAGAAATTATTTCGTTCAAAGTTCCAGTTAGATAATTATTTTACTTAGTTGATCTCATTTTTATATAAATTTTAATTAGAATTGACGTTAATTATTTATTTCAAAACAATTTATTCGACAACTCTAAAAATATAAATATTTTCTTTTTGTAAAGAATTAGTTAATTAATTATGACTAATAAAAGAATAATTACTTTGTTAAAAAACTTAATTACGTTTAATTAAAGAAAAATAAAGCATTTGAAATCCATTGACAGCCCCCAGTACGATGGGTATATATGTATATATATATATTAATCAATTCAATAAATGTTATTGGTCAATTGACTAAATGACACAGCGAACCAATCATGTTACTGTTATTCTTTAACCTTGATCTTATTGATTATAAATATTAATATAATGACCTCATATAAATATATACCACATACTGACTTATAATATGTATGTGTGTATGTATCTCATTTATATTGAACAAAAATCCTTCCTTACAAACAACTTATATATCAGGAAGGAAAATTGAATAAAAAATGAAAGTGTTTCCAACATATACATGTGATAGATAAAATTTTTATCAGCCAGTATATGCAAACGGAGAATAACTAAAATGTAAATAGTAAAGTCTCTACATGCACTTAGCCAAACACTGCAAGTATCACCACAATTACAAAAGTTTTGCGAGTGGTATAAACAAATCTATTTGTATCAAACTCACTGACTGACGCCAATATTTTCATTTTCGTTTTTCTGTAAGTTTATACTCCATTGTACTATTACATTCGAGTTTATTATCAATGGTTTCATTTTGTTTAATATACATAAGTTTTTTATTATTTTGTGCTGCGGTGGTCTAGCGGTACAGCTCTTAACTCAAACTTGGGTGGGCATGCGGTTCGATTCCTACCCCACCGGTACCAAATGCTGACCCACATTCGCCTTGGCTAAAACTGTTCACTGCTGTAAGATGTGTTTACCGTATAATAAAATCAATAAAATATTATCGGTAACTGGACAGTTGTGTCGATAGTGAAATGTTTAGGAAAATGTAACGTTGCACGATTTTTTGTGATGCTTTAATTACCGAGACGTCTTTCAATGAAAGTAAATATTGAACAAGGCCAAACGAATTCAGCCCTGGCACTAAAAGATTAGTTAAGAAAAGATTGAAAAATACGTCTGTCACCTAACAACACAATTCTCCAGCTAAAATATGCCAAGCAAAATTTGTTAATACTCAAAATAAAAATTACACTATGTATTCGCTCATTTATTAATTGTCTTTTAATTAATAATTGTAATGGTTTTTTTCTGATTGTTGTTGCCAGTTGGAAGAACAGAATTTATTTTTCACCCATTTTTACTACTTCGAATGTTTTGATGGGAATGGCACTTTTCAGCAGTGGCCATTTTAGCGAAGCCAACGTGGGCCCACATTTAGTGCCGGTAGTGGGATTCGAACCCATACCCACCCAGGTTCGAGTTAAGTACTGTACCGCTGGGTCACCCCGACACAATACTGATATACATTAAATTCTATTATTGGATTGTTACAATAATTCTGGAAAAAAATGCAGTCTGCGTAAAGTGTTGAAAAATATTATATCCTTGTCAGCACACCGCTGTCCCAACTGCCTTAGTCAAGTGACTGCATGTGCTGTTGGTATAACTTAATAGTATGTTTTATGAATGTAGAGTGTAAGTTTGCACTCGTGTGCCAAAACGGAAGCTCAGATATAGCGCTATACACTCAATTTCAAATTTACTCGAATTTCGGTCACCACGTGGAATATCATTGTTCATGTGTAATAGTTTTTAACTATTTTTTTTTAATTTTTACTATCTTGAAAGGATATTTTAACAAAGCCTAACGTGGGCCCGTATTTAGTGCCAGTGGTGGGATTCAAATCTATTTCTAACAGGTTCAACTTGGGCGCTGTACCGCTAGACCACCCAGGCACAATAATAACCGGTGGGGGATGTTTATCCGCGATGATGATGATGATGATGTTATTATTATTGTTATTAAATTTTATCTTTTATTATGTTTTTGTCTCCAGTCAAACGTCGGTAATTCACAACCGCTCCATTGTACTTCACTCAAGCCGCCCAATATTGTTTCTTCAATGTCGAAATTTGTCGTTACAACTAGCAACGACCCGTCGGTGTCACGCATTGCTACGACCGATTCGTCAGAAACACTAATATCCAAATACACCGCCCTGCATCGTCCTTCAACCCAACCGCCACTCCAACGCGTCCAATCGAAACTCAAACAATTTTGGCTAGACAAACTTGTTAACGCACGCCAACGCATACGATCGATTCAAAATTTGAATTTGGAATCGAACAACAAACACTTGGCTGTGCCCGACCTATTTCCCGAACATGCACACACAATTACCGGTTGTACGGTTCCATACAAGGACTTGGCCTCAATACTCCAGCCGCTGAGCATTTCGCCTCAATCTAACGTCAAACCGGAAGCCATTTCGACTGTGGGTTTACGAAATCGCAAATTTCAAGTCAGTCAAACGAACAACAATTCGACCATTGTCAATCATTCCGATGGAACAATGCCAGTTGTTTCGGCCGAATACTCCGCCGACTTCAAACCGAAGTCGGGCAGATATTATTCGATTGGCGATGTAGGCCAAATGCAAAGTTTGGACGACTTCAAATTGTTGAATTTGCCTAAACCGTCCAAGTTGCCTAGGGAATATCCCATTTCGAGTTTGGAATTTACGACATCCAGACTGAAGAATTCGAAAAAGGTAAGTGTTTTGGTTTTTATAACTGAAAAGAGAATGTCTATTTGTCATTAAAAGTAATTTCAAAATTATAATGCGTTTTAAATGTCTTAAATGTTGTAAGAATTTATTGGGTACTATTTTAAATAACACGCGTTGCTCATAAACACTATCGCAAAGATGCTCAAATTGTAGCTTCAAACAATGTATTTGATTTAGTTGTTACTGCTTGAATGTTTTTGTGGGTAATATTTTTAGCAGGTGGACATTTAGCGAAACCAAACGAGGATTCTCATTCGGTGCCTGTGGTGGCACTTGAACCGTTACCTATCCAAACTTGAGTCGAGCGTTGTATCACTAAACCGCACCGGCAGTTTTTGACTACTGTCAGTATGTTTGACTTAAATGTGTTTGGACATTATACACTTTTTAGCAAGTAGATATTTAGCGAAGCCTTAAACAAAAGATTTATATTTAGTACCGCTGGTGTAACTCAAGCCGATGCTTACTCAGTTATGGGCCTAGCACATTGGCTATCTTGATGAGAAATAGGCACCATGGCTTAATTTTATGTTCATATTTAGATAAACAGTGAGTTTTAATTTTATTGGCAATACTAAATGTACACCTCTCTTGCAGAAAGCTACTTCTACTGAAGTATCCAAGCTAATAACCATAAATAATAAATAATAATAATAATAATAATAATATTTGTTAAACAAACAAATAGTAATCGATAAAGGGAAGATTTGCTTTTATGAAATAAAGATTGCATACTGAAAGTTAACTTTATGCCCTCACAATAAGCAATCTATTTAAACCTACTTGATAATCGTTTATTTAATCTAATTTGAAGTAATAAATTAAAATGGAAAAATAATATAGAACTATCACTAAGTGAATTATTAACAATATTTATTTTAGATTTAAACTGGAACATTTTAAACTATAAAACAGATGTGTTTTGAAAATGAATCGATTTTAAATATATAAAGACTATTTCGATTTTGCTATTGTTTATTTCTGAAACATTTTTTTAGCATTTTCCTCTTCGAAACAGTCTAGTGGTACTTAAACGAAAGAAAAGTAAGTTATTATTATTATTATTACTATTATTTATTTATTCACTTATTTATTCATTTATTTTTACTACTTTTAATGTTTCACGGGAAAAAATTTTTGAGCAGTGGACATTTTAGCGAAGCCGAATGAGGGCCCGCATTTAGTGCCGATGGTGGGATTCGAATCCATGTCCAAGTCGAGTGCTGTACCGTCAAATCACTCCGTTGTTGTTGTTGTTCTTTGTTGCAAAAACCCTTTTAGTTTAAAAGGTATAGGATAACAAAATTGTTGCATGTAATTGCATTTTCACTTTTTCGCATTGAATATCGAAGATTGAGCTTTCGTTTGCTTTGTACTTGGTGGTCTAGCGGTACAGCGCTTGAATTTGGACCTCGGTGGACATGGGTTCGAATCCCATCGCCGGCACTAAAATGCGGGCCCACGTTTGGCTTCGCCAATTGTCCACTGCTGAAAGATGTTTCTCGTAAAACATTCAAAGTAGAAAACATTAAAAAAAATCACGCGTTTACTTTACGCGTAGTTATATTTCTATATACTATAAGTGATAGTTGTTTTTTTCGACTATTTTTTGCACGCTCTGCCACAGTTTGAACTGTTTTATACAAACTGGAGGATTTTGCTTGTTGTTCGATATTCCACGTAAAATAAGCAGACTTACACTAAATGGAAATTGGAAAAAAAATTTTTTAAGTATAAACAATCATGAACTAAAAATGCTTTACAGTCGTACGCATTCACTTTTCTTTTTCTCTCAATAAACACTCAATATTAATTATTGTACATTTACTTGTTACAATCATCGTTTTAAAAACGTAACCATTTTAAAGCACAATAATGGCTATTCGTTTTGTTTACGCAGTTAGTACTAGTAATGCTCCAACGACAAATCGCGACACTATGATTTGTCCGTCACAAATTTCTTCGGATTCGTACGATATCCGTTATTTGTCACGTTCGGAAGAAAATTTGCACTACAAATCGACCGAATCCAACGCCAAAACATCCAATTTAGACGTATTCACATCGCCGTCATCGAACGTCAATCAGGAATTCGCTATCAATCAACACTATCATCGACACGGCAATCACGGACATAGGCGGAGTCGTGGCTGTTTTACGCCACATCACGCCAACCGTGTATCGCATATGATGACTCGGGTTGTTGAAAGCAAACGTTATTTGATGTTTACCAAATCCATTCCATTTTGGGTACGTGTTTTCTTTTAATAATGTATTTATTTTGGTTGGTTTGTTGGTTGGTGACGTGGTCACGTCTTCACTATATATCTACATTTGTACAGTATCTTGAATAATCGACTTCAATGATTTTATATGCACAACAAACATAAAAGAATAACGAAGTTTCTTGGCCGGTAGACAGCATTCTTATGATGGTGCTTCTGTTCACAAAGATTGACAAACCCGCTTGTTCTTTCTCAGGGTTGTCTCCTAACGGCTACACCCTAAATGTATGCTTGCACCCATCCATCAAGGTAGGAATCCAGTTATACCGCTGTGCATTCGATCTCTAGGTTCTTGGTTGCACCTAGTCTAGGATGCACCACGTGGAGGAAACAGTCAAGAATATTACTATTATTGGAAATTAAAACTCGCATTAAAAGTGAGTCGTCATTTGCGATAAGGCTAAATATTCACTTGTACAAACATTTAAGTAATGGACAATAGTAAAAATAAAACATGATTCCTGATGACATTATTTCAAAGCTATGTTTAAATTACAATTAGCTGTAAATAGCTAATTCTGACCGAATTAATCTAAAACAATTGTCTTGGTCAACAGAGTGCGTTAATAAAAAGTTACAAAACATGTGCTCTACAGAACCATGTTAGTTGATGGAGGGAGGAAAATTCTAAATGATGAAGTGGATAAAAACACAACAAATATAAATAAAAGCATTTTCCTATAAAAGCCTAATGCTCAGTGTGGCAAAATTGAAGTTATTACAGGTGCATAGAACAACGATTCTAGTTAAGGACTAGTATAATTTGTAAGGATCCATATTTGGTGGGACTCCAACCCACGATCGCCCAGTTTCAAATCTAGCGCTCTAATTACCAACGCCAGTGCGGCACGTGTTAATCATGAATTGTTATCCATGATCTTCGATCTTGATATAATCCAACAAAACACAAGTAGCAAAAATGTTAGAGTCTCATGTGAGTTCGATCCCGGCGCTTAATGCCGATCATTGTTAGACATGGCTAAAAGTAATTTCGCTCCAATTACTTGTTGGTTTCAATGTAATAACCTTTACTGTTCTAAACGAATAAGCAACTATTGAATTATTTGACGATATTTTAAAAATTGTGTTTTACTTATTGACTAATTAATCAATTAATTGCGGCAGTACATTGGCCAAAATAAGACCCCCAATGTTGGCAATGCACATTGTACAAATTAAGGTTCAACCACTTTGAAGCAAAATAATCAATATTTTGTTTGCAATCGTGTAGATTGTTTAAAACATGAACTGATTACTAATCCACTGTATACCGTAGTCTATTATTTAGCATGTGCCTACAACATGTATGTGCATGGATGTGTTTGTTTATCTACGTGCCATCATTGGAAGTATTGTTGGAATGTACTAGAAGATAGGGAAAATCTGACCCGATCAATTATCGATGCTGTCAACATTGTAAATCATTTTTTTAATGCAAAACTTACACTGTTTAGCATAATTTAGTGAAAGTACACTAAATTGAATTATTTCCCTGTTCTTTTCCCTAATTTGTGCGCTGTTTAAAAATTCCATCGCTCTATAATTGACCACAATTGTATTTCAATTACAATTCAAACGTATAACTTATTATCTATGGAGCTACATGGAACAACAAGTGAAGGTGTTTCCAACTAAATGTCCGCTTACATTAGACTGTTTTTTTTACATCGTTTCTTTCAAATCAATGCCAAAAAACTATTTTTTCTTTGAAGAACATGGGGGAAAGTAGACATAGTGAAGAGGGTGTTTTTATTTGGATATTCACAGTCCCTGTCATCGGAATTATGCGTTCGCTTGTTAGCTGTCGTTTTGCGAAACGGTGTCCTTCTTGTCATTTCTTTAACTAACTTTGCGCCCAAACCCTCCTCATGCGTCAATCCGACTTAAAATTTTCTTTAAGAATTTGTTGGCATTTATTGCTACAAACACATTTTTTGGTAAGCGGACATTTATTATATCATAGTTGAGTACTTTACATATTTTATGGGAAACATCTTTCAGCAAAGCCAAATGTGGGCCCGCATTCAGCACCAGTGGTGGGGATCGAACTCATACCCAACCATCGAGTGCTGTACCGCCAGATCACCCTGGCAAAATTTTAGTTGATGGTTTGTATTTAGTATTAGTATTAGTATTATTAATTATTGTTTATGGTGACGTGGTCAACTCTACTTTATTATTTTCATATTTGTACGACATTTCACATAATTGTCTCCAATGATTTTATAAGTGTAACAAACGTGGGAAATTCATAAAAATGTATTGGCTAATAGACTACAAAAATTGGCAAAGCCGCCTAAATTCAGTAAGCAACTAATGCTGAAAGTCTGATTTGCTAAACCACTAGTGCCAGGAACCAAAACAAGAACACAACACAACATTTAGACTAGAATAACACATTCTAGAAAATACAGACAATATATGGAGGAATAGATTCACTCACTTAGCCCCATTGCCTGTCTGTCCTCATTCTGATTTTGTTGTGATTGGTTGACTAGTTCACTTATTGATCCTGGTTCGGTACGCCAACAATTCGATAATCGATTGTTTTAAAAACACATTATTTGCTCATTCATATTACGTGTACAGATGAATAACAAATATAAACGTAGTCCGTTTTTATTATTCATTGTGTCGGTGCAACTGCGTTGTTGTATGGCAGCATACATCTTGGGTACATATTTATCCAATTCTCATGTCCAATAAAAACATTAGAAAACGTCAATATATATTTATTACATACATTTTTTCAGTAAAAAACAAATAGCATACATACCTGTGTAAAAGGATTCGTGTCAAAAACAATACAACATTATTATTTACTATTTGTGGTATTGAAAACATTTAAGTTTTACTAAGACATTCTTCAAGCATTACTTTAACCGTATTATCAAAACGAATTGAATAGAACAAACAACATTTACAAATATTATTATCACATTATAATGTAGACTTTTTGAAAAATTAAAAAGATAAAATTAGAAACTAGAGCATTGTTTTAATTAATTGTTACATAATATAAAAAAATTAAGAAACTAAATTATCTTATTTTAAATAATTGCTATTTGGCATACGTTTTTTTGTTCATATGCGTACTTATATTTAAATAAAGAAATAATTATTATGCTTTAGTTATAGTTGAATAATGATTTTACTTAATTTATTTAATTAATTATATAACTCTTAGTTGTAAGTGACGTTAATCTTCTATTTTAATACTATTTATTCAATAACTCCCAAAAACATGAATATTTTTGTTTACTTAAAAATAAATGAATCTATTAAATATGAATAATAGAAGTTTAAGTTATTGTAGAATATGAACTCTGCTTAATTTCATTTAATTAAATTGATAATAGAAAGTTTAGAATTTATTGACATGAGTTCGTTTACATGCTATATATATATATATATATATATATATATATATATATATATATATATAGTTGATGACAGTCACCTCCCCATTATTTTCCATATTTATACGGCATGTTAAACCATTGACTCTGATGGCTTGATAAGCGTAATAAATGTAGAAGGACAACAAAATTTCTTGGTAGGTAGAGGGCATCATTGTGACAGTGTTACTTTTTATAAAGATTGGCGAGGCGTACCAAATGTTGGAAAGGATTATCTTCCTTAGCCGAGCGGCTGCATATGGTATACATATACGTTAAAATACCTTTTAAGTATCCTGGATTTATATTTGCACCCATCCAATGAAATGGAAGGCCACTTACACCGCTATGCACTCGGTCCCTGTTTTTATTAGTCTAAATGCCTATGGGCACCTTGTCTGAGATGTACCACGTGGAATATTAGAAATTGAGATTTCACTCATTACTCAATTTTATCATATATATAGCTATACAAAACAGTTTTAATTGTTTTCAGTAATATGACAATTTACTTAACTTAGCCAGTCCCAAGCCTGGATAAAGGTGAAGGGTTTGAGCGCAAGATTAGCAATCTGGCCTTTGTAAAAAATTTATACTGTTACGAAAACAATCAAGAGAATGCCATTCCGGCAAACAACGGCAAAGAAGTAATCGCACTTATCTGGATGACAGAGTTACACAGATGACAAGGTTGAATGAATGCCGAAAGGAAGCTCAATCTTTGATTTGCAGAATCTTCAATGTCAACAAGACTTTGTTGTTGTTGTTGTCTTATTGCCTTATGTTTATTTTTAATATATAAAGTGTTTTGTATTATATATATATATATATATATATATATATATATATATATATATATATATATGACTAGTTGAGTAAACATTTTTACGTAAACAAATAGATGAAAAATTAAATTATAACCTAAACTGTTTGTACATGCAAATGGTTTTTAGTGCAAAAAAATTCAAAACTTTTCTTAAAGATTATTGAAGCTTGAGAAGGTATTGACAACTCAAAGCAATTATCAAAGTCAATATGAGGATCTGCCTGTTAAAGATGACGCCATATGAAGGAAGTGCACAAACGTTTACTTTGTTGATTAAATAAAGAAAAAAAATTATCTTTGAATATTTTTATTTAAAATAATGAAAAGACTGTAGTAATTGTTTTGTTTTCCTTTTTATTTTAGTCAGCCAAACACTATTTGGAATCTCAAGGAAGCGGATTGGGTATGTGTCTATTTTGTTACATTTAATAGTTAAAAAAAAGAAAATGTCAAAATAATGCAAAACACTTCATCAACATTTGAATTTACGTTTCTATTTTATTGTCGTTATTAGTCTGTAACCAGAATGTGTTGAAATTGGTTGGATGATTATGGAATCACGATAAGTATATATGTCCCACTATGTTTAAGAATCCATTTTATAATATTGGCAAACTAACGGCCTTTAATGGTTTTTTGCAAAATATGCGCACATTGTGTGCAGTTGACAACATTAGTCTAGCTAGAACAAAAATGTTGTACTAATGCAAAGCAATATTATTTGATGAAATCGTTTAGATTCGGTTGAGGTGATTTAGCTGTACAGCACTGGACTCTAACTTACGTGGGTTCTATCCCCATCATTGGCCCACTAAATGCACGCCCAAGTTTGGCTTTTCTATAATGTCCACTGCTGAATAATGTTTTCCTGTAAAACATTTAAAGTAGTGAAAATAAATAAATAATCTTTTAATGTTCATTTTTAAAATCTAAGTCATTATATATATATATATATATACATATTCTTCATAATGCTATTTTTAGTTGTAAATGCCTGAATATTTTGGAATAAGTATTTTCCAGTTAGTAAACATTTGGCGAATTTGAACGGAAGCCCACATTGGATGTCAGTAGTAACACTGGAACCTATGCCTATTTAAGTTTAAGTTTTCTACCACTAGACCACCAAGGTACATATTTTATTTATATATGCATGGAAGACCGGGCGTAGAGTTTGACAAAATGTGAGATCTTGTCGAAATGCATTAAATATCTTTTGTTACAATATTTAAACAATAAAACTATTAGTAACAGTTATTTAGTAAGTTGACTTCATTTATAGTTATCTTTGAAAGTATGTTAGACAACAAGTACGTTTTTCAATGTGCATTCCATTTGATCGTCTTTTTGACACAAAATTACCTATACTTAAATTGCTTTTTTATAGTTTTCTGGAGATAGTGCATTAATTTTAACTGTAGGCTTAGATTTTCCTCCGTTTTTAATATGAAATTAAAACCCGTTTTAACGGGTTAGTATTATAATTATCAGTATATTCATAATAATAATGATAACATTAATAATAAATAAATCAGTTTATTGTATTACTCCAAATTACACATGAAAACTAAATAAATATATCAATTGAAACTAATCTATTACCGATTGATTTATAATACTCATGAGATTGCATTAGCAATTATAATAGTTGTATTCTTCAAAGTTTACAATTTTCTGACCAAAATATGAATTATATATCACTATTATATAACATTTTTTGTTTATACATAAATTTATATTTTGAAAAAATACGGATGACGGAAGATTAATATTTATCTAAATTAAATTACAAATTTAAATTATTTTATTATTAATGTTACTCAAAAAGAAATTTAAGCTAAAATGAATTAAATTTTTGAAAAAATGTTTTATGAAATATTCAATTTAACGTATAATTTCCTTTAATTCAATTATAATAGATAATTGATTTAAATGTGCATGTACGTGTTAAAAACAACGTTTTTTATTATTTAAAAAATCTTTTTGATGCTTGTGTAATGTTTGTGAATGATCAAATAACAAAATTAACAATTAACAACTGGTTCATTTGTTGATAATAAAAGAACTTGATCACTGTTTCTAAATGTGCCGGGCTGGTCTAGAGCGGTACTGCGTTCGACTCGGATGGGCATTGAGTTTGATCACTACTATCGGCACTAAATGCGGGCTCCCGTTCGGCTCTTGTAAAATGTTTACTTGCTGAAATATGTGTTTCCGTGAAACATTTACAGCAGCAACTAGCGATAAAGAACATTCAACATTTCATAAATCTTGTCCGTTTATTTTTACGTTTCACTTACATATGGGGCTATATTAGTAATATAACAGTTCTTTAAAAAATTGAAAAACGCTGTTTGAGTTACAATTGTGCTACATTTATTCACTCTATTACAATAATAATAATAATAATAATAATAAAATGGAAAAGAGAATAAACATTTCGCATATATATATATATATATATATATATATATATATACCTCAAACAATTAGTTGAATTAATGCACATATCTAAATAAAACAAATCTAGCAATCGAATAATTAAAAAAATTAATTTAGTTTTATTGTAAAATCCAATTATTATTTCATTGATACCTACTACTACTACTACTACTACTACTACTACTACTACTACTAATAATAATAATAATAATAATAATAATAATAATAATAATTATTATTATTATTATTATTATTATTATTATTATTATTATTATCATGTTTTTCATTAACTGGTTGTGATCAAAGGTTGAGTTAAAATTATTAACATCAAATGCAATATCAAACATTGAAAAAATACAAAGCACATGCATTTTTTAAGTTAACAAATAGTTTTTGTTTCATACACTTTGTAAACTGCTTAAATGAGGTATTTTGGTGTGTTCTAGGTTTATTTGTCAATGCAATCTCAAGTAATAGCATTGGCAACAAAAATAGGTTTATACAGATATTTCCTTAATTGGTATATTCCAATAAATATTTTGTTTTATTGCATTAAAAATGCATTATTATTATTATTATTATTATTATTATTATTCATGTCTTGCCACAACTATTAGGTGGTAACTTCCGGAGAAATTGCCATTTTTATTGTAGCCTGAGTTTTGTCTGAGAATTTTAGTTGTCCAAGTTAAATATTGTACATAAAAAATAAGTTAATTTTTAAATGTAAAATGTAACATTTATTTTTAAAAAATATAACTTTGGCATTAGTGTATTGTATTTCAACCCAAAGATTATTTTTACACATTGAACTAAAAAATACCAACGTATGTAATATAATTTGGAATGAGATGGTAATTTTATGCTTCATACCAAACGGACACATGTGTTAAATACAAGCTTTTCTACCTCTTACAGTAAACTTTATACAGTATCCTATTTGGGTATCTAAAATGTTAATTATTTTTAATCTATGTTTTATTTGCCTGTATCATTTATTTAATCACTCGACTAGTAAAGTAGTCATCTCTTTACTGTTTATATATTTGTACAACATATTAACAAAACAAATGTAGAAGAATAGCAAAATTTCTTGTCTGGTAGACAGCATCCTTGTGACGTTTGCAAAGATTGACGAGGCCGTGTAATTTTTTGTCATAGTTATCTCCCTTAGCCCAACAGCTACATACTCTATACGTATACTTTAAGATACATTTTAAGTACTCTAGGGATGACATGAATCAGACATGCGGCTTTTTGCTGTGGAGTCAGATGCGCTAGCATTAAGCCATACGAAAAAATAAATTGTTTAATTTAATTTTTATAAAATATTTAAACCATTTTCCCCTTCTCTCCAATGAAAACGGCTAAATTTTTAGTAATTAAAAAAATTTACATATTTTTCTTTTATTTCTTACTAGTGAATGACCAAATTATTGTAAATAGTAGTTTACAATTTGTAAAAAACTAGCTTATTCAAATATTGTTAATTTTTAACAAACGGAAAATGTCTTTCACATTTTTGATAAAAAAATATTGTGTTTTTTTATGGTTCTTACACTTGAAAATGCAAAATTGAAATTAACTATATATATTATATATATATATATATAATTTTTATTTCAACTTTTTAAGATACTATTGATTTTTTTACTTATTTTTAAATAAAAAAACTGGTTTTAGTACAAAAATGCCAAATTTTTATTGCATTGTTTTACAGAAACATTTTTGTCAGCTAATAGTGCCGTGATGGTCTAGCGGTACAACGATCGAATTTGGACCTCGGTGGACATGGGTTCGAATCCCACTACCGGCACTAAAATGCGGGCCTTTATAAGGCTTCGCTAAAATGTCTACTGCTAAAAGATGTTTCCCTAAAACATTCAAAGTAGCAAACATAAAATAACTAAAAATTAAAAAATAATATATATATATATATATATATATATATATATATATATATATATATATATATATATCATTATTTATAAACTTAAACAATATTGTACAAACAGGTGAATCGGAAACTTATTCAGTTTTTATGCAACACACGTCGTGTTATGACTTGATGCCCCCAAGTGCCAAACTAATTGTTTTGGACAGCCAATTGACCGTAAGTCTTTAATTTTACTTTTTTTTACATTTATTTAGTTGAACAAAAGAATACCATTTGATTAATGTATTCTATATTACATTATATATATATATATATATATATATTACATGCCTGGGTGGTCTAGCGGTACAGCGCTCGACTTGGGTGGGCATCGGGGTTCGAATCCCACCACCGACCTACTAAATGCAGGCCTACATTCGGTTTTATTAAAATGTCCACCATTAACGGATGCCTTTTCCTTAAAACATTCAAAGCAGTAAGCATAAATAAATAAATTAGTGGTCGGGTGACATAAATCATTTGCTAGTGGGATTTCAATATAACTACCGGCAAGGAATGATATTTTACTGCAAAAACATGTTTATTATCGAACATTCAATCAACGTAAATGTAGAAAAAAATTCATTAACCTGTTAAAACAATCAATTGTATTTGTTATGTGGGTTTTGATGATGAAATGTTAGAATTGTCAAATTCACTGAAATAATAAATCCAATTGGTTTGATTCGACCAGAAGCACCGTACAACTATTCACTCTGTGGTTAATTTTTTAAGAATTATACAAACTTAAACCCACGCCCTATTTGGTATCAAGCTGAAGCTTTATCCAGTAAACTACGAGTACCTAAAATAAACCCATCAATTTATTATTTATGGTGGATTTGATAAATACTAATTGTTCAGTGATCTCAAATGCCCAAATGCCTTGCACTTGTACTTGTGTTTAATGTGCTACGTTATTGACATAATTTTTAACGAAAGTGATTTTTATAAAAAAATAATGAATTTGTAGTTTTTAGTAAATAAACAAACAGAAATATTTACATTCTGTGTATTTACTTCAAAGTGACAGTGCAACCTGGAAGTAAAGAAAAAAGTAAAATTTTAAAATTCATATTTTATTGATATTGTTTTTCGTGAATTGATCGATTGAATAGATACAAAAATGTATCCATTGAGTTGGTGAATAGTTTATGTAGATTTGGAAAATTTACTATTTATAATGAATTTAATCGACACTGATTGACCAATGACCCAAAATACTGTAGACTACTATCACTAAGTAATGCGCATAAAATTTCAATTTCCAACAATAGTGATATTCCTGACTGTCATCTCCACGTGGCGCATTCTGCACTAAAACACGTATAGGAGCACTTCAATGACCCAGTGCACTACGGTATAACTGGTTTTAATAATAATAATAATAATAATAATAACGACAATAACAATAATAACTATAGTAGTAATATTAACAGTAATGATAATAATAATGAAAATAACATCATCATCATCATCAGGGATATACATGCCCCACTGGTTATTATCGCCCAGGATAATCCAAATTCCAAAACGTCTGCAAAAACACCAACTTTTATAATGTGCACTTAATGAGGTGTGCTGACTTTAAATGTTAATTGCATTCCGAGTTAAACTCCTCTAGTGATCTCTATTAGCAAAACGACGCCCAATTAAGTAATTCATTTGGACGATGAGGGCATAACATAAATAAAAGGACTGAGTTTGCGCACTACAATGTCCGTCCAAATTTTCCGTTGGTCGCCTGGCCTTTTTTTTCTTCCTGGTAATGAATGGGCTTCCATAGCTATTCTGTCTGGATGAGTGGGCGATCTACGTAAAACATGACGAATCTATTTTAATCGTCTTTTCTTTTATTGTGCTAGAGATACATGATCAATGAACATCTGGGAATGATTGAAATATTTCATTAGTTATTAAATGGTTGCGTTCAATAGAGGATAGCGAACGAAACCATATGAATCTTAAACAGCTTTGCTCAAAATAGACAAGCTTTTGTATATTCACTTGGGTCCCTCACAAAATTTTGCAAGCATAAAGTAGAATGGAAAGCACTAAAGTCTTATATATTCTAATCTTGGTTTTAATAGAGATATTACTTTTGTTCCATAAAGGTTTACTTAAACGCTTAAAGACTGCAGCAGAGAAGCGAATACGACGTCGAATCTCTGAAAAGCTGGATCCTTTATTATCTATGACCGAGCCTAGGTACGTAAATTCTTCAACTACTGGAAGTGGGTTACCATTAGCAGTGATTGGACTTTTTAGGCGGGCGTTCGCTAAAACCACTGTTTTTTTAATATCAAGATATAAACCGTATTTCTCTGAGGCTTTTTGAGTAAATCGAACTGCATTTTGCAAATCTTCTTCGGTTTTTGCCATAAGAACCGTATCGTGTACATATTGAAGATCTGCTATCTTGCTACCATTAGCTACCATTCAGTCTTCAAATAACCGGGAAACTTCATCAAAAACAATATTAATATTAATAATAATAATTGTAATAATAATAATAATGTTAATAATAACATTAATAGTAATGGTAATATTATTAATAATAATAATAATATTAATAATAATAATAATGATAATAATAATAATAATAATAATAATAATAATAATAATAATAATAATAATAATAATAATAATAATAATAATAATAATAATAATAATAATAATAATAATAATAATAATAATAATAAAAGAACAGCAGTAGGGAAGTAATTGTGTAGCAAATTTGATAACATTTGACGTAAATTTTGTACAAATGTTTCTGTAGATTAGCAAAGCGTTCAAAGCTCTAATTCATCACGGATTGCGTGCTGCTCCGGTGTGGAATTCGTCCAAGCAAACGTTTGGCTCAATGCTCACGGTAACCGACTTTGTGTTAATGCTCAACTTTTGCTGGAATCCCGCCAAAAATATGTCGGAACAGTTGAAAAATTTAAAAATTGATGAATTGGATCAATATACAATTGACAAATGGAAAGGTGAGTTAAACTATTTATTTTTTTGTTGCATTGAACTAAGAATAATTTTGGGGAATTTGACCAATGTTAATATTTGTGTTCAAAGTACAGTTAATAAAATTGAATTAAAAACTCAACACGCTGCATTTTGGACTGCAATCAGTAAGACAAAACAGGAATTGAATACATAGGCTTGTATACAAGATTATTTGGTTTTGCGTATAAATGCAAACATGTAATTAATGCGACAAAGTTGGTAGTTTGACTTAAATCTGGGTGGGCGAGGGTTTTGATTCCTACCACCGGATAGAAAAAAGACCAGGCGACCAACGGAAAATTTGGACGGACATTGTAGCGCACAAACTCAGTCCTTTTATTTATGTTATGCCCTCATTGTTCAAATGAATTATTTAATTGGGCGTCGGTTTGCTTACCGTTTGCAGCTAATAGAGATCACTGGAGGGGTTTAACTCGGAATGCAATTAACATTTAAAATCAGCACACCTCATTAAGTGCACATTATAAAAGTTGGTGTTTTTGCAGACGTTTTGGAATTTGGATTATCCTGGGCGTTAATAACCAGTGGGGCATGTATATCCCTAATGATGATGATGTTATTTTCATTATTATTATCATTACTATTATTGCCGTTTTTATTATTATTACTATTCATATTAGTACTCATTATTATTGTTATTATTATTATCATTATTATTAAGTTTACTATTATTATTAGAACTATTATTATTATTGTTATTAATATTGTTATTCTTGTTGGTGTGTTCTTGTTGAAATCGTTTACTATATTTATACAGTAAATTAAACAATTAACTATAATGACTTAATAGGTATAACAAATCTAGAAATATAACGACGTTTTTTAGCTGTTAGACGCCATTCTTGATTTCAAAGATTGACGAAACCGCCTGTTATTTTGTCAGAATTATCTCCCTTAGCCAAACAGTTACATATGGTATACGTATATTCTACGATACTTTTCAACTATTCTGGGTGTTTGTAGGAATAGCGTCCTCTTATTGCTTCAGTAGATGTTTTACAAACGCCAGGTTGCCAAACGTGCTCTCAAATCCTCCTTTTTTTATCCCACTTTAGAATTGACTGGGTTAGTTTATTCCTGATCTTCTCTAGGCATCATTAATGGTTAGGTTGATGATATTAAATTTAAAATGTATAAAAGCTTATTTTTATCTTACCTTTTATTGGCAAGTTATTTTTCCGACGTATTTTGGCTATTATTTAATGTGCATAGGTTCAATTTTGTACAATTTAGTTCAAAGAAGTTTATTAAATGACTTATGCATATAGATTGCCTTGTGATGTTTTAAATTTAACAAACACTTTATAGTTGTTACTTTTTAATATTTCACAAAATTTATAATTTTTTAAAACATTTGTCAATGTTTTTCCGTTACATATTTAGCATATTGATTGATTTATTTTTTGTTTTCGTGTTTTTCAGAATTGACGAGCAGTTTATACATTCCTAAAAATATTTTAATTCTTTATTTTTATAAGTTGAACATTGTTATGAGATTCTTTAATAATTATGATATATTAAGCAATTATTTAATATATTGAACGTTGTTTAATTTTCGATTATGTAATTATTGCATAACTTTATGCCTTTATCACATTTTATTTGCTTGCTTACGCCAATAGTGCTGAATATATTTCTACTGCAATATTATAATTGACAATAATAATAATAATAATAATAATAATTCTCTAATCGATGGTAATCGATATTTTCACTTCTTAAACGTAATTTTTCGGAATGGTATTTTTCTACACCTTTTATAACAATATTCGCACTTCATTTTTTCCATTTTTTAATTACTTAAATTTTATTTTTACTATTTCGAATGTTTTGACGAAATACGCATCTTTCAGCAGTGGACATTTTATCGAAGTCAAATGTGAGCACGCATTTAGTATCGGAGGTGGTGGGATTCGGATTCATGTCCAAGTCGAGCGCTGTACCATCAGACTTGGAATTAACTACAATGGCGTTATTTTGAATGCAAACATTGTTTTAAAATAATAACATTCTTAAATACAAGTTAAAATGCAATTATTGTAGGTGAATACGTGTAAATGCATGTAAATGTAGTTGTTCTATAATTATCAATAATAAGTTTTCCATAGTAACGATCTAAAACAATAAATGTTAAACAAATTGAAAAAATAGTTTCTTGCTCTATTTGTTGTGTGCATAAAACAATTAATTAACATTTTAAAATTTTGTGAAAAACTTAAAAACAATCTAATTTAACTTTTATTATATATTATATATGATTGTCTTAAATTATTGTTTTTATTATTAATATTATTATTATTATAGCATTATTATTATATTTATTTTTATTACTATATCACTAGTATTATAATTATTAATAATATTTATTGTTATTATTATTGTTGTTATTTTTATTAATTTTATTATTATTAATATTATTATGATTATTGTTATCATTGTTATTATTATTATTATTATTATTTATTATTAT